>QEPC01004922.1:7648979-7666439 GCA_003113815.1 Sphenodon punctatus
GGGCATCCATAGCCCCAAGATGATCCTCTGCAATAACTGCGGTACCAAAATCGTGGTGGATGTGAGTGATCTTATCTACAAAGTCCTCGATAAACCAGTCACAGCGGTCACTGGATTGCTCCAGGTCCAGGCGGAGACAGGCAGGACTGACCAAGCCTTTCACCACCCGGAAAAGCTCTGCTGGACGTGACTTTGCAGATGCAATAAGGGCAGCAAAGAACTGCTTCTTTGCTGCCTGCACCGCCACAGCATAGGCCTTTAAACTGCTCTTACGCTGCGATTGATCATACTCATCACGAGTCTGGCGCCACTGTCGCTCCAACCGCCTGCTCTCCTGTTTCAAGCACTGCAGGCCCTCAGTAAACCAAGGAGACCTGCGGGAGACTCAGGAGGGCAGCGGACGCCTGGGAGTCACTCTGTCAATGGTCTCGGCCAACAAGGTGTTCCAGAAGGCTACAAGATCATCGACCAAGCGGGTGTCAAGGTCCAGGGGAAACTCCCCCAGAGCATTCTGGAACTGATATGCCAGGCACCAAACCTCTAGCCAGTCAAAAATCTATATCAGGCGCACGTACCACTTGGCCTAGACATACAACAGTCTAAGACTGGTTATCAGCAATTCACCTTCAGTGTCTAAGGTCTCCTTCCTTCATGTCAGCATCCTGTCAAGCAGTCTCTCCAGGAGCAGACTGACCTCTTCTTGTCTGGCTCTTCTTTATACTCCAAGCCATGCCCCTTTTACATCATGTCTGCTTCCTGTTGGCAGCCATCTGAGTTGGCAGGGCTCATGGGGCAAGGGGTATAAAGTTGGGTATCAGCGTACCAATGATACTCAGCCCTGTGTTTAATCCTTAAAGGGCTGCATATATACGTTGGAGAACATTTGTGAAAGAATAGAGCCTTGAGGAATGCTGCAATTCAGGATCCTCTGGGATGACACATATCTATCCATCACCACCAAGTGGCTCCTCCTTTCCAGGTGTGACCGAAACCACTGACCAGCGGCTCCCATCACACCAGCAACATCCCTCAGCTGCCAAAGCAGCAGTCCATGGTCAATCCTATCGAACGATGCTATGTTTAACATGGGCGAAGTTGGGCACTACTCACAAATTCGAGAGGGATCAAAGCCATAAAGAACTGGCTGTTTAAGCTGAGCTGCCTTGCAGTAGCCACGCCCAGATTCAGGGATATAAAAGCCTGAGCTTCTGGCCAGGGCATCTGTCTAGAGCAGGGGTTCTCAACCTTTTCCCAGTCACGAGGACTGGAGTGACGTACGTGACTACTTGGGAGCACTGCATCATTTGCATGAATGATTTGCGTAAATATGCATAGGTTTAGCCTCCCCTCTGCAATTCAATTTCATTCAGTTGAAAGGAGGACCGTTTCAAAGTGTGCCTGAGCACTACTGACCGCTGGCTTGGGGAGCACTTTCACTCACTGCCCCCAGCGCTCTGCGGCTCCTGAGCACCAGGTTGAGGATCCCTGGTCTAGAGCTAGCCGCACTGGGAGCTCTCCATGGTCCTGGAGAAGATGAAACCCAGTGTTTATGCTGGAAACCTGGCTGCCTGTGTTGCTGATAGGAAGCAGGGGAAAGGGAGGCCATCTGAACTCTTCTGTGTGAGGTACTTTATGGGGCTAACCCTCCTTTGGGAGCATCTGCTATGTTTGCTTTTTTGATTGTGTGAACAAGGTATGTACTAAGGCAGTGACTGGAAAATAAAGGGTCTCTTACTCTCCATGATCGCAGCCCTGAATATTTCCTTGGAACCAGGAACACCTCCCTCTGACCTGTCAGCTGTCATGTCATAGAGCCAAATTAAAAAAAAACAGCTGTGTGCTGGATGTGGCCCACAGGATAGAGAGTCCTCAACCCTGGTCCAGTCTTATCATCTGTATAACACAGACCAGAGTTTGAGTCAGTCACTGTTCTGCATCAAAAGTCAGTAACTTCTGCTTGTGGCAGAATGTTAAATGTAAATACTTCAAGCGATGGAAACTCTGCCTCATTGCCGGTGCTCAACTCTTCCGGTTTTTTAGCCATTGCAACTTGTGCTTTAGTCTAATAGATTAAAGTATCGACTCCTCTCCTTTTCCCTGCATAGGTTCTTGCAGACTGTTACTGAGTCACCTTTTCACCTTCTCCTTGATAAGCTAGATTGAGCTCTGTCAGACTCTTGCTGCAAAACATGTTTTCCAAGACTTGTTTTCATTTTTGCTTGACTCAGTTGACCCTTGGGTTATGCTGGGGTAAATTTGGAGTTAGCCAGAGGTGAATGAGTCCCCCAAACGTTATTTTTTTCCTCCTTGTAGAGACTGCCATTTGTGCAAAAAGAGGGTGAATCACTGAATCTTAAACCCTTTGCTAGAACATAGGCATCTTTACAAATTTCTAGACAAAGTGTACAGCAATGTAGCGTTGCCAGATTTTGCTTTACATAATGGGAATAATAAGGGTTTCTGTGACAGTGAACTAGATAAGGAACTAGTTTATGCATATTTGCAAATGCATAACCACTACCTTTGATGTGCAAAGTAAGGATGAAACAGATAGTTAATTCCGTAACTAACATCAGTAATCACAATTCCAGATATCTAATTGGTTAATCAGTCGATAGCTGCATACTGCAGTGGTGAACTGATGAACCAAAATAACAATTGATACCACTTTCCCATTACCGCATAACTGATTTACGGCGTTTCTGCATTCTGTCATTTCCTGTTTAGTTCCAGACCAATAGCAAAACTGCATCTAGTAGTTTGAATCAGGTATCGGATGGGGAACTAAGTTCAACTTGTAGCCAGGATTCACGGGATTAACAGGAAAGGAATTACTGGCACACAGAACTAGTTGTTAACTGTGAGCTGGCCAGGAAAATGGAATATTTTAAGATATTATTTTTGGTCATTATTATTTATCCTGCTGATAGCACTTTCAGTGTTCAAAGTGCTTTAAAATCCTTATTGAGTTCACTGTCACAGCAACCCTTTTCATTCCCATTTTACCGATGAGGAACCAAGGCTGATGGGCCCAAGACCACCCATCATGGATAAGATGGGACTTGAACGCTGATCTCCCCCATCCAAATTCAGCCCCTTATCCACTAGGTTTCACTGGTTCTCACTTATATTTGCTTTGGGATTTTGGCCACTTGGATGTTTCAGTACTGAAGTAGTGCTAAATAGTCATGAAATGAAATAACAAAAAACCAAATTGACCGAATATTTGAAATGAAATATCCAAAGTAATGAATATGCAAACTTCATTTCAGTCATGAATATTTACTTGAATATTCACTAGGCAATCCAAATACGTGAATAATATTTGCAGATATGAAATTAGCTATTTGTTTTCATTCTAATATATGCACATTAACAAAAATGTATTTATTTTTATTTGGACTTCAAACCCAAGGGCTCAGGACTAGAGCTAAAACGAGCATACCAGTCGAATTTTCGGTACCTGATTTAACTTAAAAATCTTGGATACTGGTTGGTACCTGATTTCAACCCAATTTGGGGATCCAGTGTCCCGGAATGTCGACTTCTGGTCCTGATTTTTCAATTTCCCGTCCCAATTTTTGGTAAATGGAAATTCAAACAATTTTGTTACTGGAAACTACAGATTTTTTGGGAGGGAGTATCTGGTATGTTGTTGTTGATTGGGTAGCCCATTGACTACTTGAGATGGTACTTGAAAATGCGGATATTAACTAGGGATTAACAAAAATTTGTTTTTTTTTGTTTCAGTTCTTTATGCTTTTCTGATCTAATTTTGGTTTCATTTTTGGATTTTTTTTGCAATGATGCCCCCCCCCCCCCAAGTTTTTTCTCATTGACTTCTCCCATTGAAGTCAATGAAAACAAACGTGTGTGTGTGTGTGTGTGTGTGTGTGTGTGTGTGTGTGTGTGAATCAATGTAAAAAAATCAGAAACTCCAGTTTTAAACTGCTGTAAAATCCTTATCAAGGACCACCGGGCCTCGGATCAGAAGAACCTGGCATCTTCTGATTTGCTTTGATCATCATCCAGGTGCAGTTGGACTCGGGCTGAACTTGTGTCACTGGGAGGGGGGATAGATGGATCAGGGAGGGCCCCACAGACTCCTACAATTCCCTGGGAGGTAATGCCTGTCAGGATAGTGTTGTGACCCTTGTGATCTCAAGGAGACCAGGCCCCTGTCATCATAGGGCGCAGAGTTCGTTCGGGAGAGTACGGCCTCGCACTGCACTCGTTCACTGACAAGGGGGAGGAAGGGGACGAGTGAGGTGGTCGTGAGGGTTCGCAGGGATAGGGGATCAGGTTAAGGGGGAAGGACGAGGGGAGCTTTCGCTCTCCAGGGGGAAAAGGAACAAATCCCAGGGACGGGGAAGGGGACTTACCAGTCACCACTCGCTCAGGCACGCAACCTTAGGGAAAGGGTACACGGGGACACAATTGTACTGACACTCACTCTCACATGAAACCAGGACAGGGGTAAGGCAAGGCAAGGTCAAGGGTGAGGGCAAGGACAAAGGCAACTTAGCTTTCTTGGGCCAGCTTCTCAGGCTCTGATTACTGGCGCTTTGTGTCTCACGGCGCTGGTGTTTATAGTCCAGGCTCCGCCCCCTGACGTGTCTGGAGCTGCGCGGAACGCTGCACAGGCTCCAGTGATGACCTCACATGGCGTGAGGTTGAAGCCTCCCTTGATTCAGCGCCGAGGCTGGTTGCCTCGGCGAGCGGGTGTGGCAGTACAGCTATCTGTGTCACCGTGTCAGTTTTATGCACCGGCAGTGGCGCGGTTTGAGTGGGGCCAGAGGGGGGGCGGCTCTCCGTGGCACACTGGAGACCCACAACCCCCCCAATGACGCCCCCGACAGCGGGGGCTGACAACGTGGAGACCCAGGGCCCAATTCTGCTCTCATTTTAAATGGGTGTAAATTCAATTAACTCCATAGAATTGCAAGGAAGCTGCCGTTGGTTGTGCTTGCTCTCTCCACGTAGGATCTCTTTCCTGTAAAGCATGGATGGGAGGTGTCAAAAACCTATTGTTATGACTAAACTGATTCGTTTTTCTGGCAGCTGAAGGATGCAGTCATTCTTGGAAGCTGGCATTTATCTGACTAAGGAGCATTTGTGTATGCATACGGGCTTGCTTGCAGGGTACAATGAGGACAGTGAGTTAAGCAGCCTTCAGCCTGTTTTCCTAAAGCATGTACTACTATGGGCTTGCTTGCTCCGCTTGCGTCTGGTCATATTTCAGAAAAGCCACCCCCTGTTTAGTGCTATAGTGGAATGCAATCTGCAAATCGATGTACCCTGGTATGCTTTAGCCATTGTGCTTCGTTGTACTTTGTGGTCTTGGGTTATTAAAAATTACATCCGGTGTCTAGCTGTATTGTCTGATTTGGTAGATGGCACGCAGATAACACTTGGATTATTGGGTCAGATGTATTTATTATTATCCATCCGGGGAGAGCAGGTATCTGTTGATGTGAATCTTCTGGAAGTGTTGGAGCAGATTTTTGTAAAGCTGCAACTAGTTTTCCCTGCCACCGGCTTGGTTTGTGCAGGCAGACGGTATGCGGGCTGCTTACCTCTCCTTTACGGTGCTCTCCAGTGGAGCGAAATGAGCAGGTATACTGGAAATTGCTCATTGCACATGCAATGAAAGAAAGAGATTGCGGATGGGATTAGGGACTGAGGAGCATGGAAATTGGGTTGACTTGGGTTTGGTACCGGAATTGGAAATGTCAGTTAATGTGGATGCAGTTTAGTGACCTTGTCATCAGGGCAGGGATTGGAGTGGGGGTTTGGGGGGGCAATGAAAAGGCAATGTGGGGCAGTGGAGATGGAACCCTAGAAGCTTAGAAGGAGTCATTTTTTAACCATAAGACTATATGTATGTATTTAAATTGCTATCCTACTCTTCCCCTAAGGCTTGGGGCACAGGTTGCAGCATAAAACCCATATAAAAATAGGGCATACAAATTACCAAAAAAACAAAACCCCTATCAAATGCTTGGTCAAAAAGAAATGTCATTCATTGTCTCTGAAAAATACTCTGGTTCTGATGAATTTCCATGGGAAGGGTCGGAGTTCCACAACGCTGGGGCAGCAACTGAGAAGGTTTCTCTGCAGGCCCTTGTCATCTGAACCTGGCTGTCAGGAGGCTGTTGAGGGCTTTAAAGGTCAACACCAGCACCTTGAATAGGTGGTAGCGGGGTCCCCATCATTGGGAGGTTTTAAAAATAGAGCTCTTTCAAGGATGGTTTACTAGGATTGGTTTGGCTTCATGGGAGGGGATGGACTAGGTGACTTTTCCTAAGGTTCCTTCCAGTTTTAAAATGTTATAACCTTCTTGGTTATACCAGATGTAACAAGGGGCACAGCATGGTCACTGCATTTAGTAGCTGTTGACGGCGTCTACAGCTACTCAATAGGGGCCGAGTGGGGTGTTGCTTACAGTAAGCGGAGCCCAGGAATGGTGGTGGCAGTGGCGAGTACCCAGAAGTGGCATGGGTATCGGGAGTGCTGGGGGAGCTGGGAGTACTGGTAGAGGGACTCCATGGAAACCTTGCCAACCCCCTTCGCACAGCACCCCATCTCTGCTCCATGGGGCAGTGGACAAAGAGCTGGAGGGTGGAGTGGGAGTTGTGTGAATGAGACTCCCAAACTGGTTCAGTCCTTCTCTCTACCAGATGACTGAGGATCACTCCCTACTTTTTCCTAAGGCCTCCTTCACACAGGACCCTTGCTTGCCTACTCACCGCTTGGTTTTGAAGCTGTGCTTGCCTCGTCTTGTAGCAATGCATTCGCACAACACCTTTCTCCCGTGCGTTTCAGTGACTCATCCCTTGCATCGAGTGGCGGAGAACTAGAAATTGTCAAGGAGCAAGGGTTTCACGCGGTGCACTCCGAATGTGGGGTTGTGCCACCCATCCACTTTATCTGACTGTTATGTGAACGAGTCATTAGAGATCGCAAGTGATCCAGCCTAGGGCTGAAATTCGCTATTGCAAATCTCGTCAAGAATGGGCCTCTCAATGAGATATTTGAGATCGAGAACGAGTCGAGGATTGACCATTCTTGACAGCGTTCTCTTGAGAATGTAATATATATATATATATATATATATTTAAAACCCCCACCTCTGCACATGTGGCAAATGACCACTGAGGCTGTTCTCTGCATGCACAACCGTTTTTCAAGATGGCGTGGGCTATGTTGGCGCCATTTTGGAACAGGGTAGCTGGTTCTGCAAATGGAGTCCCTGCCCCGTCCTGATGTGACCACACCCCTTTTCCAAGTGTTGTGACGTCATGCTGCTTGGAAAAGGGAGCGGTCCTATTGGGAGGAAGGGACTGTCCCGTCTCTCCACCTGCCTCAGTTTAATTCTGCAGGTGCTCCTGGAGAGGTTACTTACATCTTTGCTGTGGGACAACCCACGGCAGCCTGATTTCTGTGACTAAGTGCGATTTGGGGATACCCTCTTGTTTGAACCCAAGCTCGGGGTGACTTTGGGGAACAGTTTGCAGAGCTTTTAAAGTATTAATGAAAAAACAAACAAACAAAAAAACCCCACACCTGACTAACTCTTGCTGCCATAGATCCAAAGGAAGAGAGAGATGGGTTCTGATTAGTTCATGAGCTAGGAGATGATGTTTGCCTCAGCAAGCCTGTGGCTTGCTTTTAAAGGTTATAAATGAGATGTTTTTGTTTGTTTGCTGCTCTCAGAGATAGCTCATGGCGGCCCAGCCTGAGTTGTCAATTCTTCCAGCCCGAGATCAGATATGGTTTTTGTCACTCGTTTATCTCCCATCTCTTCCCTGGCAGAGTCCAGATTATTGTGGCTGCCGTGTTCCTACCTGTCGGTTTGCCCTGGAGGGTCTGACCTCCTAAAGCCTGAGATGATGCTTGTGCCAGGATGATAACCCAACTTCAGCTTGGGTCTAGACATTAACCTTTGGCCTGGAGTGGCCCTATTCCAGCTCCCAAACCCCAGAGCAATGGCATCAGCAGCTGTTATGGGAGATTATTTCAGATATTGAAGCTTTCCTTTATAAAGTTACAGGACGGCTAATTTGTCTTAGTAGCAGAGTCATTTGAAGCTTGACCCTATAATTTCATCTCTGCTTCCACCTCCTTGTTGTCCTATGCTTGCAGACTAAATTGAGTGAGAAGCATGGGGATTAGAGCATACTACGGAAATGCACTCCCTGCTGACGGCTTTTGCTTGATGAAGAGTTGAACATGTTGCGTTTCCGATATGCGTTTGGCATGAGAGTTGAGAGGTGTGCAAAGAGGAGGCTGTTTGAATATCGATGGGACATGGTGCAACAATCGGAGCTAGGGGCTGGGAGTTGGATGTTTTTGGGGACCTTCTACTGTAAGAGCCCGGGAGCCTCAAACCGAGGGCAGAAATGAAAGGTCATTCGGATAGGAGTATCCAGAGGATTGGACTGATCGGAGGTATCTGCTCAAATGTATGGGGGTGGAAGAGGGACAAGTGGGGAGGGGGAGGCTGCTGTGGGTGGGAGGGTTGTGTGTGTGTGTGTGTGTGTGTGTGTGGTGCAATCCAACTCCCATTGAAGTCAATGGCTAAACTCCCGTTGACTTTAACGGGAGCGGGATTGTAGCCACTGATTGGTGACAGCCAGCCTGTCTGGGCTCATACGTCAGCCTCTGGGGCCTCTATACATGCAAACGGATCATGAAGGGAACTGGTAGCTCAGTCCGACAACTTCTGAACTGTCCCTATGGAATTTACCATGGGTCAGATGAAATGTTGCTCTATAAACTTAAAGCAGTATCTCAGCATTCTTTTTTTTTTTGGGGGGGTGTGTGTGACACCACAGTGCAACCTCCTCGTTAGACTGTGTGTCATTTCAATGCAAAATTGGTTAGAATGTGGTGCGGCACATGGCTCACAACAAGTGTCATTGAAAATGCAGTACACTTGTCACAGTGGTGCCTTCGACGCATCCAAAACCATGGTTTAAGCATCCTTGTTATAGGGTGAATTCAGTTGTTGTTGAAGTACTTATATAGCATCAGTGATGTACCTGGCACTGCACAATCAGTAGTTAGAGACAGGTCTCTGCCCCAAGGGATTTACAATCTAGGTGAGAGAAGGGAGGGAAGATGAAGGAGAGGGGAATGGAGAGAGGGACAGGGAGACCTTCACCAAGCTGACAAGTTGCAGGTGCATGTGACTAGCGTAGTGACAGGGGAGATGGGTCAGCATCAGTGACCAGTCTATGGGGGTGAGGAGCTAGGGAAAGCCTGATGGAAGAGGTAGGTTTTCAGGAAGGATTTGAAGGTTGGGAGGGGAACAGGATGAATGTATTCATGGAGCGAGTTCCAGGTATTGGGCCAGGCCAGCAAGGGAAAATCCCAGATGGTTCAGGGAGCAGGAAAAGGTGATGGGAAAGGAGGAGCCAAGTAGGGTTGCTCCCTATGCACATTTTTAAGGAACTTGTGAAAAATACATGTTGCAGGGTTAGCATTGGAGCCCAAGGTGCCAATGCAGGCCCTGCAAATCTGCAGTCTTCGTAAGTGTTCCTTAAAAACTTGCATAGGTGGCAACCCTATAGCCAAGTATTCATGTCCCCAATTTATCCGATTCCTGATTCACAGGGAATGCTAATTTCAGCGCTAGTACAAACACAGCCGTCTCTGCTGTTCCAGTTGATGAAACTGTCTGCTTGAAACTTACTTTGCCAGACAGCTGGGGTGTCCCACTGTGAGAATAAACCCTCCAAGGCTCAGGCCACATCCGACTTTCCCAACCCTTTTGTTGAATGTCACTTTAAACGCTAGTCTGAAGTGGAGGAGGAATCTCTCCAGGAGAAGGATTTTGCATTGAATTGAGGAATTTGGATATGAATGCCGTGCAGGTGTGGAAGCAAGCGGATGCATGCTTCATTACATCAGTTTTAATTATACCCCCTTTTTTAAAAAAAAGAAAGAAAAGAAAAATAAATCCTACCTTATGTTTGCAAAAATCATCAGCACGTTTTAGATGCTAGAGTTCACTTTGAACATTTTTCAAGACTGTTGCTAACAGAGAACCCCCACCCCAGCCCCCACTCCAGGGAAATGTATTTGTCCACTTCACCTTGCTCTAGACAAACAAGGCTCCCTGAGATCTCTTGGGCCCTGGTTGTCACTAATATCAGCTTCGTTGAGGACGCCCACATGGTTATGAAATAGTATTTATCATTTATGCAGTACTTTCAGAGTGCTTTACAACCCTTATCTGGTTCACATTCTGAACAGCCCTGTGAGGTAGGTCATCATTATTCCCATTTTACAGATGGAGAACTGAGCCTGAATGGGTAAAACCAGATGTGACGGTGGCCTGCTGTGGTCCGGGACTCACCAGCACGTGGGTTTACCTACTACCAGATGTTAGCCCAGGACTGCCCCGAGGTGGGTAGGTGATCAGCCTGGGCTGCGTCCTCAGAAAAAAGACACAGCCCAGGCTAAGGGCTGTCCAGGCGGGCCAATTCGGGTTAGCATGTGTGTTCAGCCCCGCCATACCAGCCTTAGGGCAGGGGCCGTCATAGCCGAGCACCACGGTTGTCAGTCATGGCAGTGGGTGCGGCCCTGGGAGCAGGGTGGGGAGCGGGGCTTCCTGCCCACACGTTTGTTGAGCTCCCTCCCCTACCTGGGCCGTGTGGGCGGTGAGACGTCTCTTCGGTTGCGGTATGTTTGTTTGTTGCCCTTCCCCGACCATGGCCATGTCAGCTGCGGTTTCCCGGGCCGGGTTGGAGAGCCGCCACGCCGCCTGCCCGTCTGTCTTTACCCGTCCCGGGACTTGCCCAAGTCCACGCAGTGTATTCATGGCTAAGATGGGATTTGAACCCTGCTCTCCAAGACAATACCTTGTGTTGTCTCAGAATATAATATTCTGGAAGCAGCATGGAGTGATTAAGGGAGTCCCTGCTATGGAGCCCTCTAACCACACCTCTATGATCGCTTGGAGACTGGAAGTGATAAACAGGAAATGATGGATCTATCTTGCTCTGGGTAATTAAATCCCACAACCCCACTGCTACTTACGAGAGTCAGATCCTTTCCATCAGGTAGCGGAGGACAAGGGATCTTCAAGGAATACAAGAGGTGGCAAGGATTTCACAAACCTCTCAAGATTGTGGGTTTGTACCGCTGCTCACTAAAAGTGTCTTGGGAGCACATTGTGAGAAAACAAACTCTTGAAATGGGTATTTTAGCTGCCGCGTATAAAGCCGTTCCCATGCAATCTATTTCCTTCCATTTAGCTGGAGGTCCAATGTGAAACAGCACCTTATCCTTGGCATCTTTTACGCCAATAAAAAGAGCAGTCCACCTATTATCTTTGTCTGGAGTTGACCAAACGAGCTACAAAACTGCATATAAATTAATGTCATTGCTCTGCAAGTAGAAATGTTTTTTTCTCTATCTTAGGAGGAGGGGGATGCTGGCAATCCAATGTTGTTTACTTCAGCCACAAACCATCAAACAGGCTTTCTCAAAAGCTGCTTTGTGAAATGAACTCTGATGGTTTCGCTGTGGGAAAATGATCTCTTCATTTTATTAAATTATGACCCAGGCTCAAATATACAAGTATGGGCAGCGAGTGCCTGGGTAACAAAGCTGTCGGCCTTTACGGTCAGGTGGTGTAAAAATTGTATCTCAATCATTTTATTCAATAGGAGCTTCTCCCGAGCCCACTGGAGACACCCATGGTGTAGAACGTAGTCTATGTTGGGCTAATTAGTTCTATGTGCAGCGGTCCGAGTGCCATGGCAGGGGGGGCACGGTCTAAAAATGAAAATTATTATTGTAATTATTATGGCTGAATCATGACGGTCTCTGTAATCTTTATATGGATTACCCCTTCTGAGATAGAGTCAAGGGACAGGTAACGGGGCTCAGGGACGTGACTCAGGTGCCTGATAGAGGATGGCAATGGGAATAGGATGCTCTGTGTGGCACACAGCTAAACTACCTTGGGCAGGTTGTGATCCTGCCAGGCTTTGCGTATTAAGAACATCTGGCCTTGCTCAGGCATCCAAGAAAAAACACCACCAAGTGGCTTGTGATGAGCATGAGCTATGGATGGAGGGGACATACCCCTTCCCCAAGTTTTGGGATGCAGTCAACTGACTCCTCTTTCAACATGGCCATGCACCCTTCGGGCCAAAGCTTTGGGGGGCAGCAACAACTCTAGTTGCAGAGAGCTTAAAATTGATGGAGCCCAGGGATTCTTCCACTTCTGATGTGGCAATGGAGACTTGGAACGTTGTGATGTTGCGACATTCCGTAGGGGCGGAGCCCTCTCAGAATGGGGGAGGGGCCCCTCTCGGAATGAGGGTGGGAGAGTGTCTTTGCCCCACTCTTTTCTACTGTGAACTCCCCCCAGTTCCCCTGGGATATTACAGGGGTGTAGCTAGGCTGAAACAGGCCCTGATGCAGAAGATGGAATGGGGTCCCCTTGTATCCTCCTTCCAAATGGGAGAGGACACAGCTGCTTCAGGGAGCATGGTCCCCCCAGACTTGTGGGCCCTGGAACAGCTGAACTGCTGGTTCCTATTATAGCTACACCCGTCTGCTCCTGGGTAACCTGATAAAATAGAGTTTTCACCTTGAGTCTTGAAATGACCCCCTCCAAACTTGAAGACTGAGTCAGATTTGGAAGGGTGGTAACCCTACCTGCGACCCCTATGAGAGTGGCCTGCCCCCCACCCATGCCGAGTTGGCAGATGGTGCTTTCCTCTAAAACCCTAAGGGATCTATTGGGGCAGTTTCTTTTCCTGGGTGCACATCCCTTTCAATAACTCACAAAGTAGTGGGCTCTCCAACTGTGCCCTTTTAGGACACTGTTGTCACCTCCACACGGGTACACAATATCCCCAAAGGAAAGTTGGTTATCATCATCCTCGTGAATGTTACACTCCTTGTCTCTCCCTCTGTTCCCCTTCCTTTGTCTCCCCCTCACCCCCGTCTCTCGGATTGTAAGCCCTAGGGCAGGGACCTTGCCTATTCAATTACTTTGTAAAGCACCAGGTACATTGGATGCGCTATATAAATGTTTGCTAATAATAATAATAATGAATTAACAATTTTTATGTGACCAAAATGGCTCCTGGAGTAGAAACATACCCCAACTCATTTTACCGGTGGGGTAGATTTCACCACACTTCGTGTTAGCTTACGCATTCAAGCAACTTAAATGCCAAAGGAATGGGATAAAAATCTGCTCCACGAGACCAACAAGGGGTGAAAACAGACATGACGCTAACCACCCTTTAACCACCCTTGGTGGTTATTTTTATGCATGTTTCAGGGCTGCATAGGGCACCAATACAGTCCTGCAACATGCATAAATAACCACCAAGGGTGGTTAAAGGGTGGTTAGCGTCATGTCTGTTTTCACCCAATGTTGTATTTTCCCAAGGCACTGTGAGGGCTAACTGTTGTGAAGCAATGCCTCTGAATAGCAGGGAACAAAGTGAGGGTAAAGGTTGTTATGCGGGTAGAGGTAAAGGTGGGGGAGTAGAGGAAGGAAAGAGGGTAGGGCAGAGACGTTGGCATGGTACTCTCTCCGGAGGGAGGCCCTGGGCGGCGGTAATTCCCTCAGGGTCTTGTCTGGGTTTTCCCTCCAAACTAGGGGGCAATCTGACTCATCACAGGGACGCAGAGGAAGCCCAGGGTCGGGGGAAACGAGGGAAAAGACACGGACAACACAAATCATACTTGGAAACTCCGCGGGGTCCGGGGCACCGTGCTCGGAGAGGTGAGGAGAGGAAAAGGTCACGGTATCCACAGAGTGTAGGGACGGGGAAGGAGAGGGGAGACAAGTAAGGGGAAAGGAAGGACTCGTATCCAGGGGAGGAGGTGTTGAGGGGAGACAAGGGAGGTACAGGCTGAAAGGTGCAGGGAAGGAAGGGGCGTCACTCCAAGTCACACACGAACACAGGAGGTGGGGGTGTCGAGGCAAGGGATACAGGGCAAAGAACACAATGGAAGGCAATGAGACAAGGACAAGACAAGAACAATGCTACCATGCTCTCACTACAATTGCACGAGTCACCAGGACAAGGGACCAGCCTCTCTTGTGATTACCGGCGGGGTTCTGCTGCCCCGTCGGTAACTTTATAGCGTTTGCGGCGGCGTTTGGGGTCGGGTCAGGGTCAAGGCCCCGCCCCCGGCGTTGCACGGCGCTCTGCCAGCCGTGTGCTGCGTCGGGGCGGGGTGTTCTCAGAGGCCGCTGATCCTGCAAAGGTGTACGTATGGGTTTCTCTTGACTACAGCAGGTTATGCCATTGAGACTACCGTTCCCCATCATTCAAAAGTCATGAGGCAGACCATAGCCAATCGTAACGTAGATTCATAGAATTGGAATTCATAGAATTCGTAGGGCTAGAAAGGCACCTTAAGGGTCTTCTAGTCCAGCCTCCTACTCCAAAGCTGGATGCCCGTTACTTACCATATTGCAGACATGTTCGTCAAGCAGGTTTTTTTAAGACACCCAATGAACGAAATTTTAAAAATGAATACTTTTGAAAATTTCCTTTGCATTCACTGCATGGATTTTTCTTTTCTTTTTTTGTTTTTGATGCTCTAGGTTCTATGTTTACATGCTTTGAGCACAAATTAGAGGTCTAAGACAATTGAGATCTGTCCCGTAATCCTGTGGCACCAGGAGCTTAGTTTTTAAGAAGAGTCTTAAGTATCATAAGAGCGTGAGCTGGCCATATGGCACTTTAGGGCTGTGCATTCGGGTTTCGATAAAACACAAAAAAAGCCCTTTCCGACTTCTGTACGTGAAACACTAATACTGGGACTGAGTATTCAGCTTCGGAGTGACCCTCAAATTCCTCCAAAAATGTGGTATCTACGGTCTCAAACTGGACCCCCAAACTGCAGCACGAATCCAGCTTGGAGCTGAGCTGCTCTCGGACTCTCCGCTTAATCGCCTGCTTGGGGGGAGCCAAGCTATTTCGCCCTGGTCACTTTCCAGTTTGGGTAACTGTGTTCTTTCTAGCTGTTCTTTCATTGCCATTTTAGCTGAGCATGAAATTCTTCAAATTTGATTTTTTTCTTAACAATTCTTACCGTTAATAGATGCCATGTTCCTCTGCAGATGTGGCTGCATTTCTGTGGTGGATGTAGTAATTCCTATGTCTTGATCCTGCACATGGATCATTTGAGTGTGGAAACATGCCCATAATAAAGTGCAATGCTTTCAATTCATGTCTGCAGTCATGGTATGCATTCAAGATGCCTTAAGATTTTCCCAAGTGCAAGGGCTATGTATAAATGCAAAACTATCCATACTAACCCCCATCAACCCAATCTCCTCCCTCTGTCTGAGACCAAGAAAAACAGCCTTTTGAGTCCCAGACAAGACAGCATTCTTATCTTTGCTTCACTGCTGAGCTTTTGCCCTTCAGACTAGATTAGAAGTTGTCAAATTGACCGATCTAGTTTCATCACACGAATGCTCTGGAAAGTAAAAGTAAAGAAGATGACGAGGCTTTTAGTTCCATTTTAATTCTTTCAAGTTATTAGCAACAGAGATTAGAACGTTATTAAATAAGATACAGGCATGGGATATTGATACTGTTACTAAGTCCCCTTGAGGATAGTCAGCAGTAGCGAGGGAGTCATTTGCTTATTGTTGGAGGCAATTCTTAACAAAGGACTTAAAAATGTGTATTGTCTTCCAAGTTGGAAAAAGAACATGCCTATTCTCTGTTTGGTTGTCGTTAAGATTTGGCAGTGTTTGATTTCTGATTGTTTCTTGTTTTGTTGATTGACACTTCTTTGGGGAATCTGTCAGAAAACCACGGACACCTCTTGGATTTCGGATGTAACAAAAAAGCTATCAATGGTTTAAAACGGAACTCTGGTTTCATGTCAGATATGTTTCACAAATAAAATGTATTTATTTCTTTTGATCTTTATCACACCTATCCCCAAAGCTCAGAGTGGATAACAGAATAGAAAAACAAGGTATGAAATGAACGGGAAGTAAAACATTATATAAAAAAACCCAGCCTCTCCAAGAACCATTCACCATCTGCCCAGGGCCGGTTTAAATAGGTCTTACATTGTCTCTGGAAAATGTTCTGGCTTCAACAGAAGCTCCCGGGGAAAGGAGTCCCAGAGTTTTGGAGCAGCCAACGAGAACGTCTCTCTATGCTAGAGCCCTGTATGGACTGAAAAGTCAGGACTGAGCCCGGTTTGAGCCCAACTGCATTGGGACCAACCTGAGCCCAGGCTCCATGTAACTCCATGTAACTAGACCCATCCCCATAAAACAGGGGTGGGGAACCTTTTCTGCCCTGAGGGCTAATCTGAAAATTAGTACAAGCTCCGAGGACCGAGTTGTGGGCAGGGGTGCTTAAGGGGATGCACTCAAGAAAAGGCAGGGCCGGATCATGGGTTTGTGCCATGGAGCTGTCAGCTGTCCCCTGTCCTTGTGTGCATTCCCTTATCATTGCTCCCTTACCTTGAGCTCAGTCTTTCAGTGGTTGGAGGAAGGAACTGGATCCAGGGGGCAGATCCAAGAACTGGAAAGGAATCACATAAAAACTTCCCAGGAGCCACATTTGACCCCACCCCCTAGACCTGAGGTTCCCCACCACTTTCATAGCATGCTGATATATCACAGGAATCTGGACGAGGCAGGGTTTTTTGCCCTCAGGGGGCCTGGTCTGAGTCCAAGGGACATGGACTAGAAGGATTACCAAACTAAGCATGTTGGGTCCGGTTGGGTTTGGTTCAGTTTGTGGGTCTCTACTCTACATGCCTTTGCCGAACAGCCTTGGCGCAGGGATGGAACTAACAAGAGGTCATTTTCAACTGACTTTAGAGACTGCAATGGAGCACCGGGGAGGGAACGGTCGTGTGTGTGTGTGGCCGGTTGCATTGGAGGCTGTTGGAACAGATACGTTTTAAAGAATTTGCTTCTCGGCATTTATGCAGTTTAGGGCCCGTGCAATATTGTCCATACGGCATTCGTGTGGTTTTTATAACGAGTTTCATGAGCCTGACACCACCTACTTGCTTTGCTGCTGTTGCGGGGGGGCTCTGGAGGCTCCGCTTGCCTCGCCGCCGCCGCTGCCGCCGCTGCCGCCGCTGCTCCTCATCCCCGCTGGACACCTGCGGGGAGAAACACCAAACTGTAAGGTTGGGGGTTAGGGGGGGGGAACGCAGAGGGCAGCCACGTGGGCTGACCTGTCCCCTCCCCCCCCACCCGGAAGTAGCGGGGGCATAAAGCCCCAGGGACAGCGGCTGAGCCGCAGGCCAAAGGGCGCGGCACTTTTCGGGGCACTTTGGGGGGCTGCAGGGGGTGGCAGGGGGGGTATTGTTTGTTCCGTGTGGGCTTTCATTCATTTTTCAGGGCTAGGGTGGTAGGGTGGGGGTTGTTGGTAAGGGGGGTTAAAAGAGGGGGGTGGACCCAGGGACTTCCCCTGGTGAGAGCGG
>QEPC01004922.1:7706139-7720314 GCA_003113815.1 Sphenodon punctatus
GAACCACCACCCGTTCAATAACCTTCCCTAAAAAGGGGAGGTTAGAGACAGGCCGATAGCTCAGCAGGGAGTCAATGTCCAGAGATGGTTTCTTGAGAAGGGGGTCAGACTACAGCCCCCTTAAGGGACTCTGGTAACCTCCCCCACAACAAGGCATTGATCACCCCACCAGCAGTGGCCCCACTGTCTCCCTGCTGTCTTTAACCAGCCAGGACGGGCAAGGGTCTAGCTCACATGTTGTGGCTCTGACCAATCCAAGGACATCCCCCGCCTCAGCAGGCATCACCAATTGAAATTAATCCCATAAACACTGACCAGACAGGGCATTCCTAACCTCTGGCTCTGCCACTGCTTCCAAAAGGGTGGAATCGAAGTCGTGTTCAATGTGAGTGATTTGGTCTGCAAAGTATGCCATAAACATGTTGCAGTGGGCTCCGGAAAACTCCGGGTCCAGGCGGAGAGAGGCTGGACTGACCAAACTCCTCACCACCTGGAAAAGCTCTGCCAGACGTGACTTCACGAACACTATGATGGCAGCAAAGAACCCCTTCCACAACCACAGCATAGCTCTTTAAAAACAGTCTATGCCATAATCGGTCATCTTCATCACGAGTACGGTGCAACCATCACTCTAACCACCTCCCCTCTCGCTTCAGCCACCCCAGATCCTCCGTAAACCATGGGGACCTGCGGTGCCGAAATGCTGGGAGCGGACACCTAGGAGCCACTCGATCGATAGCCAACCAGTCATTCCAGAAGGCCACAAGGGCATTGATGGAGCAGTCACTGACATATGTGGGTAAATCCCCTAGAGCAGCCTGGAACCCCATGGGTTCCATCAGCCTCTGAGGGCAGATCATCCTAATCAGTCCCACACCCCTCCAGTCAGGTGGACACACCGGGATGAGAGCCTGCAGGAGGTAATGGTCTGACTGTGACAAGGTGAACCAGCAACACTCCCAACCATCCGACCTCTTGACTCAAGGTCAGTTCAGAACAACAGGTCCAGAGTATGACCCCCATCATGTATCGGGCCCACCATGACCTGGGACAAGCCTGTGGTTGCCATGGCGACCGTAAACTCCAGCTCCGCATCATGCAACCTGGCATCGGTGTGAATGTTGAACTCCCCCAAGACAATAAGCTTCGGGGACCGAGACCAGGGCCGCTAGAGCCATCAGGGAAGCTGCCAGGCAGTGGGGTGCACGGTCCACTAACAGAACCCCCACTCTGTCCTGGGCCAAATCAAACACAAGATGGAGGCCTTCGATGCTGGCCTCCGTCTGCACCAAAAACCTCCAAGCAGGCAAACTCTCCCTAAACAAAATGGCTACGCCACCCCCACCCCTGTTTAGATGCCCAGTCACCTAGTCTCACAAGTTCCTCTTGCAATTCTTCACAGTCCGCTCATGTTTTAACTACCTTGAATAACTTTGTGTCCTCTGCAAATTTGATCACCTCAGTCCTTACTCCTTTTCCCAGATCATTGATGGAAGATATTAAACACCACCGGACCCAGTACAGAGCCCTGGGGCATATTTACTTCTCTCCATTGTGAAAACGGACCATTGAGTCCTACCCTTTGTTTCCTAGCCTTTAACCAGTTACTAATCCAGGATAGGGCGCCGTCTCTTATCCCCTGACTACTTAGTTTCCTCAAGACTCTCCTGGAGGGACCTTTATCAAATGCCTTCTAAAAATCGAGATACGCTGCATCGACTGGCTCACCCTCCCTCCGCTTGCTGCGCCTGAGCCCTGGAGGTGTTGGCTGCGCTGCCCGCCTCGTGCCGCCGGCGGTGCTTGCTCCGTCCTGTGCCACGCGTTGGGTGGGACCCATGTGCCAGCCTGTGTGCGCCACTCAGCTTAGTGCCCACTCGGTTGTGCCGCAACAGGACTGGATTTGTGGCCTTCCCAACTTTGGTCCTCTGGGCCCCAGGACAAATGTCCATCCTGTCCCTATGATATTAGCTATATCCCTGCCCTGGAGCCCTAGTTCTGTTCCAGGTTCCTGGTTGGCAGGTGGGCAGGCAGTAGCGACAAACTGGACAGAGCATCAAGTCCTTTCCTGTCCCTGTCTTCTTGCCTCAAGCCTGTTCTGATTCTGTCCTGACCCACCCTCCTCCTTTGCTGTTCTGCTCCCTGCCAGGCCCCAATCCTGTCTCTCTTCCCGGGCCCATTCCTGACTCTACCCACATCCTGGACCCCTAACTCTTGACAGTAGCCTGGACAAGTCATTATCTTTCAGTCGCAGTTCCCCACCTGTAAAATGGGAATCCTAAGGACCAGCTTCAAAGGGTTGTTTTGAGGGTGAACAAGATAAGAGTTGTAAAACACTTAGAACACTGGAAGCGCTCTAGAAATGATAAGCAGTAACAATACAATAACCTGCTTTATCAATGTACCTCACCCTGGACCTAAGGATTGTCGGGGCCCTCAGCCCACCATTGCTGGCAGAATCCTGCCTAGGCCATGTGGGGGTCAACAGGATCAGACTCGAGGCAAGAAGGGAGGCAGAATCTGGTCTGGAACAGACAGAGCCAGGTCACATCCGGAACACAAGCTGCAATCCAAAGGGGTAATCCCAAGCATGTAGTAGGGTGGCCCAATAATAATATTTTTAGAAGGCACTTTTGAGAAATACAGGTTGCAGGGCTGCACTGGTGCCACTGCAGACCTGCAACCTGCATTTCTCATAAGCGGCCTCTAAAATTAGCATATATGGCCACCCTAAGTAGTAAGCGAGACAGGCCAGGGGTCAAGTTACAAAAATGGAGTCTCAAACAATGGCAGGGCTGAGGAGTTTGGAGGCAGGGAAGGCAGGTAGGGAAGGGAGGCTTGGCTATCACAAGCAGAGGAGGGGACAGGGATTAAGATGCACTTCCTGTGGCTGATGGGTGGCTTCATTGATGGTGGCAGCCAGTCCACGGCGACATGAGCTGTGACGGTACTTGGGAGAGAGTCCAATCAATGAAAACATGAGCCCAGTTTAGAGCCCAGTGGTGACACTTTGCATCAATCCTGGGGGAGGCCGGTTCATATCCTGGATCCTTGCAGTGGGATTATTTAAGAGTTCCATCTCTGATGGATGCATCCCATAAGGGGTGTTATTTAATGTAAACTGTGAGGAGGGGGCCCATGGGGGATGTTTTCTACTGGTTAGCTGTTTCGCTGCCTACAGAGGGCTCCGTCAAGCATTTCCTTACTGGTGTTTCCTTTGGGCCTGTAACACTCTGATGGATTCTGAAAGGGTGCTCGTCCAGACTTGCCTGCATGGAATGGCTGCGAATGTTTTGGGTGGGTGGGAGGCAATGATGTCGAGAGAAAAGCATTTTGTAAGATGCCACCGAGCCCTCTGGCAACTGGTCTGTGGGAGGCTGCCGTTCTACACTAAGGAAATGATTGCTCTGTGGGTGATTCAGAGTGTCATGCTCTCCTTCCCTGACCTTTAGCTCATGCCCCCAAAATAGGATTGTAGGGAATTTCTGGTGCAGAAAAAAGAAATCATAAGACACCATTATTTTTGGATTTCCCTGTCAGAGGAGGTCAATCTGTCCCCGCTGAGACAGCACGCTCAGGCAAGCTCTGGGACCTGGGAGATCTACGCGAGACCAGATTTTACCTCACCTTTGGGGTTGGGGAGGGGGAGGGGGGGATAGGGGAAGCACAATTCCTCCTTATTAGAAAAGACAACCCTGAGTGTTTCTTTTCCACTTAAATGCACAACTGTAGACTTGCTGGTAGCCTCGCCTTTCTCTCATCTCCCTTAACCCTCCCACACCTCTCACCTTCATAGAACTGGAAGGGGCCCTGAAGACCATCAAGTCCAGTCCCGCTCCTGCATGGTGCAGGATCTGTTGTGCCTACGTGAGGGGTAGGGAACCTTTTTCCTCCCAGGGGCCACAATGAAAATTAGAACAAGCTCTTAAGGCTGCATAGAAGTTGCGGTGGGGGGGGGGGGAGCGTAAGGGGTGCATTCAGAAAGAGTGGAGTCCAGATCATGGATCCATTCCCTGTATTTGGGTGCACTGCACATGCCTTTGGGCACTTTTAAACGAGCGGGTCGCCGTTGTGCGACCCGCTTGCGCGCTATTTCAAAATCCCGCAAGGCGGGATTAGACGAGACGGAAGTCCGGGATCATGTGCGTAGAAGGCGGTCGATTGTGAGGTATTTAATTCACGGTCTGCAAACAATGCGCGACCTTACCTTGAGCTCAGTCTTTTAGTGCTTGGGAGGTATTATTATTAATTATTATTATTATTATTATAAACATTTATATAGCGCCAGTCGTGTGACCTGGCGCTGTACAGAACATAGAAATAGACGCGGTCCCTGCCTGTGGCTTACAATCTAAAAGACAAGGAGGGGGAGACAGGGAGAGGGGACAGTGGGAAATGGATCAAGGGCCTAAATAAAACCTAGCTCCAGGCCACTTTTAGCCCCCTGGGCCTGAGGTTCCCTGTTCCTGACCTAAACCATGCTAGGCATAAACTTGTCAAATCTCTTTCTCAAACTCTCCAGTGATAGAAAAAAGGTCATCTCATTAACTGGTCAGTGGATCACACGAATAGTTGCGGAGCTGCCACTTTTCTCTCTCTGCACTGCACAGGAAATACCTGAGAGGCATCTACAGATCTGGTTAGATCTTTGGATACTGGCATTTTTAATCATCGTAAATTAGTCACAGAGGGGATGACAGTGTTGAAGAAAAGGGAGGGTTTTCCGAGAAGTGAATCAAGTTCAATGTCTTGGTTACAGCAACAAGACCAAAACAATATATTCTCCTTTCCCTCTGGTGGGCAACGTCCCCGCTCCCTTGCACAGTGAAACAGTCATTGGCTCTGCTACTGGGCTTCGAGCTGGATGGACTAGCAAAGGGAAGGCCAGTCTAACATGAGAGACACAGGAAGCCATAGTGTTATGCCATTCTACTAGCGCGGGTGAGATCCCAGCTGGAGTCCTGTGTTCTGTTTTGGGCACCCCATTATAAGAAGGACTAGGGTTGGATCCAAACAACCCCGACCGTTTTTGTGTAATTTCCCCAAGTTTTTGGAATGGTGATCAAAATTCCAATTGACAGGTTTCATTTTGCTGCTTGCTGCATATGAGTAACATGGTGACAGCAGTAGGGTTGGGAGGGGCCTCAAAAGCCATCTAATTTTGCCCCAAGGCAGACTATGGGAGCCTCTATCTACAGCATCGCAGATACTAGATGTTTATCCAGATGATTTTTGAAAACGGGTGAGAAAGGAGATTCCACAGCCTCGGTTGGCTACGCAAGGTGCATGGCAGCAGACAACCAAGCTTCAAGTGTCTGCCAGCAGGAGAGGCCCGTGAAAGAAGGAGTGGGCTGGAATTCAATGGCTTTTGAGTTCTCGTAGACATAATTCTCCCCCCACCCCCAGCACTTGGAGGATAGAGCTCCAAGTCCTTAAGTCAAATTGACACCATCTGAGAGAGAAACCACTCCCTTCCCATTTTGTTAACTGATCTCTCAGTACATGGCTAGGTTTGGTTCCTGTCAAGGATATTTTGGCCAGAGGCTGTTTCTACACTTGTGTAACAACTGGAATGAAAACATGGCAAGAAGCGGGTGAAATCTAGTTCTGCAGAGGAAATGTTTTTATTCTGCTTTCCTCACTGGCTTGACAATGGCCTCCGGCTGGGATGCTTCTGCCAGGGACAGAATTGTCTCAAGTTGTCTGTTCCTAGAAATCTGCAAGTAAGGAATCGGCTCTCTGCTTATGTTGGCTTATTGATTTGTTTGGGCACCTAGGAATTACCAAGGTGGGTCAGAGCTATAATTGAGGAGCCATCGAGTCCAGTATCTGGTGTCCAACAGTATCATTAGATACATAGAAGAGGCATAAGGCCCCACACCTACCTATTACAGAGGTAATTCATAGCCCCTGTGGGAGTCATTTTAATCCCTAAAAAAGACTGTTGTAACACCTGAAGGATGAAGTTTGATGTTCTTAAAAATCTGCTGTTTTTTTCCTGCCTCTAGCCATTGCCATTATTATGATGAATATATCACTTTTAGCTTTGAAAGTGCTTTACAGTCCTTATCTAGTTCACCCTCACAATAACTCTGTGAATGTAGGTCACTGTTGTTCCCATTTTACAGATGGGGAACAGAGGCCAAGAGAGAGTGACTTGCTCATGGCCACCCAGTGAATTCATGACTGTGATGGGATTTTATTTATTATTAAAATGTATATGCCACCCCCTCCTGCTACAAGCATCTCGGGGCGGCTAACAACATGTAAAAACACATAACAACTAAAATAAATTAAAACAACCTAAAATCCCCCAGATTAAAATAACCCAAACCCTCCCTAACCCAACCCGAGCCCCCCCCCACTACCCATCTCCCCCACCCCTACCCGCTCCCTTCCCCGAACGTCTGGACAAACAGCCAGGACTTACAGTTCCGGCGGAAGGCCAGCAGACTCGGGGCTAGCCAAGCTTCCTCCCGGAGGGAGTTCCACAGCTGTGGTGCGGCCACCGAGAACGCCCTCTCCATTGTGGCCCTCCGGCTAACCCGGGGGACCTCCAAGAAGGACCCCAGGACCCGAGGAGTGAGGCGGTCTTCCAGAGATGAGGGGCTCAAGCCAATTTGAACCCTCGTCTCCCAGGACCAGTTTGCTTATCTTATCCACTTGACTATGTGTCGAAAGATTCAGTCCTGCTTTGAATCTTTGGAAGTTTCTGGCTCTGGTGACATCTTGCTCCAGTGACTTCCGTAGTCTAACAAGTGACTACCATAAGAGGTTGAAAATGTGGAAGTACTTGTGGCCAGAGCAGCCCATTGGCAATTATACTCGATGTATTCCCTTTCCAGCACAATTAACTTGTGGAACTTGTCACCAGGGGATGTGGTCAAGGCCAGTAGCATAGAGGATTGGATAAGTTCTTGGAGGATAGGCCCATCAACGGCTATTAGCCAAGTAGGTTTGGGGAACGCAACCTCTTACTGTCGGGAGCTGGAATTGAATGTCAGGGAATGGATTGCCCCCTTGTGACCCATTGGGTACTTCTCCAATGCAACTAAGAATGGCCATCATTGGGCACAGGGTTCTGGACTCCATGGACTATTGGTCTGACCCAGTGTGACACTTCTTATGTTCTCTGACACTGTCTTGCCTTGTGACCTTGGGCAAGTTCTGTAACCTCTGCACAAACCCTGACTGCCGCATCAGCTTTGTGAAATCTTTCATTCGTACGGCTTGATTAGTCTGTGTGTGGTTCTGCCAGACGCCCCTCCTTCTCTTTACTATTTTACCTGTTCCATCTTCTGTTGTTGGAGGGTCTCTTTCTGCTAGGGGTGTTAGCTAGGTTGGAATGGGCCCAGGCACAAGAAATAGACTTCCTCCCCCAACCCATCACCATCCTCTCCCCAACCTCCCTGCCCTCACACAGACACACCCCTCCCCCCGAAGATCCCCCTGCCTCCACCCAGCCCCTCCACCCCATGGAACGCTCGCTTTCCCAGCAAACAGCTGTGGTGGCACAAAGGAAGCCTCCGCTTGGCGGCAGCAAGCGGAACTATGGAGAGACGTCAGGAGAGGCACTGGCAGTGGTGTTGGAGGTGGTCTGAACGGGGGGAACCACCAGTGGTGGCAGCTGAGCCTGGCGGTCTGGAAGAGTTTGAGAGGCTGCAGCGGGAGTAGATCACCCGGCCCCGCTGCAGCATCTCACTCCTCTGGACCGTCAGCCACCGCTGCTCTCCCTTCCGCTTTGACCCCCTCCCGGCACCATCGCGGCGCCTCTCCTGACTCCACTGCGGCTCTCCTTGCTGCGGCTGCTTCCTCTGTCCTGCGAGATTCTGCTTCTGGCACTTAAACTAAACAACTGCCTAACTGAGTCAGACCAATGGTCCATCTTAGCCCAGTATTGTCACAACCTGACACGGCAGCAGGGGTTTCAAATCCGGCTCTTCCAGGTTCCCCGGTGTGCTACCTGAGACCCCTCACAGCCCCCAGCAGGGGCCTCCCCCAGGCGTGCTACCAGAGGTGGAGATGCTGGGGATTGAACCTGGGACCTTATACATGCAAAGCACACACTCTTACCACTTGAGCTATGCCCCTTCCCCCCAGCTTCTCCTGTTCTCCGCTCAGTCTCTGTGCGCTGCAACAGGACAGGGGGGGATTATTTGCGGCAGGGGTGTAGCTACCCTAATAGAGACAGGAGGACTCATTTGTGGGCCCTTCCCCTACAGCGTGGGCCCCGGGACAAATGTCTTTCCTGTCTCTATGGTAGCTACGTCGCTGCTTTCTGCCAAGGGCTCCGTGCTAAGGATTACTTTCAGCCATCTGTAACATTGATTTCACTGTCATTTTGCCCTAGTCTTGTTTCATGGCCTGTAAACTCTACACCAGCTTTTTCCTCATAATGGAGGCAGTGCTGACTCCATTACTTCCCATCCTCTCCCCTGAGGAGTTACGGCACACGCTGATGTACGAAAGATTTGTCATTTTCCTTGTTCCCCTTGGTTTTCACTGTCTGACAATTTCCTTCCCATGTTTCCCTAAAGGCTTAGACGTTTGCATTTCATTTATATTCCATGCTTTAAAGCCAGGTCCCCACGATGCCGTCATTTTGTCTTCCATCTGCTTCCCTTCCTGTCCTGCTCCATCGCCACCTCATAAATGAAAAGCCATGGGTCAGACAACATCCTGTCCTTTGAAGTATCTGAAAGAATGAAATAAAGAATTGGATCCTTGTCGAATTGTATAGGATGGATGCAAAAGGATCACCTCATTCTATGGGTTTTAGAGCCCTTTCAATGGAAAGCGATTGCAATTTCTGCAGAATCGCCACTTTTAAATGCTGTAGGGTTTTTTCCTAGGAGGGGGCTATGCCGGGGAGGGGGAAACGCTTCCCTCCCAGGGGCCACTTTGAAAATTGGAAGAAGCTCCGAAGGCCACATAAAAGCAGGGGGGCAGGGCAGGGGTGCTTAAGTAGTGTGTTTAGGAAGAGGCAGGATAGGGTGCCATGGATTTCTCTCCTGTCTGTGTGTGCATGCCCTCATCTCTGCTCCCTTCCCCGGAGCTCAGTCTTTCAGTGCTTGGGGTTAGGAAGTGGATGCAGTAGCCAGATCCAGGACCTTGAAATGGGCCCCATTAAAAACTAGCCACGAGTTGCATTTGGCCTCTAGGCCTGGGTTTTCCATCCCTAGGTTACGCAGAGACATGGAAAATGCCAGCTTTGCTTTTCACCTTCAAAGGGCTTGGCAAATATTATTCTTCACAACGCCGATGAGGAACGAACGGATCATCCCTGGTTTAGAAAGAGGGTGACTTGACCCGAGGGTATTAAAAAGGCAGTCTGTGGCAGAGCAAAGTCTAGAATTTAGAGCATGCACATCTCCCAGGGAGCAGGATGGACTTCCCATGGTTTGGAATCCCATAGCTTCACAGTGCCCCTTTTTAACTGCAGCCTGGCAGCCCTAATTCTACTCCAGAGGAGACTGTGGTTGGAATGCTTCCCAGGCAAGCAATCCTATTTGTTCTCTGTTGCCCCCCGCAGACATCTCTCTTTCTAATTTGTTGACTCATTGCTTGAACATAGGGTTATTGCTTTCTGTCACAACTGAACCTGAAAGGGCCCAGGACCTTGCCAGAAGTGGGTTGGGGGTAACAAGACCCTTCCAGACCTTCCTGTTGCGGCTCTGCCCTTCATGGAATGTTGCCACATCCCTACGCTCGGCAGTGGGCGGAGCCACTGCGGCTCTGCCCCTCATGGAATGTTGCCACATGACTACGCTCGGCAGTGGGTGGAGCCACATCAGAAAGTGGGTGGGGGGAATCTCTTCACCTCGTTCCCATGTGGCCCCAAGTCCACACTCCCTCCCACAAGCCTTGATTACTTTGCTTTAACCTGGCCCCCACCTGTTGCAATTGTGTGCCTCCCGCACAGCGAGCAGTAAAGGGAGAAAGAAGGAAAGAGGAGGATCCAGTTACTTCCCAGTTCTTATCACTCATAAGAAGTGGAGGGAGGCGGTTATTCTGTGGATATTTCTCCAGGCTTAAAAACTGGCATTCCCCCCCCCCCAATCGTAATTAAGCTAAGCAGGTGCACTGGCAACTTCTCAGCTTCATCACTCTCTCTCTCCCCCTGTGTGCCCCTCTCCTTTGCCTCCCCTCTCTTGTCCATCCTAAATTGTAAGTCCATCCGGGCAGGGACCTGTCTCTAATCACGACTCTTCAGCACCAGGTGAATTGCTTGTGCTATAGAAATAATAAAATAATAATAAAAGTACATTTTATTTGTGTGTTTGAATTTATATCCCACCCATTCCTGCAGGCTCAGTGCTGCTTGCTTACCATCAAAGAGATAAAAAATCAATTAAAAAGAAACCATATAAAATCCCAATTAAAAACCCCAATTACACACTCCCAGACCCTAGCCCTACCTGCCAAAAGCCCGGCCAAATAAATAGGTGTTACTTTGCCTTCTGAAGATGTTCAAACTTGGGCTTAGGCGAACCTCCAGGGGAAGAGCGTTCCAAATAGGGATGGGCGTTACGGATTTGGAGTAATCCCTAGCTCCTCGTACCGGCAGTCTCCTCCATGATTTTTCTCAAGGTCCCATTCTCCCTTGTAACCAAGCTAAGCACAAGCACCTGCAACTTCATGAATGTATTCCTGTCTCTCCCTCTCTCCTGCTCCCCTCTGTCTCCCTTGCCTGGTCCCTAAGATTGTAAGCTCGCTGAGGCAGGAACCTGTCTATTATTGATGATTATGAAGTACCAGGTACATTGCTTGTGCTATATAAATACTTAATAATATTGTATTTATTTATTCATTCATATTTCTATGCCGCCCTTCCCACAGAGGCTCAGGGCGGCTTTCAATTTAAAAAAACGGAATAAAAAACCATTAAAATCAATTAGAAGAACCGTATACCCCACCCAACCCACCCCTACCTGTCCCACCCTACCCTATCCCTGCCTACCAAATGCCTGGCCAGATAAGAATGTCTTACATCATTTCCAGAAGCTGAGCAGGCTTANTCCCTGCCTACCAAATGCCTGGCCAGATAAGAATGTCTTACATCATTTCCAGAAGCTGAGCAGGCTTAGGTGAATGTTGAATAGTAAGAAGAAGACAGGGTTTGAACCCTGTTCTTCCAATTCTAAGTCCAGCACCTCATCCAAAGGATTACATTGGCTCTCTCTCTCTCTCTCTCTCTCTCTCTCTCTATATATATATATATATATATACCAGTTTAAAAAAGAACTGAGATTCTTGATACCAACTTTTAAGAAGTCTCTAAAACTGCAAAAATATTCTGATTATAAAAGGCTAACTCCACTGAACATAGAGAGTGAGTTGATTTAAAGCCAATTTGGTTAGGGTCTGTGAACCTTAAACCTCCAAAGAGGTAAATAATATTCAGTATGTGTGAGCATCGTATCCAAAGTTTGAACACCTCGTACTATGCAGGCACCAAGCCCCTTAGGTAACAGGAAGATGCAGGCAGCATCTGATGTGAAAAGTTAGTTACTGAAATGCAGGTAGTGTCTACTGTCTAGCTAGAGTCATGGCTTATGGTGGTAAATTAGACAAGGTGAGTTGTACAAGGCCAATAATGGTACACAGGAGATGACTACGATTGCTTGGCAGGAATACTGAGAGGGGAGCGGAGCGCATTTGAATGTCCTCATCTCAAAGTTGTGGCTAAGTGAAGACAGGAAACAGCATTTTTTGTTGTCTCTGTGTTCCCCCTTGTGGGAACCGAAGAAACTTGAGATATTTGCACTGCTTTTGGCTTGGTGCTACTAGACTTTTCCAAGCTTCATTAATCAACAACTAGAGGGGACATGAAGGGGATGCTGGGTCTATGGAGGGGGAATTCAAGGACCCAAAGGCGAGGTTTCAGAAGGCACTTCTCGTTTTGGATCGGGCTGTGTGATTGCCATTTGTTAACTAGCATTGGCTGGCTCAAAGCTTGGCTGAGGAACCACATGCTCACAAGTGTCTCGTTGGCTTGCTGTGACGTGAAAAATGTCAAATCTTGCAGCATCTCTGCTCTAGATTGTGTCTGTTTTAGTGCTTTGGAGTTAAATGCCATCATTTTCAGAAAGAGAAGCATGACTTGAATAGGAGTCTGTTTCAAGCACATGCTCCGGTTTCATGAATTAACAGAATTTTCAACTTAGTCTACGAGTAAATTAGACTTAGATTCACCAAATGGTCTTTTTGACAGCTTCCATCTCCTAGGAGGGCACCTCCTGACCCCTAGACCTTTCTACTAAGCATGACATGGTGGCATCCCTCTCCATAGACTCGTAGCACTGGAAGGGACATGTTAGGGCTGAGCTTGAAAATGTTGCCGTGTTCCGATTCCATCGGAACCAGGCATTTTGTCCAGTCCAGTCGGAGCTTGGAGCAAATGGTGGTGGTGGGGATACTTTGCGCATGCGCAAATGGTCCAATTTTAATTCTGACTGAAATATTTATTTATTTATTTATTTTATTACACTTTTATGCCGTCCCCTCATGCCGATGGAATCTCGGGGCGGCTTCCAACAAATATAAAAACAATCTAAAACAACATGAAACCACATTAAAATCTAAACATTTTCAATATTATTTAACAAATTTAAAACACCCCCCCATACAGCAATTTAACCCACCCTCCTCTCCTGCCTCTGCAGGCCTGGGAGAACAGCCATGTCTTATAGGCCCGACGGAAGGCCAACAGACTCGGGGCCAGCCGTGCTTCCTCTGGGAGGGAGTTCCATAGCCGTGGCCCGGCCACCGAGAACGCCCTCTCCATTGTAGCCCCCAGCTTTATGCGGTGGACCTCCAGGAAGGTGCCACCGGTGGACCGAAGGGGCCGTTCTGAGTCTGAGGGCGAGGCGGTCCCTGAGATATCCAGGTCCAAGACCGTGCAGGGCCTTATAGATCAAAGTCAGCACCTTGAATCTGGCTCGGTACATTACAGGCAGCCAGTGCAGTGCACGGAGCACCGGTGTTATGTGCTCTCGTTGGCCTGTCCCTGTTAAGAGACGGGCCGCTGCACTCTGCACTAGCTGTAACCTCTGTGCCAGCGTCAAGGGAAGCCCCATGTAGAGCGCATTACAGTAGTCCAGCCTCGAGGGGATGAAGGCATGGATCAAGGTGGCCAGGTCGGTTCTGGAGATGTATGGGCACAGCTTCCGCACCAGATATAGCTGGCGGATAGCCACCTTCGCCACCACATCCACCTGCCGATCTAGGCGGAGGTCTGCATCCAATAACACCCCCAGACTCCGAACCGCCGAATATTATTTCAGTTGGAATGCTGACTGGAATATTAAAACAATTCTGATGTGAAAAAATCCATGAAATTGGAATGGCTTATTTGTACCAGCCCAAGGACATCTAAATTTATAAATCAACCCCCTGCCCTGAGTCAGGAGAGTCTCTATTTAAGATCCCTGGTGGATGTTTACCCAGCTCTCTTCTTTATAACTTCCCTGAGTGGGAATTTATTTCTTTATTTTATTTATTTATTTATATTAAAATTTATAAGGAATGGAGGACCGTTCCTCCTCATTTTCTTTATGGCAGCCTTTTAAATGTTTGAAAACTGATATCGAGTCCTCTTGCCCTTCATCTTCTTTTTTCTGGGCTAAACAGGCCTAGTTTCTGTAACCTTTCCTCTCCAGCAGAAAGATACACTGTAGCACTCATAATTATCCTGCCTTCACCCACTGCTGTCTTTCTTGTTACTTAAGTGAGCAATGAAAGGACTAAATGAAACCGTATGGATGGTGTGGGTTGATCACAGGGATATTTTTAGTTTGCCGTTGTCCTTATAGTGGCCTTTGCTATTTTTCTCTGGGAAAAATAGTTGCTGAATAGCATCATTTGGCTCGCCCTGAACAGCTCCAGTTTCTTGGAACGTTGACCTTCTTGTCAGTCTACAGAGTGCAGAACCGTGCTTTCCCACTGGAAATCCATCCATTTATTAGTGGGAAGGCGTGGAAGGGCGAGAGAGGGGACAGAGGAGGAGCGAAGTGCACAGGCTGGAGTATGGAGGGTGATAAGTGCAGAGAGGTAGGGGGGAGCAAGGTTGTGAAGAGCTTTATAGGTGAAGACTAGGAGCTTGTGCAGGATTCGTTCAGGAAGGGGAAGCCAGTGAAGCGAAGAGAGGAGGGGCTGCACATGGTCGAAGCGACTGGC
>QEPC01004922.1:7721284-7741372 GCA_003113815.1 Sphenodon punctatus
TTTTTGAGAATAGGAGAGACTGTGGCATGTTTGAAGGCAGAAGGGAAAGAGCCAGTAGAGAGGGAGAGGTTGATGATGTGCAGGAAGGAAGGGGCGACAGTAGGAGTAATGGAGGTGAGGAGGCGGGAAGGAATGGGATCAAGGGGGCAAGTGGAAGGGTTGGAGGAGGAGAGCAGAGAGGATGGGAAACTTACACCAGATCTGTTGAGGCACTTTCTCTACTAAGTTAGTGTGATCAAAAGTTGAAAAAGAAATGAATTGCTGCATCCCATGATGTACTCCTAGACAGGGTTGGGTCCAGAGTAACACAGACAGTAGGGCTGAAATGAGAATGAATTTCTTCATTGTGAAAATCTCACGAGAATCGAGAACTGTTACTAAGATCTCAGGATGATCACAATGACGGTTTGAGATCTCGGTTGAGAATTTTTCTCGATATACTGTTTATGGTTACAGGTTCCCATTACCATTCAGGATTAATGAGGTGAGCGGAAATAGGAAACAGTAGTGGTAAACGAACGGTAAACGATATAATGAGAAAAATTCTTGAGTGAGAAAACATCGAGAACTGGGATTTTCTCGATTACCAATTGTTGCAAAAAATGACTTGTGAACTGTGATTCTCAGCAAGAATCATGGGAAAATCGAGATCAAGTTTCAGGTTTGTCCAGGGTACCATGTATTTTAAACAAATCAGGGCTTCCAGAGGTGGCATGGGGTGGCTATATCAGACCATAAGGACTATCCCACCCCTTTGCCAATGTGGTCCGATCTCTATGGAGCATCATGATACTCTGCAAGGGCGAGGTAATGCCAGAAAGTGCTCACGGCAGCCCTTTTGCTCCTCATTTTTTCCAACATGGCCCTGCCCTTGGTGGAGCATTGTGATGTCATGATGCCTTTTAAAGGGCAGGGTTCCGTCGATAAAGGAGAGTGGCATCTCCTTTCTCCCTACTCCTTTCAATGACATTCTGGCCCCCTGGGTTTTCCCCCATAGGGAGGTTACAACTCGGCCTGAAACAAGCAATCGCAGCCAAGCCGATTTCCATCAGAAATGAGTCATTCGCTTCATTCACATGACGAGGAAACTTAGCAGCTTTCTGCTATTTTTCACTCTTTACGGCACCTCGAGTTGCTCGCCCTCACTGCCTCCTCTAACTTTGCCTTGCTGTCTGCCTTAAATTGTGCCAGTTGTGCCGTCTTGGATTGTGCCAATTTACAGCACTTAAAAGTGCCGTAAATTGAAAAAAAATGATGGAAATGCCCCAAAATTGCAGGTACTGATCTCACAATAGTGGAAGTGCTGAATCAATGAATAGTGAGGAAACACTGACGAGCGTTCCTGAAAGGTAGGCATTTCCCGACGGTACGGTAACACTTACTCTTACCTATGCCTAATGCCTGCTCTGGACTGGGGGATTTGGGCTGTAGTTTGGGCTAGACCAAAGGCTTTCCTGGGCTCCACCAGCATGTCATCATCTATGTTGTCATGCCTTTACAGCTCCCTTTCTGAACATTATGTTTCACTGGTGCCACCATTTTGTATCAGTGGCTGCTCTGATTTAGTTGATTTTATATCTGCAATTAATAACCAAAATTCTGCTTATTCAGCTGGTTAGCTGATTAGCTGAAACACTGACACCATTGTTGTGTAATCAATTTACCATGTAACTGGTTCACCATTTTTTCTGCATTCCGTCATTTCTGGTTTACTTCCAGACCAATAGCAAAGCTACCTCTATCCAATATGAACCAGGTATCCAATGGGAAACGGGAGTTTAACTTGAAACTAGAGCTTGGGGATAAATGGGAAAGGAAGTATGGACAAATGGAACTAGCCACTAATCGCGGAATGCATGGGAAAACGGAATGCGACTACACGGTCAATAGCGCAAAGCAGTAATGCAGTAACCTGGTTAAACTGGTGGTTAATAAGTGGTTGCTGCTTGGTAAACAACTGTTATAAAGCCCTAAATGGCCTGGTTCCCACTTACTTGCGGGACCGCCTCACGTCCCGGACTGTGGTGCATCCCCTGCGGTTGGCCGGAGACACCCAACTCGAAGTCCCCCAGGTTTCCATGATGGGGAGGACATTCTCAGTGGCCGCTCCTAGGCTGTGGAATTCCCTCCCGACAGAGGCCTACCTGGCCCCAGACCTCCCGTCTTTCCGGGGACCGTATAAGACCTGGCTGTTCCACCAGGCTTTTGAGGAGGGAGATGGGGAGGGTGGGAGTGGGGTTGGGGGGGGGGGTTGGTTCTGTCTTTTTCTTGTTTTTTAAAAATTTTATGTATTTGATTTTAATTATTGAATTGACTTATATTTTCAAATCTTGTTTGTGAGTTGCCCTGAACTGCTGTTGTGAGCAGGAGGGAACGGGCTAAAAATAACTCGAAATAAATAAATAAATAATCTCCGTTACCACAAATTTGGCCATTATCCATATCTGTGCAGATAACAGATTCAGCTTTACTCCCGCCGTGAGAGGCATCATGCAAAGTCAAGGAGCTGGTCTGGTGGCTCCATATGCTCTCAGCATGAGGCTCACATGGATCTATTTTGAGAACATACAGAATGGATGAAAAATGATCAAAATACAGGACATCCTGTATAAAATGAATTCCAGACCAGTTGGTCTGATCCACTGGACGTCAATGCTTCCAGAGGGTTTAAAACTGTCTTTGCTACTTGAGCTGTGCCCTTGCATTCAGTAAGGCTGCTTCATTTAGAACTCCAGCTTTGCCAATCCCTCAAAGGTCAAAAATAAATCACGAGTCAGGACTCCCAAAATCATGATTATTATTATTATTTTTTAAATAAGGTTCTTTTTATTTGTGTTCTGGTTGTTGAGCCTTTCGGGCCTGCACTGCTTTCATATTTTTCAAGATTTTTGTCTAGCTGGATGGGGTCTATATAGGTTGGGACGTAGACCGCATTCACAGCTGCGGCAGCGTGCCGGTTTTGGCTCCTGCAAGCCAAAATCTGTACAGAGTTCGGACGGTGTGAAAGTTCCTCCCCCCCCCCCCACGCGGCTTTGCCGGAGATCACTCGGAAGAGTACAGAGTAGGGAAATCTAGCTGTGTACTGATCCGGGTGATCTTCGGCAAAGCCGCGCGGTGGGGGGCTTTCACACTGGGTGAACTCCGCGCGGAGTTTGGCTCTTGCAGAGCCAAAATCTGAGTGGGGCCGGCCACCGCCGCAGGTGTGAATGTGGTCTTAGGGGCAGGTTTTTTTTTAGGAGGGGACGGCAGTTTTTGGGCACTGGAGGCTTCTGTTCTCAGCTCGCACTTCCTCCCCGCGCTGCCGCAACTACACGGCCTCACCTGTGCTACCCGCAGCCTGGAGGAGGGGACCCCCTGTCCATCCCCACCCTGAGAAGCTGCATTCTGCCTCTAAGTTCCCCTGCAAATGTGCTCTGTGGTGGGGCCGATCATGGAGAAAGAAGTTCTACTTCTGTGCTGGGCGCCATCATTGTCTCCCTCCCAGCCTCAGATGACAGCCTGTGTGTACACTAGAGTTCCAGGGGTGGCAACCTCAGTTGCCTTGGGGCACTAAAATCCTAAGTATATAAAAAGTGTTCCTAAGCCTTGAGAGACCTAAATATAATTCTGTGACCGCAGACAACAACAAAGGCATGCAAACATTAATGTGGATCCTGACCCACAGTTTAGAGTAGGCCCACCAGAGTCCACAAAGCTTTCATCAGGGTTAATTTAGAGTAAGTGGTTTGTGTGGATCAAAAAACTTCATTTGCTTTTGTTTTTTTACGAACGCTGAGATCCTCATCATTTTACTGTGAAATAAGAAATTCCGAAAATCACGTGACTTGCGATCATCACACGTTCTGACAAGTCGGAGGTAGTTTCGTTTGTGCCGAATCAGTCCCCTGGTGCTTATTTTTATTTAAAGGAATGACCTTCCCCTCCCTCTGAAACTAATAATTCACTTGCAAAGCTCTGTTAAAAATTCGAGTGCATTTTCTGAGGAAGTTCTTGTAAGAAAAATTGCCGTTTCCAAACTAAAACAAGGCTTAGATTAATCGCAGCCAGTCTTCTGGGGGCATTCTGAGAACCCATCAAGTTCATGGGAAAGTCAGCTTGGACGAACAACAAATAAATGTTGTGACCTCCTGACAGGGAGCTTGCCCTGGAGCGATATGGCGAGTTTGCAGTCACGCACTTGGTTCCCGACAGGAATTTTCATGGGTGTAGTCAAGCAGATCACTGCCAGCATCAGACCTCAATAGCGTTATCTCTGCTAGAATTTTTCTTGCACATAAATCCCAAAGAGTGTGGCTCATTCGGTGGGAAGCTATCAGACAGACAAGCATCAGATGGACTGAAATATGTTAAGAGTATTTTTGGATGTCACCCTTTGTAAGAGGCAAAGTCATGGGAAACCACTGCGGGAGAGCCAGGATAGCCAAGGGCAGGGCTGATTAAGTGGTGGTTCAGGAATCACATGCAGCTTTCGGGCAGTTCAGGTGCCGCTCTTGGTTAGGACCTATAGGCAGGGACCCGAGTTCACTGCACCAAAAAATCTTAAATTCTGCAACTAGTGAAGCCAAATTTTGCAAATTCACTGCGACTATTAACATTTGCACAATCAACTTTATTTGCATAATTATGCAACAATTTATACATGCAAACTTGCTTACCAGCATGCTTTTTCAACAGGTTTGACACAGAATCACAACTTTGTTAATCAAACACCACTCAAATCCTCTGGAATTTCAGCACCCCAGAACTCCCACTTCATGTTAAAGCCCCAAACCTCCGTCACCAAAACATAGGGCCCTAAGACCCCACACCCACAGTTCATCTCCCAGGGGCCTATTCACCCTCAGGGGGCATGGTCACCTTTCCCGGACAGACAGCGGCTGCAGCAGCAGTTTTAGTTTGGGGTCAGGCGGCACGTTTATGCCTGAGCCAGGATTGAAAGATCCTGTAGACATCTCCCACTGCAGTGTCACTGCAATTTCAGCCTGACACTGCAAGGATGGGCTGATTCTGAAAAAATCACTTCAAATTGCAGCAACGCAGTCACCTTGGGTCCCGACCTATAGGGCGAAACCGAGTTTTCAGTCTGGTTTGAATTCCGTCAGAACTTCCAGTCAAAAAATTATTTTGACTGGAATTCCGAGTTTCATGGAACTTTCCCACAAAATCGAAATGGCATTTTTGAACCAACTCTGCAGGGCCTGTCCCATCCCACACTGCCTTCATTGTCCTGTTTCTTACCCGTTGCACCCAAGTCTCGGCAGTCGAATTTCAGCAGCCAGGGCCACACAGCACCAACTTCATCAGCGAAATGCAAAGCAGGAGCGGTGGGGAGGGGCAAAGACTCAGCCCGGGAGTTGCTTCAAAGGGGCTGGCTTGGACATGTGTGTCTTGTGGTTCTTAGCCACGTGAAGATGTGGCCTATTGGGATTGGTAACTTTGCCCTCCCTGGTCTAGAGTGGACTTGATGTGGGAGACATCTTAGGCCGTTTTTAGACGAGCGCGGCGGCGCCCGCGCTTGTTTCTTTAAAAAGCCGGCAGCTCGTTCTACACGAGGAGCTGCCGGCTTTTTTGGAAACAAGCGCGGGCGCCGCCGCGCTCGTCTAAAAACGGCCTTAGCCATGAACTCACTGGGTGGCCTGGGTATAAGTCTGGAATAATAACGACCTACCTCATGGGGTGGTTGTGAGGGTGAGCTAGACCAACTTGGATAGCCTTCAAGGAGGTTCTCTGGTTAAACATCATCAGCTAAACGGATAGCCAACAAGAGCGCAAATGGATATTGGTTAGTTATTACCTAAACTCCCATGTTTAGGTTGGGTAGGATATAGTTGAAGGGTTCATTCCTTTTGGGGTACTCCTTTCAGCTGTAGTCACAATGTACTAAGCTCTTTCAGAATTGTGGAAGCTGTACGTGCCATGATCATTTTGTTCTCTCAAGTAAATTAAGCTTGTCAGCACTCAATCGATTTCAGTTGTACATGAATTAACACTGATCGTTGTGTTCAAACCAAATCCTTTTTTACTCCTTAAAACCCTTGTGCATGCGATGTAGCAAAAACTATTGTTTGGTGACCTCTCTGTGACTTTTGTATTCTTGTTCCCTGCTGCGGAATTCGCTAAAAATTACCCTGACAAAATCTTATTGCTGCTTATTGGGTATGAACCGTAGGGTTTGGTACACAGTCTAGAAACATTACTGTTAATAGTGGGATTTATAAAAACTGTCTGTGTCAGATTTCCCCCCAAGAACACACACCTTAATGTTAGCTGTAAACTATCTACCAGTCTTCCTTTTTCAATGTGGTATTACTTACACTGACATTTTATTTAGGGTTTTTGGGGGTGGAGGGGAGGGATGAGGGGGGAAGACAGTCACTGCTTTCCAGCAGGTATAAAATATTTGCAACTTGTGAAGGAAGCTAATTGAAAACTCTGGCCTTTTTTCTCCGTTGGAGACTGTATTGGGAGGAAAACCTCTCTTGGGCATTCAAAGGTGACATCAAAGTCTATCAGGAATAAGGTTCAAATAAAGTGCATCGATCTTTTACACCTCTTTTGCAACCCAATGTGGCATGTTTTTAAAGCAAAAATATTTGTAACAGATGCTTTGCCTCTGGAGGTGAAACTTACGTGGCATTGGTTGGCTCTGAAGTTGTGGTGGCGAATTATAAAATATCAAGGACTTGACCTTAGCTCCCATTGTTGTTAGTGGAAGGACTCCAAATTGCCCCAAGTGCTTGTAAAATTCCTGGTCCCTGTGTGAAGCCCTTTCCAAATAAAGTTAGCTAAGAATGAGCAAGAGGCTTAGGAGCTGCTTGAATTTATTGTGTATTTAATTTGTTTTTATTAAATTTCTGTAAATGCAGATTCACTTTCTCTGCACGGTATTTATTAGTGTTTCCCTCTTTGCCTGTAAACGGGAACAAGTGAGGGCTTTGAGAAAGGGGCTGAGAGGTTAGCCGGTCCTGTGGCTTGGGTCCCACTGCTGAATGCTGCTTTGTAAGGTCCTGCAGCAAAGTATGACCTTTTGGCAAAGGTCAAGGGTAGTGTCAGCTTGATGTAATATTTGGAGACTGGATGCTGCCCTTGCATCTGAAATGGCGCGGTGTTCAAACATACGGCTTCTCTTGCAAATTGCTCTCATCACACTTGAGTGAATTGGGCATTAGAGACCTGTGCAAAACATTATGAAGGCTGACAGTAGGGCTGAATGGAAAAAAACAACGTTTCTCACGAGAAAATTCTCAGTTACGAGAACCGGGATCTCGGTCCCGGAGCGAGTACTCGGGTGAGAAAATAAAATGATAAAAACCAAACCAAAAATATGATGCGTGTGCAAAATAGCTGCCGGACTGTTTTGTGCGTGAGCAAAATGGTCTCCGCCCTTAACCAAAATGATGGCGATAGCATCGCAGTCATTTTGGTTAAGGGGCCATTTTGTGCACGTGCAAGACCGTCCAGCAGCCATTTTGCACATGAGCAATGATTTAAAAAAACAACCCTTTCAAATGTTATTTTCTTGTTGTGAACTCAGCGAGACAGTCCCCCGTTCTTGGTTTCTCGGGATAAACTCGGATTTTGATGGGATTTCTTGCTTTTTGCGAGATCTCGTTATCAGCCCAGGTTGATAGCGCAATTGGAGGTGGCAAAAGAAATCTAGATCTGAGTTCATGTTATCACATTTGATTCCGGTGAAGCCGGTTGCTTTAATTTTGCTTCATTTGTTTTGCTGCTGTTTGAGCTGTGATGGATGCGCAGGAGCTGAGACAAAACCAATACCAAATGATTATTTTGAAATACTGGACATGCTTGGGCTAGATCAGGGGAATAGCTTGTTTGGAATGAGCCCTGGAGCAGAAGATGGAATTAGCCGCTCTTCTGGTGGCAGAGGCCGCAGCTGCACCCAGGACTGTGGGCCCCAGTTAGGGCTGAGATGAAAGCAAGTGTTTCCGTTCAGTAGGGAAATTCCGGGAGTGTTTGCGAGTGTCCGTTGGTACTTTCGTCAGTTTCTGGGGATTCCATGTTTTCGCCATTCCGCCCCCCCCCCCCAACAATCCTTTTTGTTACTTTCTGGGACTTTTTTTGTCACTTTCTGGGAATTTTATGACAGTTTTCTGGTCTTTTTACAGCACTTCTATGGCACTTTCCAGCATTTCCCTAGTGCTTTGCTGGCACATTTGTGTCTCACTCTCCACAGTCCCCTGGGGAAGTGCTGCCCTGTAGTTGCCCTGTTTAACTTGCAAAAAAAACAACAAGAGAAAATGGCAAAACCAGCAGGAAAGCCAGTGCGTTTTTGTGTCGCATGAATGGAGGGGAACGCCTTGATTCCAATGGAAACAAACAGCATTCTCCTAAATTTCTTATTTCAAGGTGCTGCACTGCCTGTCCCTCTTATAACTTGGATCCAGATAGCACTTCCAAAATGCAAACGGGATCCACGGATATGAAATCCATTCATTGTTTCATCACTAAGCACCGTTAAAGTCAAGGCGGCTAATCTGTGCTCTGCGGATGCACCGTGTGCAAGGTATACGCCTACAAGGGTTGTTGGGTATGTGCACCTCACGTGCAGGTGATGCGCATGCTGCATGTGATGAGTGCACACTGCGCATGAGGCCTGCCACGCTTGCGCAACACTTGTGCTCACACAAAGTATAGATTGGCCCCAGTGGCTTTCCTTAGTCTCATCTTGCACCCCTACTAAGTCCTGCCTGGAGAAAGCTGTCTCAATAAAGCCCACAAATATGGATGCACCTTGGAACTCAGGAGTAACGGAACCCTTGTACATGCAAAAGATTTTTGCTTGGGTGAAAACCAGGACGTTATTCTCAAACCCACCCTAAATAACATCAGCCTGTGGCTTTCTCAAGTGTTAGAAATGCTGTGAGTCTTGATGCTTTCCTCCTCCCAATGTAACTCCCTTTTGTTTTTTATCACTTAAGTTCAAAGTGCTTTACATTCCTTATCTAGTTTGCCCTTGCAACAATCCAATGAGACTTTTACTATTCCCATTTTACAGATGAGGAATTGAGGCTGACTGAGAGAGAGTGTGATTTTCCCACGGCTTCCCTGTAAGTTCATGGTGGGATTTGAATCCTGGTTGTTCAAGTTCAGCACTTTATTCACTAAGCTAAGCTCAGCTCTCTTTTGATGGCAGTTGTTCTCCTCTTGCTTTTCTCTACTTCTTTGTATTTTTTCCCATCCTCAAATTGAAAAAAACCCACGCACCTAAAACAATAAACCTTCTAGCTCTACGATGTGAATACATAAAACTGGAATTCTAGCCTTTATTTCCCATGCTCAGGGCAATAATAGGAGAGAATAGAATGAATTTTAATTAATTTTATGTGATAATTAAAATGAACTCCTGTGTAAGACAGAAAAGATGGCAGGGAATAGAGCGTTCCACAGTGACCTGTTGGGTACTTCTCCAAAGCAACCAAGAGGGGTCACTGTTGGAAACAGGATGCTGGGCTGGATGGACCATTAGTCTGTCCCAATATGGCATCACTTATGTTCTTATGACACTTCTTAAGATGGGTTGGAGTATAAATGGCTCTGACTCGGGATAGGTCCAGCTCCAATGGATTATACTTGTGGGCAATACTTGAATTTTCGAGTAGTCTAGCAGGTTCCTGATCGATACCTGAGAACTGGGTTGGATACCTGATTACCTGAAAATTCCAGGTATTACATTTACCAAATTACTGATTTACTGTTCTACCGGTAAAATAGTAAATTGGTACAGAAATCGGGATAGGAAATCAAAAAACCAGTACCGGAAGTTGGAGAATTGGTACCGGAAGTCAGAAAATGAGGATGAAAAATCGATACCTCAGGTAGCCTATTGAGCACTCATTGAGCACCTATTTATTTGTTTATTTCATAGACTTTTACCCCGCCCTCCTGCTGTAAACCATACATAATGGGGGACGTAAAAATAATCAAACCCCCCTCCCAACCTAACCCCCCCAAAACCCCACCCATCACCCATCTCCCTCACTGAAAGCCTGGCAGAACAGCCAGGTCGTACACTGACGATTGAAGAAGGGGAGGCCATCGAGAATGCCCTCTCCATAGTCACCCCCCGAACAACTCGGGGGGCTTCAAGAAGGCCGTTTCCGGCAGACTGCAGGGGCCGATCCAGAACGCGGGGGGTGAGGCGGTCCCACCGATAGGTGGGACCCAGGCCGTATAGGGCTTTATAGGTCAAAACCAACACCTTGAATCAGGCCCGGAAGACTATAGGCAGCCAGTGCAGAGTCCGGAGCACTGGTGTAATGTGCTCACGGCAGACCAACCTCATAAGGAGACGGGCTGATGCATTCTGCACCAGCTGCAGCCTCCGGACCCAATGTTCGGAGTTAGTAGGACCCAATGTTACTGGTTTGGGTTGAGTAGCCATTTTGACAGGTGTACTCGCTTTGGCGGATAATCATTTCAGCTCTGCTCTCAACATTTTGAGTGGTCAAGAGAGGACATGAACCCTTTGCACAGGAAGCCCTACTCCCCTCACACATCCCCTTTCACGTTGCATACCATCGCACGCTCACTCACACTCCATCCAGTGGCTTCCCTATCTGACACGGGTGAGGCAGCACCAGCAGGGCTGGCAGCCCTAATGCTCCTGTGACGTATGTGCACAGGTTCTCTGGTGGCAGCTGCGCGCAGCGGCCTGGTGGGGACTGCCTTCAAAAGCAAGTACCATTGGATTTTTCTCACAAAAGCGGGGTGATCCCTCCTAAGGCAGGACTCGGGAGATATCCCTTAGCTCCAACGCGCCCGTGTCAAGTTGTGACTTCAGCTGTAGAGGGTGTAGAGAGACCCAGGTCTATTTGCGTCTATTGCCCATAAACAGCAAGTGGGGTGGGTACACAGAGGAGGTGGGGGCTAGCGTTTCATATTTGCCACCCACAGTAGCTGAGGGTAAATAAGGGGTTCCATCAGACAACATTAAAAAGGGAAAAAAGGGACATGCTGTCAACTGTGCCGCCTGCCATTGTGGGTGTCCCCCCCTGCTCGCGGTCCCCAGAAAGGTGCTGAGACACCATTCACCAGCCAGGATGGTGCCAGGTTGGGTCGGATGTAAGTGTCATGAGAGTGTTGGAGTTTTGTAATCTGTTTATGCTGTCATGGAATTGTATTTTAGACGTATTTATGGTCATTTTTAGGTTCTTCTTGCCCATTTGTTAATTCAAATGTTGGTGTGTATATTTTTGGGTTACGTTTTATTGCTTTTAATCTGTTGTAACTGGCCATTGGTCAATCAACATTATTATTAAAATAAACTACTACTACTGGTGCCAGGCCACAATTAGTGCTGGACACCAAGATGTCGTCCACAGGCCAGAATAGCACCTGGCAACAGCTAGTGCTGGCACCATGCCGTGTGCTTCGGCCTTGGTCAATAAGGAGCCATTCTTGGGCCAAAGAGGGAGGCATAGGAAGCCCCTAGAACTTCCTCTGCCCCTGTATTAAGAGAAGGTAGCAATTCCATCACTGGCTTCCGAACTGTGCAGATCTCCTGCTCTGACTCGCTATCGTTCTTGTTTCAAACCCCTGTGTTTGCATCTTGCTGCAGCTCCTGAGTTCCTGCCGCAGCCCCTCTACTCCTGCACCGTGATCCAGCTCCTGAGTTCCTGCTTCAGCCTCTACTCCTGCATCTTGCCCCAGCTCCTGGATTCCTGCACCGCACTCGTGGCTTTCCACCCACTCCAGCCATTGGCCCACTGGACCCTACCTTCACCAGCCCCCGTTCCCTTGCCGCTCCCTTGGACTGCTTTCTGGAATTCAACTTGGACTCAAGAAGTTGGACTTCCCTTCTTTGGTGAGTGCCAGAACTGGGGCTTTGCCTGGCTACACTCTGACGCTCTCCTGCTCCTTTATGCTGTGGTCACGCCCCTTTGGAGTGTTGTGACATCATAATGTGGGTGGGGCAACATCAGAAAGGAGGTTGGGCAAAGGTACTTTGACATACCTTTCTGTTACGGCCAGCCTGGCCCCTTCAGAGCATTGTGATGTCACGATGCTCCAAAGGGACAGGTCTGTGTGAGAAAGGAGGAAGAAGAGTCTGCCTACCCCACCGGTCATCATTGGCCATGCCCACCTGACGTCTCGATTTTTCTGAGTTATATAGTTGCCCTGGATAACCCAGAGAAAATGGGTTTTTTTCCAGAGCCTGGAATTGATGTGGCCAAATATGGAGGATGGTTGTAGTTGGTGCAGTCATGTACCGCTCTTGGAATCAAAGTGAGAATCTTCCAAGTTCAAAAACATGTCCCTTCACATTTTGAGCTGCTATAAAGCCAAGGTTCCATAGCTGGAACAGATCCACATACTCTCTGTGGACTGAGCATGGCATGGGACTCCTACCCTACCTCCGTCCATGGGGGTTACACAGCTATCAACCACAGCTTTGTCAGGAGGACAAATTGCATATTTGGAGTTTAGCTTTATACAAACACCTGGAGTAGTGTGTGCCGTTCTGGTCACTCCATCTCAACAAAGACATAGTAGAACTAGAAAAGGTACAGAGAAAGACAACGATAATGACCAAGGGTATGAAACAGCTCCCGCATGAAGAGAGGCTTGATAGGTTGGGGCTCTTCAGTTTGGAGAAGAGACGGCTGAGCAGGGATATGATAGCAGTTTATAAAATCATGAGTGGTGTGGAACACATAAATAGGGAACAGTTATACCCTCTCTAACGGTACTAGAACAAGGGGAAACTTCATGAAATTAACTGGCAGCAGATTTAAAACAAATAACACTGCTTTTAGATGAGGGCGCTGAAAGTGCCTCCGGAGCCGCGCGTTAAGAGAGAAGCCGCGCCGTGCTGCTGGAAGTGACGTGTTCCCCGTTGCCGGCAACGGCAGCGGCTGGAGACGCGGCGCTTTGGAGAGGCGCGTTCTGGAGACCTGAAAATTGAGGTCTCCAGAACGCGCCTCTGTAAAGTGCCGCGTCTCCAGCCGCCATTGCCGGCAACGGGGAGCACGTCACTTCTGGTAGCGCGGCGCAACGTCTCTCTTAACGTGCAGCTCTGGAGGCACTTTTCAGTGCCCTCATCTAAAAGCGGTGTAAGAGAGTATTTTTTCACTCAGCGCACAATTAACTTGTGGAATTTTCTGCCAGAGGAAGTGGTCAAGTCCGCTAGTGCTAGTTTTAAAAAGAGAATGCATAAGTTCTTGGAGGATAGCAACATTTAGCCAAGTAGGTTTTGGGTATGTAACCTCTTACTGTTGGGGTCTGGCCTGGAACAACAGGGAATCGATTGCTCATTAATGGATCATTGGTCTGACCCAGTACGGCACTACTTATGTTCTTATGATATCTCTGAGGATTTTGCTCTGCAGCCAAATATGATCACCCCTGTAACTATAGGAAGAAAGAGGAATAATGAGGTGATGGTGGGTCCACTGTTCCACATTTTCTAGGGAGGTTGTAGGTAGAGCTGAATTGGGAATGGGTGTTCCAAACCGTTGGTAAATCTTGACCTTTCATGAATGTATTTCCACATTACATACAGTTATTGTGCTTTTGCTGAAATTGGGAGTGCCGGCGGTCTCTTTTTGGCAATTTCCTTTACTATCTGGTGTCCGTTTTGTCATGTATGGTTCAAAGGCAGTGTATAAAAACCACCGGAAGAACTGAACCAAGGCATTCTCAAATGGGAACTGACAAAACTAGTGAGAACGTGGTAAGTTTTTGCATCACACGGAAGGCAGCGAATGGTCTGTTTCTTATGGAAAGAGAATTTGCAGCAAATTGTCACTTCAGCTGCTGCTGTAGGCTCTCCGTTGCTGTAAGTTTTCAAAAAGAGGCTGGACAGCCATCTGTCAGAGGATGTTGTCCTCCTGCATCCAAGTTGGACTAGAAAGTTCCTTCCAGCTCCTTGATTTTAAGATAGTCCACTCTTCTTTGTAACCATGAGGGATACCGTCTGGAAGAACCTAGTTGGGACGTATCTCCTTCATGCGACACTGAGACGCATTGTTGATTTTACTCCCTACTGTATTCTTTCAATCTAAATTATCCCCAAACACGTTTAGGTAATGTATGGCTGTGACATGAGTTTATAGCTCTGTGTGCTATAAACTGTGTGAGGTTTTGGAGGCCAGTAGCTTCTTTACAGCTGATTGGTTCCTTCTCAGATAAATCCTCCTTGATGCAGAGTGCATCTTTTCTAGAGGGCTTCACATCTGAAGATGCCCTCAAATAACTCAGCAAAAGGAAGGGGGAGAGGAAGCTGACGCTGTTCAGTGTACGGTAAGCGCTGAATTATTATCCAGTTAATGATGCAACACTGCATTTCCAGCTGTGCTGCTGTGGTACATGGGTCTTAGCAGCTGTTGGAGAGCTCATCAAGTAGCTGTTGAGCATCATACCCAATTTGTCATAAACCTAAAATTTCCTTTGGGGGATCAGCACTATAAGCTACTGCAGTCCTAGCTCACTCTAGCTCTCTTCTGACACTGTCATTATGATGGGGCTATTGTGAGTTGGTTTGGTGGTTGGTTTTTTTAAGTTTCCCCGTATTGAGATTATTTACACCATTAAATTGACTTTCTGTGCAGATGGATTTGGGTGGCTGTTGTATAATCACACCAGATGGGGTGTCATTTTGAGGTCCTTTATCCATCCAATCCTGTGGTTAGGACACTGGCTTGTGCCCGGATTAAATTCCAGACTTCTGACACAGACTTTCTGTGTGATCTTGGGCATGCCACTTAATATTTCTGAGTCACAAATCAACATTGATGGAATTTATTCATTCATTTATTCACTTTTTTTAATGTAGTTTATTAATTCTTGTAGGCTCTCCGTTGCTGGAAGTTTTCAAAAAGAGGCTGGACAGCCATCTGTCAGAGGATGTTGTCCTCCTGCATCCAAGTTGGACTAGAAAGTTCCTTCCATCTCCTTGATTTTAATGTAGTTTATTAATTCTTACCCTGTTTATTAATTCTTACCCTGTAAGCCTCCCTGGGCCTTAGGGTAAGAGCAAAGTATAAATTTAAATAAATAAATAAATAAATAAATAATAACAAAGGCTGAGAGCAGCTCACAACACAAAAAATATAGAAATGTAAATAGACAGAGGATTTACAAAAATAAAATCAGGTACAAATAAACATTCCACTAAAAGTACCTTCAGACTCTATCCACACCTGCTAACAGCCTGACCGAATAAGTAAGTCTTACGTTGTCTCTGCAGCGGTGGAACTTGCAAGAGGGCACCCCCTGACAACCTAAATGTTGTCTTTGCCAAACCTTCAAGGAAAGAGGTTTCCAGAGCTCCAGTTACATTTTAACTCCCCTTTCAGGAGCCCCAGGCCACGGGGTCTGTATGTTCCGCATGCATTATTTCTAGTTTACCTATGGGTCTCACCCTCCCTCCTGAACTGCCACAGGCCTCCCACAGGTGGGACTCCCCATGGCTGAGTGTCCGTGGGGGGCATATTTTACACCATTTCTTCTCACGCTTGTTGTCATTTCAAATTTATTTGCAGACCCAGGAGGGCCCCTGCACAGGAGGGTCCCGGTGATTGCCCCCTCCGCCCCAACACAGTGGGGGCTGTCTGGTCACACCGTCTTTACTAGCCCTGATCGGGGCATAGTCCTCCACCCATTTTATTTATTTATTTGAATGTATATCCTGCCCTTACCCACAGACTCAAGGCAAGCAGCTTATTCCAAAATATAAAAACGAACCATATAAAATTCTAATTAAAACCACTCCCCCTGCCCCACAGTCTGCAAACCCTATTCTTGCCTGCCAAAAGCCTGGCTGAATAAGTAGGTCTTACATTACCTTCTAAAGATGCTCGGGCTTTGGCGAACCTGCACAGGAGAAGGGCGTTCCAGAGAATGTCTCTCTGCGTGCCCGTGTTGTTTTGGGCCAGATGCAATGGTGGAACTTGCAAGAGGGCCACCCCCTGATGTCCTAAAGGAGTGTGGCAGAACATAGAGGGGAAGGTGACCATTTAGATATGCAGGGTCCCAGCCTTTAAGGGACCAATAGGAGTGTTTTCTTGCCCGTGTGTATTAAGGGACAACAGGGCCGGACTTAGGATTTTAGCACCCCATGGCAACTCAGGCTGCCGCCTCCCCCGCCCGCCCGGTGCTCTGGTGCATGTGCACGCTGCCCCCTTGCATCCTGGGATGCCACTGCCGCCACCCATCCCGTGAGTTCACCAGTCTTCGCTGCTTTTGAGCCTGCCTGAGCAGCTGGGTCACCAGCATCTGAGCGGCGAGATCCTGGAGCCTGTGCTTACGCTGTTGCTGCCACTATCTTTGCTCTCAGAGCTGCTAGGACTACATTTCCCATCATGCTCCAAGAGTCGATGCAAGATGGCAGTGACAAGGTGCGCGTGTGCCAATAGCAGCCAACTGCGCTATGTCTGAGGCAGGCTGGAAGGGAGATGATGGTGGTGCCCAGCACAGAATTAGCGTCTCTTCCTCCACACTTGGCAGCACCGCAGAGTACGTTTGGCAGGGGCTCAGGGGTGGGAAGGGGCTTCTTCAGGTGGGGATGGATGGGAGGTTTCTCCCCTCTAGGCTTCAGTCGGCACAGGTGAGGCAGTGCGGTTGCGGCAGCAGCAGGGGGAGGGAACACCATTACCGGGTGGGCGTGGGCTTAGACCAGAAGCTCCTCCCCCTCCCCCCAAAATCTGCCACCCTAGGGAAGTGTTTGTTACCTGCCCCTAGGTCCAGACCTGAAGGTCAAGAATTTGACTCACTATTTATAAACCATTTACTTACTTTATTTATTAATATAGGTTTTTTATTCTATCCCTTAGGCTCAGGGTGGCTTACAATTCTTTAACTTACTAACTATAGAATTAACAACTCACTAATTAACAAAGCTCATAATCCTCACAACAACCCTGTGAGGTAGGTTAGGCTGAGAGATCTGGGACTGGCCCAAAGCCACCCAGTGAGTTTATGACTAAAGTGAGACTTGGAACTGGGGCCTCCCCTTGCCTCCTGATCCATGTAGTACACTCTTAACCACTTCACCACACTGGCTCATAGTGGCTGCAGGAAGGCAAGATCCTTTTGTATAGACACAGCCCGTGTTCTGGAATAATCCAGAATGAAATGCCCACTGCTCTAAAGGAATGATTTACTGTAGGCTTTGTTTGCTTATTCTGTCTGAAATGGATTTGCATCTAAGCCAGGCATCGCCTCTGACGGCCATGGCCACTGGTGCTCTATAAATGCTAGAGAAAGAGAGACGGAGTGCAGAGGACAAACCAGATTGGCAAAGGCATTGTCACCGCTGGGCATGCTGATTTAATGATTGCTGTCACTGTAAGTCTTTTGCTCTGTCACTAACTGGATGTAGGTGTTTGAGTTAAAGTGGGCAGAAGAGTCTGGTTTTCACTGGTCCAGACTAGTGAGAAGTTTTCAGGCTATGAAATCGAGCTGAAACGAGTCCCTGCCAAAATCGCAGTACTCAACCCAGCAACTTTCGGTACTAATCCATCTCCAATTTGTGCCGGATAGGCTACCCAATCGACCAGTCTTCTGACTTCTGGTACAATTTTCTGACGTATCCTCCTGATTCCTGTACCGACTTACTGACTGGTAGATTGATAACTTGCTAACAGGAATACTTGGTATTTTGGGGGATAATCTACTTCCGCAGCCGCACACTGATGGGTATCTGCACTCGGGAACCACGGTTTGGGGGTTCCGCCATCGTGCCTTAAGTCGGTGGGTGATCGGGCTTTTGCTGCGGTGGGCCCCTCGGTGTGGAACTCACTCACTTCCTCTGGATGTTGATCTCCGTTCCTCTCTCCTTTCCTTCAAAAAGCACCTGAGAACATATTTATTTTCTAGGTGCTTTTAGGATCCACGGCTGGTTCCCTTAAGTGTACTCTGTCCTCCATTTTTCCTCCCCCTATCTTAAAGTATTTTATTACTGTTTTAAATTGTTTTGAATTATTTTAAACTATTTTATATTCTGTGAAGCTCTCAGAGTGCCATGCAAGGCAAGGGGGCGCTATAAAAATATTATTATTATTATTATTATTATTATTATTATTATTATTATTATTACTACTACTACTACTACTAATAATAATAATAATAATACTAATAAACAAATCCGGTGTCTGATAGGTACTTGGATAGTCCTGTCTGGCCCCTGACATTATGCTAAAAATTGCTGGTATTACCTTTGAGTTAGGGGCGGGAAGTTTGGATTAATCTCAACCGAACCAGAACTGCGTGATAACAAGCCTGTTTCTGTTTGGTTATAAAATAAATAAATTAATAAATAAACAAAAAATTACTCCTCATGCACAAAATGGCCGTCTGCCCATACTGCGCATGTGTACCCTTTTTCAAAATGGCGGTGGCAGCAAAGCAAAGGGGGCTCCCATAGTTATCCTCAACTGGGACTACATAGCTGAGGCCAAACAGATAACTCTCAGACCACAATTATTACAAGGAACTCCAAAACGATCCCACGTCATAATTCACCACCTGGTGTCTGTCTGTCTGTCTGTCTGTCTCTGTCTGTCTGTCTGTCTGTCTGTCTGTCAAACACTCCTTTTTTTAGGGGGCTCACGTGACCATTTTCTGCTGCGCTCCAACTTCCCTGTATCTGGCACTGTTTTCCCTGCTAACTCCAGAAAACTCTTCTTGCCCTGGCGGCTTGGGTCTAGGAACTTTAATATATGAACCCAATAAAAGATGCACCTTGTCTCACTATTGGTCCATCATCTTCAATGTTGCCAATATTAGTTCATACTTCATTTCTCCCTAGTGTATCACACGGCTCTTTAGGCAACGAGGCATGAGGGCGGCCCTTTGCCGTTTTGTTATATGCACTTGCATTAATGCCTCGTTTTACTATGGTCTTACTCAGTTTGATTTAAAAGTCGGCATCAATGTTCTCCTGCCCATTACGCTGGAGGATTTATTTCAGCGTCCTACAGTATGTGAACCCATGTTCTATTCCCTGTTAAGTGGAAGGCAATAACATCCACATGCGGGGAAGAAAAATTACGCCTGGCCAAATTAAACAAAGAGCCATCACATGCCTGCAACGTGCCATTAAATCGGGGGCTCGCACGTTAACTTTCACTCGCTCTCTTGTTCTCTGCGCCCAGAGATAATCTCTACAGCTGGACTCGGATAGCTGCAGCAGCAAATGCAATAGCAACCATGCCCAGAAGCAGCTGGTGCATCTAGAACTATGACAGTAGTGGTTAGTGCAGCTGGAACCACCTCTAGGACCATGGAGGTTGGTGCAGCCAGAGGCAGACCTAGAACTGGGCTGGTGGTGGCTGGTGCAGGTGTAGGCAGACAAAGAACTGCCATGGCCCATTCAGACATGGTAAAAACCTTTTGCGGTCCCAGCTCTTACGTGTTTGCAGGACTGGTACTGTAGTGACACGTCAACAGAACATAGAAATGTTAGTTCTGCTTCTGCACTATGTACTACAAGGGTGGTGTTATCATCCTTTCATATGTTCTCCCCTGGGAAAAAAGTCTTCACTTCTCAATGTGGTGTTGGTGCATCAGTGGGTATTTTCAGTCGTACGCTGGGCTGATTCACCACAGCGAATCCCTGGTGGGGGTGAATGAAACAACCACCCCCCGTGGTCAAAAAAAGCCCCGAACAGACGTTACGGGACCGGGACCATGGCAGGGAATCGGGCCGCCAGATCACGGACCGGGGCAGCACAACAGACGTTACGCCGATCCCCGACTGTGGTCAAAACACCCACAAGCCACCAGGAAGGGGCGGGACACAGACATGGCCACCCGAGGGCAAACAAAGCCACAAGGCACAAAAGGGAACGCCCATACCAGGGAAACGGGAAGGGAGGAGGGAGAAGAGCCGCCCGGGTACCACATACAACAGGCACACAGACAACGGGGGCACAGCGGAACACACAGCATAAGCACACGCTTGGGACCGGACCGCACACAAGGCACACCGGGCAAAGGGGGGGGTGGAACAGGGGAGAGGGGGGAAATGGCACAGGGGCAGGGCAGGACACAGGCAACAGGGACCACAACCCCCACAGCATAATAACCCACACGGGACCCTCCAACAACACAGGGGTGAAAATG
>QEPC01004922.1:7759788-7770891 GCA_003113815.1 Sphenodon punctatus
GGGGGGGGGGGGGGATGAGAAAGCTTTTCGAAGTAGAGTGTTCACATTGGGACAGTCAGACTTTGGGGAGGGAGACTATGAAATCCAGAAGGAACAATAAAAGGAATTCAGCCTTATTTTGCGGATAGAAATGGTTCTATGTAATAGAATTTTAGGGCGGGAAAATTATATTGGATGTTAAAAGTAACGCATAGAAGACAAGGGGATTAAGTTGGCAAGGGTAAAAGGAACTGTGGTGCAAAGTAGGGATGGGTGAAAAGAACGGAGTTCGGAAATTCGGTTCGGTTCGAGTTCGGTTTGGAAGTTCGGTTTGGTCGACCGAACAGACCAAGTTCGGTCAAATTCCGAACTTCCGAACCAAGTTCGGCCATTCAAAACCAGGTTTTTTGGTGTGTGTTGCCACTAGGGATGGGCAAACAGAACGGAGTTTGGAAATTCGGTTCAGTTTGAGATTCAAGTTCGGTTCGGAAGTTCGGTTTGGTCGACCAAACAGACCAAGTTCGGTCGAATTCCGAACTTCCGAACCAAGTTCGGCCATTCAAAACCAGGTTTTTTGGTTTGTCTTGCCACTAGGGATGGGTGAACAGAACGGAGTTCGGAAATTCGGTTCGGTTCGGTTTGAGATTCAAGTTCGGTTCGGAAGTTCGGTTCGGTCCGAACTCCAAACTTCCGAACTGCGTTCGTCCATCCCTAGTGCGAGGTTAAGTTTCCTTATAATTAAGAGAAATCAGAACAAAGAATATTTGCCTAATCAGGTAGATATGGCCACCTCAGAAGAACTGTTCGCATTTCTAGATCAGATCCAGATAGGCTAGAAACTTTCCTAGTTTGGCACAGTGGGCGGGACAAGGTGACCTAAAGATCTCAGCCAGCTCAGCTGTCTGTGTTTTGTTAAAGACACCAGTTAAGAATCTTGTTTCTCTCTAGCACTAGAGACCATGAGAGGAAGAGCCAGAGAGGGGCTTGAATTGCAGCTCTGCTGTGCTGTCACAATAAAAGCTGAGGAGCAAAGTGCTTAATAGTTTTTCTAGCTGAGATTTAAATCCTCAACATTCTCAGTAGGCTGCTGCTGTGGAAAGTCTAGTGACTTTGTGAATCGGACAAATGCCACCCGATAGTAAATCCTAATGAAGTTGATTCAACCTAAGTATGTTTCCAGCTTCTGAAAAAGAACCTAAATGCCACTTTGCTGTTCTTATTCTTCAACTGCAGCTGACATGATGATTGTAATGAATGAACAGGCATTTAGAAACTCACTCTGGATGTGTCCTTTTAAGCTTACACATTCATTTAAGGATGCCCATGAAAAGGGCTCAGTGTACAGGGCTGTTTTGGTTTTCTCCAACCTAGAGAAAAATAATAATGACTGTTTCCTCTGGGGAAATCAATGGGGTGAAAAACGTGAATGGGGAAAAAGGAAACTCATGAAGGTTTTATAAACTGAGTCACAGGAACAAATTTTCCAGAGAATTTAGGGGATGGAGATGTAGTTCCAATGCAGAGCTGAAATGGGTAGCACATTTGCGACCCGCAGGTAATACATGCATTTCGAGTAGTCTATTGGGTGTCTGATTGCGATTGGTACCTGAGTTCCAGGTCAGGCACCCAGTCTATCTAGGGCTGAAGTGGGTACCTAATTTGATACCCATGGGTAATACCCACATTTTGGAGTACTGTGTTGGGTAGTCGATGGGCTACTTGATTGCTGATCAGGTACCGGTGTACCAAAAAAATAAGTAATTTCTGGTACCAATTTACCGATTTCCCCCCCACCCCCTCCCGTTACCAATAAAAAAATTGGGATGAAAAACTGAAAAATCAGAACAGAAAACCAAGAAATTGGGCCCAGAATTTGATATTCTGGGACATTCCAGGACACTGGATTGAATCAGGTCAAAATCGGGTACCGATTTGTACGCGATATTTGAGTTAATTCTGAAATTTGATGGGTATACCTGGTTTTCCAGGTTCTTGTTTTGGCTCATCACATCCTACAGTCATGTTCTACATTCTGATTCCACATATTCAGCAAGGTCATATTTGACTCTCGTTCCCAGCTCGGTGAGTTGACCGAGAGGATGTCTAAAAGTGAGTTGAAAGGATTCCGTTCTTACGCATTTTAAGTAGAGCTGAAATAAATAGCATATTTTTTCCCCCCTCACAGATATTATTTACATTTTCAGTTAGCCATTGGATTATATGAATAAATATCTGTGTCCAAAACTGAATTTGTTTCTCCGAGTCTTCAGATATGTCATTTTAGTTTGCATTTTCAGCTAGGCTGAACATCCAAAATGAAATGACTGAAATAACAGAGAAAAAAAAATCAAACCAGAAAATTGTAATGACAATATCCAGAACAGGTCAATGGAGCAGAAACAAATAGTACTTCATATCCCCTTCGTTAGCCCTATTTGAAGGGAGTGATTCGACACATACAACTTTTTTGTTGGATAAAATACGAATTTCAACTCTCGTCTTGAATTGATTGGTGTTATTCTGTCGGAAGTATATACTAAGGTTGTGTGTTCGGGTTTGGATAAAACACAAATAAACACTAGCCCCTCCAACCCCTGTTTTGGCTTCCATATTCAAATTGCAAAAAAATGCCCTGCAATTTTGGGGTGTTAGTGTGCTTTGTGCCTCTCAATGGGTGTCTTCAGACGTTACGAGATCACGGTGAACCATGGTGAATACCCACCTGTGGTCACCGTGTCTCGTACGTCTGTTCGCGGCGCGCCAGATGTTTGCCACGGTCAATCCCCACATGGGGTTCGTTTGAACCACGCTTCCCGGGCTAGCCGGGGGAAGGTCCCGGGAAGCGTGGTCAAACGGACCCCGGGCCGTGACCAAGGAAAAGTCACGTCTAGCCGCGCGCCACGGCCCGGGATCCCCGGCGGGATCCCGGGCCGTGGCACGTTCGGCCGGACGCGGCGGCCGTATTGGCCCCGCCACCCGCCCGTCTCCTCGGAGGGCGGGCGGCGGGGTGCGTGGAGGGGGCGGGGCCGTGCGGCCGCACATTGCGCCGCGCGGCCCCGGCCCCTCCCACTTTCCCCGCTGGGATCCCCCCGGCACGTCTGTTGTGCTGTTACGGGGTGACCCCGGCGGGGAACAAAGCCGGTGGTGCCGGTACGGGGCCAAAGGGCCCCGTATCGTCTGAAAGTACCCAATGTCCACTTCTAATTTGATATTTTGAATGGCTGGTCTGGCACTTTGAGCATCTTTCAAGTTTCATGGGATGTTGGTTGGTTGGAGTTGAGGGAGGTTAGCCCCAACAATGGTGATCTATAGGAGTGGATTGTGGTTTGATGTAGGGTTACTTTTGATCTTTGTGGTTTGGGGGTTTGGCTTGCTTCTACAGGCATCTGGAGGTGAACTGTGCCCAGAGAACCAGATTGAATGGGGCAATGGGGCAGAGGAACCCTCTACCTGGTGCTCTGGAGCTCACGGATACCAGGGTCCTTTGTAGGGTCACCACCTGCACATGTGGGTGTGCACACACATATAGTGAGGGCTGCTCCCCCATACACGTATGTACACACACACACACACACACACACACACACAATGGGCCTCCTTGCTTGTTGCTTCCCAACTAACTGTAGCAAGTCTCGAAATTCTGAGATACAAAGCCCAAACCCCACCCCACACAAACAATTGCAGTGAAACCAGAATAGAAATCAGAAACACAACATTTCCCCTCCCCTTGCACACTCCTTGGTAAAAGATCATTTGTAAGGGAGAAGGTTGGCAGTGCTGTCATCTGCGTCTGTGTAATAGCTGGCAGGAGAAATTAACTTCGTCAGGTTCTGGATGCAAACATAGTACAAAAAATTCAAATACAAATCTGAAGCATAAGATTGAGCTCAGTGTCTTCATTGCATCGAACAGGCATGTAACAAATGTTTTGCTCCGGCCATTCATGGGGTTAAAGCTAGGCCAGCGACGATAATAATTCTAACAGCCTTTTAGGACAGATCTGTGAAGTTGCTATTTCCTTTTTGGAAGATACTGTCTATGGAGAAGGACCAGAGCTATGTTTCCTGAGATCTCAGCACCATAACTCAAAGGAAAAGGAGCTGGCAGAAAGAGAGAGAGGCTTACTGAAAGAAGACATTATACCATTGTCGTTGTCTCCAGCAAATTTTTTTTTTTAATGAAAAAACCTACATTTTTGGGGAGATAAATCATCTGCAAACAAACTTTGGAGACAAATGCAAGGAAGAAGGCCAAGGAGGTCTGCCAGAAGAGGAAGTTCTTGGAGCGCTAGGAATTCAAAGGCAATTTCAATGGGATTTCTTACATGAGAGGGAGGGCTTCATCCCTGGGATCAGATTGTGTGTGTTCGTGGTTGGTTTACCTTTTGGGACTCGAAATCTGGCCCTGCTGCAAGAACATTTGCCTGGCTTTGGAGTTCGGTTGGATAGATTCTTGATTGAGCTGTACACTTTGTTGGGATGTATTATGAATTAGAAAGACCTGTGGGAACCTCAGCATTATTGCTTTTTCCTAAAAGGATAGTAAGAGGAAAGTAATTAAAGCATGATACTTGGGGGTGGATGGGTCAGGAGTTCTGGCCTCTTTGATGCTGCCACAGACTCTGTGTGGTCTTGAGAAAAATCTGGGAACCATAGGCTCTAGGAGTGGGACACCGGGGAGAATACCGGATACCGGATGTACCGGTAGTGGAACTCCCTGGTACCGGATTTACCTGTTGACTTCAGTGGCCGCAATGTAAAAAATCCGGTACCGTGGCCAATGTTAAAAATCCGGTATGCCGGTACAGGTAAATATCGGATTTATCAGATTAAGCCGATACACCCAAATACCGGCAATATCGGATCTCGGGAGAACCGGAATTCTCACGCCTAATAGGCTCGGATGTGGTCTTAGTTCTGCCAGTGTAAATCTGGAGAAAACTGTTGGCGACCCTTATCGCTACTCTTCCGTACCCACTGTGGGTTCACTTTGCACTAGTCTACATGACTGTACAAGGCAGTGGGCAACCATGAAGCAAATTTTGCAGAGTTAAATGAGACCAGGCATTGGCTCAGGTAAATAAGCACCAAATGGGACTGTTTGTTCTTCTGTTCCAACCTTGGTGTTGCAATCAAGTATTGGCATTGGGCCAGTTACTCTTAGAGTTGATGTGGCCAGTTCTATAACCATGGTTAATAACTGCAATTCCTGGTATTCAGTCAGTTAACTGAACATTATCAACATACTGCTGTGGTTAACAGACTATCCAAAATACCTGTTACTATTGTTTCTAAGTTACTGTAAAACCAATTTACCATTACCAGGCAACTGATGTACCATTTAACCGCCTCACCATTTTTTTCCCACTTCAAAGTTACCTTGCCCATTGCATCCAGCCCCTAGGTCACCTTGACCAATAGCAAAGCAGCTTCCAGGAAACCTGTAAGGGTGTGGGTTGAACCCACTCTGTAGCGCCACTACTTCCTGCTGGCCACGGCCCAGTATTGATTATAAGCCATCCTTCCGGGCCAGTCAAGCCACACCCCCTCAGTAGCCTCACGCCACGCCCTCAGCTTCCTGCTGGCCTGTAAATAAGACCAACCAGTCGCCACAGGAAACTGGTTGGATCTTTGTTCTCATCCTGTTTCTCTTTTTGCCTGTGTTTTTCCTGCCTCATGTTTCCAGCCCCCCACCCCCAGACCTTGTGGCCAGCAGGAGGCTGGCCCTTCTGACCCTCCCTGTTGGAGCCTGGTTCTTCAGCCCTGCCTCGTCCATCTGCTTGGCTCAGTCCTGCTTCATTCACCCATTTGCTCTCATTCTGCTTCATCTGTTCATCTGGTTTGGCTCCGTCTGTTCACCTGTCTGCCCCCCTTGTTGAGTTCATCTGTCAACCATGTCTTCGTGTTCCCTGTCCCCTCTCCCCTCAGTCTGTGATCCTCGCTTTTGACATTCCAGACCCTATCCTGCACTACGCATCCTGGCACCAATAGTGCTTTGTTCCTGCCCCGTCGTCCCTGACAAAACCAAGTTCAACTTGAAACCAAAGTCTGGAGTAAAGAGGAAAGGAATTATGGGTAAAAGGGACTAACTAGTAAAGTACTAAAGCGATAATATTTATTTATTTATTTAGTTAGTTAGTTAGATTTCTAGGCCGCCCCCTCCTGCTACTGCAGCTCGTGGCAACTCACAACATTCTATAAAACATCAAAATAAAACAGCATCAATAAAAACAAAATACAAACAATATAAAATTACACTAAACATAAAAAAAAACATGGCAGAGCTAAAAAAAAACCCTTCCCTTTCTCAACCCCTCCCACCCATCACCCGTATCCCATTGCCAAACGTCCAGTGGAATAGCCAGGTCTTGAACTGTCTACTGAAAGAGGGAAGGTCCAGGGTCCGCTGGTAATCCAGTTAAACCATTGGTTAATATATGATTATTAATTAGTTTAGTTTATTTGTCTGATTGTCAACATTTTTATACCACCCTGTCCGCCATACAGTGACTCAGGGTGGTGTACAACAAACATAAATTACCATAAAGTATAAAACATGAAAAGCTCAATTAAAACAATCTACTTAAACCCTCCCACCCCCTACATCCCCCTGTCACGGGGGAGGTGATAAATGCATGGATGATGGTGGCAAGACTGAGGCCTGAGAAAATTACTATATAGGCAATCCTCGCCACACCTGGACATCCAGGGAGAGCTGCGAATCGAGGTAAACCCCCAGACTCCGAACTTGAGGAACCAGAGTTGGACGCAACCCATCAATGATGGGTGCCTTCACACACACACACACACACACGCACACGCACACACACACGTTACCCATCAGCATCACCTCTGTCTTGTTGGGGTTCAGTTTAAGGTGACTCACCCTCTTCCAATCCCCCACCGCAGCCAGGCACCAGGTGAACACGGAGACGGCAAGGCCTGGTTGGATGAAAACAAGAGGTATAGCTGGGTGTCATCAGCATATTGATGACACCCCGCTCCAAATCCTCTCACGATCTCACCCAACGGCAACATATATACATTGAACAGGAGAGGGGACAGAATAGGACCCTGCGGGACTTCCCATGTAAGATCCCAGGGAGATGATGAACGCTCCCCGAGAAACACACGCTGAGTTCTACCAGCCAGGAATGAGCAGAACCATTCAAGAACAGTCCTGCCCACACCAGCACAGTTCCCACAGACGTGTCACCAACAACTCGTGTTCAACCGTATCAAATGCCGCAGAAAGATCGAACAAAATCAAGAGAGTGGACCTACCTTGATCCATCTCTCGGCTCCGATTGTCAACCAAAGCCACAAGTACAGTCTCCTTTTGATGAAAATGTTCCGCCAGGCATTTGGTGAGGGAGATGGGTGCTGGGTGGGGGTGGGTTAGTGTGGTTGGGGTTTTGATTATTCCCCCCAGTTTTAGTTTAATTTTAATTTGTGGTGTATTGTTTTAATCTGTGTATTTATTGTTGTATTTTGTATTTGAGTTTTATTGACTGTTAAATGCCTCGATCTGCTGCGAGCAGAAGAGGCAGGATATAAATATTTTAATAAATAATAAATCCCAACTCAATCATAAAGAGGGCTCCATTGTGGAGTGCAATGCATTTCCCTTGGCAGGGGACATTTCTTTCTGTCTCTCCCCCTCCTCCCACCCTTTGGCTGATGAACAATTAATGTTTTTAATGCTAATGGAAGTTGCGGGTGTGCACCAAGAGTGAAATGTGCGGAACTTCTCCCCTAAAACCTCTGCTCCAAACAGAAAACAGCTGGAACATTGATGCTGCTGCCATGTCTCTAACCGCTAACCAGAGCCCAGCTTGTGTGCGATTCACCTAGGCAAGAGACTGGGGTTGTCATGTTGGTCCCAAATGGGAAAGATGGAGACAAAGCCATTCAGATGAGTTCTTGTATTGGATCAACTACTGTTGGGGAGAATATACAAGCTTTCAGGTCACACAGGGCCTTCCTCAGGCATTGAACACAAGTCAAAACCACGGGCCTGTGGAACTGCTTATAGGTCAAGAATCTTTGTCGACTAGGGATGGGCGTCTGGAGGGAATTATGGATCCAGATCCATATTACAGTTCAGATCATTCATTCCTGATTTAATTATGGATCAATTTTATGGATCCGTATTTCAATCCATCAAAAAGAGAAAATCATAATTTAAAAAAAATAAAACAATTGTTTAAAAAACAACAGCAACCCATGGCTCCCGGACCATTCTGCACATGCATTTCCTCTTCCAAAATGGCAGCAGCAGCAGCGTCACTGCCATTTTGGAAAAGGGCAGCTGGTCTGCACGTGCAGATGACCATTTTGGACATGTGCAGTTATTTTTACAATTTAAACCGAACCATGATGGGGGTGTTGCGATTTGCTGCCTAGTACAAGCAGTTATGGATTTAAATTGAGTCCAAATGCCCATCCCTACTGTCTACGTGACAGCCCATGAACCCACTACATTCATAACTCCCGTTGTTTTGTCTAGACTCTAGGGGCTCCTTTGGGTAAGATTATGCAGCAGTCTCAGGTGTCTGCATAGTATGTAATCAAGACGCGTACAGGAATGATTGACAGCTATAACCGAAAACAACTTCCAAACAGCTGCCGGCTTAATTTAGATATTTAGGGTCAAAATTCTGATCTCTGGGGTAAATATGAGAAAACCAGAGTCTCTTTGCTTTTACCCCAGTGTAGCTCAGTGACTGAGCCTCTAACACTGTTTGAAGTCAGTCCTGCTCTCTCATTCTTTTATGAATATCTGGTCTTCAGTCTAAAGCAGGAGTGGCTAACCTCTGGCTCAAGGGTCAAGTCTGGCCCATGGCTGCATTTAATTTGGCCCCTTTCCAATTCCAGGAATCTGGCCCCTGGATCCTGTCCCTTCCCCCAAGCACTGAAAAGGTGAGCTGGGGGGAAGACAGCAGAGATGAGGACATGCAGTCAAGAAGAGGAGATGAATTCATCCATCCGTGATCTGGACCCTCCTCTTCCTTCCCATCCCCCCATTTAAGCACCTCTGCTCTCAACTCCTATCTGACCTGTGGAGCTTGTACTAATTATCAAAGTGGCCCATGGGAGGGTTCCCAGTTCCCACCCCTGTTCTAGAACTGCTCTAGAGTTTCCTGGTGGTAGATGTATAGAAATCTCAAAGACTTCTTTAAGATGCTGCTCACAGTCTAAGGAGGCAACTCTCCCCTCAGAGCATAGGGAGTAGGGACTCAGGAGTTTTGTTCCTAGTGGCTGTATCATTATTATTAAATATTTATCATTATTATTAGTAGTAATATTTACATAGCGTAAACAATGGGTGATGATAGGTGCGACGCTGGCTTGCTATGGTCCACCTGGGCTGGGGACTCACCGGGATGTCTATTTCCAGGCCACCAGAAGTGGGCCTTCTGCTCCCCTGGTCCAGGCCACTGACTGTCCCGGAACCGGTCCCCTGGAAGACCCCGGATACATAGCCCAGGCCTAGGGCTACCCAGGTGGGCCAACATGGGCCATAGTGGGTCAGCATGTCTATTTTTAGCCCCATCCCTGCTGGGGATCAGGAGCTGGCATGACCAGCTGCTGCGGTTGCCCATGATTGGCCGCCATGACTGCCAGTCATGGGTGGGGGTAAGGTGCTGGTGGCACGTGTTCAGTTCCCCCACTGGGGGTGCAGTGGGGGAGGGCTCATTGGCCAACCCAATCAGGCGCACGTTTATTCTGTGCAGCGACCCTGCCATAAGGGTGGTGGCCACCATCTTCCAGTCACCCCCGTGAGGGGAAGTGGCCATGGTGGCCACATGTCTTTTTTCACCCAATGTACCTGGTCCTGAGCAACCGTTGTTATATAATTGCGGTTATCGGGCGGTGCTCTCCTTAAGGTCCCCTGAGATGGGGAGGGCTTTCTCGGTGGCTGCTCCACAGCTGTGGAACTCCCTGCTGTTGGAGACCCGTTTGGCCCCGAATCTCCCCTCTTTTCGACGCAGTTGTAAAACGTGGCTATTTCACCTGGGCTTTGGTGGGGAAGTTGGGTGGGGGGAGTGAACGAGGAGTGGGTTAGGGTGGGGGGTGGTGAGGGGTATTTTAATCCTCCCTATTCTGAGTTTTAATTTTATGGTTCTTTTATTGTTTTATGATTGTGAGCCACCCAGAGCTGCCTGTGGCAGGATGGGCACGGTAGAAAATTAAAATAAATAAATAAAATAAAATAAATAATTGTATGCAAATCACCTACCTTCCAGTGGTTCATTTCCCCCATCTCCAAAATGGGGACGCTAATATCTCTCTTAGCTAATGCTTGCTGTTGTGTGTCTATCCTAGTCTACATTTATCTTAACCCATCTGATGCAGTGGCAGCTTGGGAAGTGAAAGCCTCCAGGCAGCTGTCCCATTTGTCTTGCCTAAAGCTGAAACAAGTCACCACTAATATCCATTATGGCGTGGAACCGAGCTAAGGAAGGGTAAGTGGGTCAGAATTCGGCTCAGGGGTGTGATAGGGAAACTGCCCAGACAAGTCAGCCCAACTACCATAACTCCCAGTGCACGTAGTGTCCGAAACACCTATAGATAGTAGTACCTATCTGGTGGCCTAGAAATAGACATCCTGGTGAGTCCCCAGTCCAGGCAGGCCATAGCGCGCCAGCGTCGCATCTATCCAGGTGATACAGCAGTTCAGCTAAATGGCCCCTCAGGATGGTACGCTGCTTATTCAGCAAAGCTGCGGCCGGAACTCATCACAGGAGGCTTCCTTGCTGTAACAGAAGACACAGTCCTCTCAGAGGCAGGTGCCTCCAGGTGGTAAAGTGGAGTAGAACAGAAGCAGCAGAAGGAAGGCCAGTGTGATGGGGCAACAGTGTAATGAAAGCTAGGGGAAGCAACTGCTATGCAGGGCGATAGAGGAATAGACAACAGAGAGCAGAGGAATAAAGCTAAGGAGAGGAACTAATGAAGCTTAACCGGGAACAGGGGCACTGTAGCGGGAGAGGGAGCAAGGTAGACCTGAAACGAAAAATCTCGCCGAGTGCTGCTTCTGTCAGAAGCAGGGCATGTTCCATTATTTTTGCCATTTTCCATTATGTTTCGCAAGTTGAAGGGCTGGTCCCAAGCCCCATGTGTA
>QEPC01004922.1:7773326-7839144 GCA_003113815.1 Sphenodon punctatus
CCCCCCCCCCCGCCGAGGCACATATTTATTTCTGTGCGGCCATTCCCACGTTAGGACTTCTGCGCATTTCCCAAGTTTTTTTCCGCCGGCAATGGGGATGCCTCTGGCTGCTGTGGCTGGGATGCTGTTGGAGCTGTAGGAGCGGGCCAGTGTCCGGGGGATGCACGTCCTGGCAGCGGTCCGGCACGTGTCCCCCTCACATCCCCCCTCTCTTGCAAGTCTTTTGTGCTGGCAAAATCAAAGCCCCAACCTTGGATATCCCGGTCCATATATAACTCCCCTCTCCCGTGCTGGCAGGAAATGGCTGCCGCACGACTGAGCCACCAATTCAGGTGCATTTTTCCATTCCCACATGCACAATCAGGTGCATTTTTAAATATGCCAATTTTTTCTGCCTTTCCCACGTTTTAGATTTGTGGGTGTTAAAACACCTGTCCTTGTAATAGCAGGATTTGGTGATCTGGCCATGCGCATCGTTAAAAAGTGTGTTTAGCCGAAAAGATGTGGATCCCAGGATTCCAATGTGCCCCAAACATTCAGGGAAATAACAAATGCGCAGCAACGTGTAACGTGTGAAAGTTCCCTAAGATTATATGATTCTAATATCCAGTGTTGCGGTTTAGTGGTTAACCTACGTGGTCACAGTTTCATTGCTGAATGCCTGCCAAACCAACTGAAATACCAGATATTAAGCATGAATAATAAATTTGCTATTTCAGAACTTCCTGCCCTAAGACGGAGCCTGTTGTGAAGATATGTGGAGGGGAAACTGTACATTTAAACATTTTGAGCGTGATCCAGCTCTATATACAAATCAATGGGAGTTTAGCCATTGACTTCAATGGGAGCTGGTTCACACTCTTAGTCAACATAAGTATCCTTGATTATAGAGAGAGTGATATCTTTCCTTCTGCATCCGTCTGCGGATAAGTATAGAGGCGCCACTGTAAATCCAAACCATGATTTGGTTCTTAATATAGACCCCCTGCTTTATGTAGAAATAAGGAAAACATTTTGTCACCTAGGGGTCAGTAGGAAAAAACACCACTTCTCACTTTCAGAACTAACTTGAAGTTTAAACAAAAAGGGGGGGGAAACCACATCCCAACCCAAATCCAATAATGAATTTCCATATGGTTACACCTTGTAAAGAGATTATCTCCATTTATTCTTTTTATAAAGTTTTCCAAAGGGAGAGTACTGTCCCAATGCACAGAAGCAATTTTTCTTTTCAATGGTTCCTGCGACTCAAATCTAAACCTCTGCTCTCAGAGGAGCACTTTTCAAATGTTTACTTACTGCTCGATTCCTGATAGACAGCTTGGGAGAAAAAGGGGGGGAAAAAATCAGATGAGACGTTGCTCTTGAAAGTTAGACGGCTTTGTATTGTTTTAAAGACAGAGGCTACACAGATTAATATAGCAGACTGTCTTTTCTCAACAAGGTGAAACTCTCCATCGGAGCTAAGGCTTTTATCAGCTGTTCGGTGAAATTGAAATGTATATAACATAGCATTTATATAGAGCCTTTCATCTTGATGGATCCCAGTGGTAGCTGACAAATTTTATTATTTCTATTTACACTTCATTTCACTCGTCACTGAAATGCAGCCATTTCTGAGGTGGAACCAAAGGCAGTAGTTTAATGGTGTAGAACAACTCAAAAAACTACAGGAGGGATTCTGGTAGGATGAATGAATTGTTATTAATAATAATTAGTATAATATTAATAATTATTAATATTAATACTAATACTAATTATTATAATTATTAATAATTAGTATGATATATTATAATTATTATTATACTTAATAATAATAATAATAATTAATAAATAAATTTTATTTCTATAGTGTCCTCCCATCACACTAAATGGCGCTCGGAGTGCTGTACAACATAAAACAAAATATTAACCAATATAAAATCAATTTAAAGTAGAAATCTGTCTAAAAAACATTTAAAAGGAGAAGGTAAAAAGGAAGGAGAAAGCACATTAAGGGGAAACAGGAGTGGATCCCCAAAGCACCCAGAGAACACACAAGTCTTCAGATGATTTTTAAAGGTGAGGAGGAAGGAACTAAGTTCTACACTAAGGAGCCTGCTGTAGCAAAGGCCCAATCACCTGCCGATTTAAGGCAGAATGGCAGGAACCCCGAACAGCGGGTGGTTAAGATAAGCATCAGGGTGCAGCTCCAGGAGCAGGTCTTGAACATAGTCCGGACCTGTACTGCTCTGGGCCCTAAAAAACCATCCACGCAATCTTAAAATTCAATCCATCGCTCCAATATTTTTGTATGTTTGTTTTTTGGTTTTACAATGGTCATTGACCATCTATCTATCTATCTATCTATCTATCTAGTAATTGGTAATTAATAATAAAAAATGCCATGGGATATTTTTAGAATCTGATCCAAAACCCACAAAGATATTTTCCCCCATTGATAACCATGGGCTTCGCTTCAGGCTCAAAATAGCGATATAATCATACAAACAGTGGAGCGATACCTTCTAATTTTTTTCCACCCAATTGTTATTTTAGAAATATCAAACTTGTATGTAATTTTTTTTTTTTTTTACATTTTTGTGACCACAGAGCTATTCTTCAAGGCATTCCCTCCCTGTATCTATTGGTATTATTCAATAGCCCACTGAACAAGGGTCTATGTTCCATCATGAAATTTCCTTTCTAATCACTGGGTGTTTTAATGAACCTGGGGGTGGTCACCTCCGAGTCTGCTCCGGGGAGCAGGGGAGGGTTTGCTGCGGCTGTGGAAGGTTTAAACGGAGGAGGCGGCAGCTCACAATCGTCATTTTCAGACGTGATAGTATCACGGGTGTCCACGCTTTGACCTACGTGGCCACCTGCGGTGTTGTCACATCTGAACCCGCCTCCCAGGTATGTCCCCAGGCTGGACCTGGGGGTTTCCCCAAGCTATAGTGGGTTTTAGCCTGGGATGTAACTCAGGCCCATCGCCGAGGCACAGCCTGGACTAAGTGTTACCGTGGCCCCGGGAAGACATTTCCAGACCGGGGTAGAGCGGGCCATCACATGCGATGGTCCACTCTACCTGACCCTGCTCTGGGACTGGAGTTGTTCTGGGTAGGTGCGGCGGCCTCACAGTCCGCTGCAGCTGCCCATCAGGGAGGAGGATGGGCCGCGCTCAGCAGCGCGGGGGCAGGGCTAGGTAGAAATATATCCACACATTGCCCCTCCCTCTTCCCGTTCCCTCCCCAGCCCAGGCCCCAACATGTCTGTTCAGTGGCTGGGCCAGATCGTCACGTTTGAAAATACCCAGTTCGGCTGTGTGGCGCGTCCCTACCCCGCACTATAGAAGTGCAGGTGGATCTCCAGCCGTTCTAGGCTGCTACTCGTCACTCTATGGCTGCTGGTCAGAAGCAGAGCTGTAGCAGCCCATCTGTAAGTAGATGGTCCGCCACTCTGCCCCCAGTCAGTGCTCTGGGTTTGGGCGGTCCGCTCTGCTTGCGGGGCTCAGGGAAGTTTTGGAGCATTGCATGTGGAGCTGGCTTGGAGAGGCACTGCCTGTTGTGCTCCTGCTGCGGCCTGCCTTTACATGAATGGGCCGCCCAGAGGGTGGGGCAGAGCAGGGGTCCATCTAAAAACACCCACTGTTGCACAGCCTCACTCACTTCACTGTCATCCTGAACCCATTGCCCATGGGCACCCTGGTCCTAAATGGGTGCGGCGTGGGCGTATTACGCACACTCGGCCTACGCACCTGGTGTCCTCCAATTACCATCTCTTTGGCACATTGAAGGAAGGACTCTGGGCCCAATCCCAATCCCGCACAATGTGTGATGCGTGCCTGATGGGCGTGCAATGCATGAGTGATGCATTGTGTGCACGTGTTGTGTGTCCATTATAGGCATGTTATGCACAGGTTTACGATCGTAGTAACGATGATAAGAAAGCCTCCTTCTTTTTGTCGGATGGCTCTGTGGGTGNCCCAGCGTGATGGAGCTGGCACATCTAAAGGATGTTTGGCTTCATCACGAACCGGGATCTGAGAGAGATCCTGGTCCAGGATTCAGTGTGGCGGGCCAAACGGCCCGTAACGTCAGAAAATACCCTGTGTGTGTGCTCATGTTCCCCTTGTCCATTTCGATTGTAAGCCCACTGGGCAGGGACTTCTGTAAGGCTAGAAAAACCAAAAGAGAATGCATCTATTTGTTTTTAGGTTATTTCAACCCGCCTTCAGCCTGCTTTTTGCCGGATTGAAATTTAAAATAAACAAAATCAAGGAAATGAAACGGTTACTCAACAGAGCATTTTCTGTCAGGGGTGGGTCGCCGGGAGCCTGTCTCTTATACACATCTAGATGTGTATAAGAGACAGCTCCGGAATATGTTTGGGATCAGGCTCTGACAAACGTCTGGGGGGGAAAGGAGTTCCATAATACTGGGGTAGCAACCAAGAACGCCTCCCTGCAGGTCCTTGTCATACGGACAAGATTGGCGGAGGGTACCTGCAAGGGGACGCTCCTGGCTCATCATAAGGGGCGCAGTGGAGCATGGAAGGAGAGACAGTCTTTCAGAAATTCCACCCCTTGGTGCCCAGGAAGCACGGAGGCTGGTGTTTTAATGGAATAATGGCTAGACGAGTAGTGGCCAAGACCGCCTCTTCCCCTATGTTCCACTGTGGTTTCTATGAGCACTTCTTGCATGTGCCACCCGCCCATCAAGTTTGTACAGCAAGGACATGCAGAGAGACTTTCTGCATGCCCTTGCTGTACAAGGGCATGCAGAACAATTGTAGCTGCCCTACAATTATGGAACTCTCTCTTGGAAGTTCACCTAAGCGGTGGATCCCATGCCTTACTCTCTAATCTGAAATGGAGAATTGGTTCTAGGAGAAGACACTTTCTCCTATAATGCTACAGTTGCTCCAATTAATTCCATGGTTTGTAAATACAATGTCGGCTTTAATGAAATTGGTGGTGTGATTTGAATGCTCACTTTGAAGGTGGCTTCTGCCTTAAGGCCTCCGCCAGTCTGGGCCTGGTCACCACGCTGTGATAACATCAGATGTTATATTTATTGCCTTGGCCCTATTTCAGTGCCCCCTTGATGCTCTTGTACTTCCTGCATGTAAGTTGGCCAAAAGAGATCAGAACTGTAAAGTGTCATCCCGGAGTCCGGCTGCAATGCATAACTTGGCCACGCACCCTCCCACGACCTCCCGGGCAAAAGACTCAAAAAGTATCTCAAGATGGCAAGAACATCTCCTGGTTCTTGTTTTAGATAAACAGAAAAGTTGGTTGGGAAGGATTTTGTTTCAGACTTGTAGATTAGCTGTGTTGAATAGCATGAAATGATGTCACTTATCAGTCCATCTGGGAGTTTTCTCCTGATGAAACGAGACACTAGTCTCAGCAGAGCTGTTTGACAAGAGAGGAAAGTGCTACAGAGAAAGGGAGATGGGTCTGGGGAATTATTTGACACATGCATTTTGAAATATAACAAAGTGTGATTTATTTTCCTTTGCTGGAGCCAGCTACAAATTTTCAGTTTATATTAACAGCTCTGGGAAGTGCTGTTTTTGCTGTCATATACATTAGCTATTAACTAACACTGTGTCTAGTTTGACAGGTCAGCTTTCTTTAATATAATGCTTAAGGTATATGTCTCCTTTCTGATCTCCGACTACTTAATTTGTGCATAATCCTTCCTCAGGATTTGATTCTCTTGACACCCCACCTTCACCAGAAGAAACAAATTAACTCTCTATCAGGAGCCATTACCAAATAATAATAATAATAATAATAATAATGATAATAGCAAAAAATCATCTACTTTTTATAACTGGGAGGCTCTTTGAATTCATATCTCCTGGATTTATTTATTTGAAAGCCTCTGACATATCTTTCTCCTCAAAACATTTGTCCCATTGATATTTTAATTGCTGCAATAATCAGTTTGCCGAAGAGGAGGGCTCTCCCTGAGACTTGTTACACCCAGCCCTGCCAAGTCTAACGTGAGTGCGATTTATGTGCAGATAAACAGCCTTGGGTTCAATTCAATCACTTCATCAGTTTTAATTCGGCTGCCTAATCAGTAGCAGGCAGTCTGGTTGCTTTCTTTTTTTTCATTTTCTTGCTTTCTTTTCTTTCTTTTTTTAATACAACGGTCTCCCTCCAGATGGTTTGGCTTGGCATATTACCCAGAGTGACACAGATAGCTTCCTGTCTCTCATCAGCTTTGTGTCAAAGTCATCTTTAACTTTCCGAAAATCTTCAAAGAAATGAGAACTGGGAGCCAAGACCTGCTGCCTTCGGGCTTACGTTGGTATCTAAGGAACCATCTCAGCTATGCAGGCTAGAAAACAACAAGCCCCATTCCCTTATCTCATATTTTATGCAAGGACATCCACCTGAATTCATGAGGAAAAGTTAATAAAGAAGGAGACGTTTCTCCCCATGTAGTTTTTGGGATGATGACGCTTTTAGAAATCAGAAGGGCTGTAACCAACTTGTAGCTGGTTAATGATAACAAAGTTCTCTAAATAGTGACAATGATCTTTGCCTTCAGCCCATAGAAAGGACTCATGCGATGTACAGTGTTCTGGGGGCGCAATGTGTGGTGTAGCGGATGAGGTGCTAGACTCGGAGCTGGGAGACCAGGGTTCAAATCTCACCCTAGCCATGAATCGCTAGTTGACCTTTGGTAAGTCACAACCTCTCAGCCTCAGTTCCCCATCTGTAAAATGGGACAGTGGGTAATTTCAGATGTTACGAAAAGGCCTTTCACCACAGTGAACCCCGGTGGATTCCTTGTGGTGGCGGCGGCGTTTCCATGAACATCTGTTTGACCTCCGGCAGATGTTCACTGCAGTGAATCTTTGGGGGGGGGGGGTCAAAGCTAACCACAGTTCTGGACCTTTGGCTAGAGGTTGAGAACCGTGGTTAGCTTGACCATGATCTGGGATGGGTCAAAAGTAACGTGTTACGTTGGCCCATCCCGGGTTATGGCCCCGACCACGATAGGGGATCGGGCGCAGTGGCCTGATTGGCCGCTGCGCCTGCCCATCTCCCCGAGGGTGGGCAGCCGAGGGAGGGCGGGGGGGCGGGGCTGTGCGGCCGCACATCGCGCCATGCAGCCCCGCCCCTGCTGAGATTCCCCAGCGTGATGGAGCTGGCACATCTAAAGGATGTTTGGCTTCATCACGAACCGGGATCTGAGAGAGATCCTGGTCCAGGATTCAGTGTGGCGGGCCAAACGGCCCGTAACGTCAGAAAATACCCTGTGTGTGTGCTCATGTTCCCCTTGTCCATTTCGATTGTAAGCCCACTGGGCAGGGACTTCTGTAAGGCTAGAAAAACCAAAAGAGAATGCATCTATTTGTTTTTAGGTTATTTCAACCCGCCTTCAGCCTGCTTTTTGCCGGATTGAAATTTAAAATAAACAAAATCAAGGAAATGAAACGGTTACTCAACAGAGCATTTTCTGTCAGGGGTGGGTCGCCGGGAGCACATTACATCAGTGCGCCGGAGTCTGCACTGACTACCTCCGTGGCTTTCTGAACTCAATTCAAGGTGCTGTTTTTGACCTTTAAAACCCTTAACAGCTTGGACCTACAAGTATCTGAAGGACTGTCTCTTCCCTCATGTCAGAGGTCAGCCGGGAGCACCCTCTTGCGGGTACCATATGCCCCGCCAAGTTTCTACAAGAATGGCACACGGAGAGGCATTCTCGGTCGCTGTCCCATGAATACGGCTCTCCCTTCCCTTGGCGATTCGTCTAAGCCCGAGCCTGCTTATCTTCTGGAAACAATAAAGATCTTTCTGTTTGGCCAGGTGTTTGGCAGGAAGCGATAGGCTTAAGGACATGCACACAAGGATAGGGGATGGATCCAAAACACAGATCCATGATCTGGACCCTCCGTTTCTTGAATGTACGCCTTATGCACCCCCGCCTCCAGCTTCTGTGCGGCCTTTGGAGCTTATACTAATTTCCAAACTGGACCTGGGGAGGGAAAAGGCTCTCCACTCCTGGTCTCAAGGAATCTTTTAGATTTATGGATTTTAGTTTTAACGTAACCATGATGTTGATACTCTTAAGCTTATTTTCTCTAAAGTATGGCAAAGTTCTTGATTTAAAAAAAAAAAAATGTCTCTGCCCTTTCTTGCTGAGGTTGGCAATATATATCGAGCTTTACACTTAAGACTCTCTTTATGGTGTTTCTGCAGGTTGCTATAGGATTACAGCTGAGTATGACCTTCTTTATGACACACCAGTGATGCAGAGGCAGTAAGTATTTTAAAGCCACTTTGCAACCCTTTGTTTAAAGTTGTGATCACTCCTTCCCTGTATCTTTGCAAGGACCCACCTTCTGTTTCTAATTCCTCCACATCAAAAGCATTGGAGGAAGCTACTGTGAGATCACACGTAGGGCTGAAATGAGCTGCAAAATTTTTACTCACAAGTAAATTTTGCCATCTCCAGAATGGGATCAATTTCCCGACCATTTCCCGATACGATTTCTCAATTTTTGCAATACCTCAAGATACTGTTCCAATTTACTGACTTTCTGTTTACTGTTTAACATGTACTGCATAGTGACTGTTCATTTACCACTGACCACATTGGTGAGGGTAACGTTTCACTTCCAAGTGGTTTCTGTTTGTTCATCATTTTCTCATTACTGAGCCAATCACTATGCAAAGAGTTCACCCTTTAGTCCTCCTCGCTTGCCCAAACACAGTTTTAAAAAAACAGTGCCTCCATCAGAATTGTTGTTGTTCTTTGCTTTGACCAGTCTGCAACAGGATTGCAGATTTGAAAAGGAATCTGCATACCAGCTAATGAGGGACAAAGAAATACAAGGGGAAATGGAGTGCAGAGAAGATAGAAGAAATTTGGTAAAGTGTTCGTATTACATCTTGGGATTTAAAGTGGATGACAAAGCGGTAAACGGCGACGTGGTAAGCAGGATCCTGGCAAGCAAATTATTGGTAAATCAAGAAACAAAACGTTGATTTAAACATTACCAAGTACTGAGAGCTTCTCGGTTCAACCAACACGGTATTGGGAACCAGGATTTCAGCGCAAATTCCTGGCTTTGTGAAATCTCGTTTCAGCCCTAGTGACAAGTCTCCAAAATGGAAAATACAGCTTTAGACTTTTCGTTTGTCTAGCTTTATCCACAAGCCACTTAATCTGGAGCAATCCCACTGAAGCCGGTGGATTGTGTTGCATGTGGGGCCGATCCAAGGTATTTGCATACAGCAATCACACATATGCAGCACACGCAGGGAGCAAGTGCAGAACATGCACCCTGTGTGCACGGTATGCATACGCTGTGCTTGGTGTGCACGCATCCTGCAGTTAGTGTATATGGCATGCTCGTGGAAATGCACCTTGGATTGGGTCCTTAGTGTTTAATAACTGTTCAGTAATTCTGTTCATTGCTTCTTTAATTTGAATGTTAAATGTTCAGTGCAGTAAAAAATAAAAAATTAATACTTAGGAGCAGCAAATAAAATGCACTGAGATAATTCTGAAGATGGCAAAGGAGACCTAGACAAAAAATGGGTTTTGCACTGTTCTTCCTCATTACGCAGCTCCCATGGATATCCGTTCCATAGTTAAGCTGTTGCAAATATTTGTGTAGAAGTTCAAATTTTACTAATTTCCCAAATTTGAAAATGCAAGCTTGAATTTCAGTGCATTTGAGAAGTTTGCCTGAAATTTCATTATTTGGTATTTTGTTATTCGGCAACTCGTTATTAAAATAAATCCAATTGATTTGGTTTAGAATCTTAGATCAAAGCCATTCAAACAGATCTAACCAAATTTAAAGTGAATGGATTGTGAACTGAGGTTGAATACAAATCAAAGCTCAAGTTCTCAAATGGTGTAAATCCAAATTTGAGTATTGGTTAAGGTATTTGTTGAGGATTTGTTGCTTGTATTGCATTCATAAGATCCAAGAGTACTGTTGGGGTGATTTCAGACGTTATGAGATCACAGTGAACCACGGTGAATACCCACCTGTGGTCACTGTGCCTCGAACGTCTGTTTGGTGACTGCCAGATGTTCGCCACGGTCAATATCCACATGGGGTCATTTTCAACCACGCTTCCCGGGCGAGCCATGGGAATTTCCCGGGAAGCGTGGTGAAAGTGATCCCTGGCGGGGACCAAAAAAAAATCACGTCTACCCAGAGGGCGGGCCATCTCCCCAGAGGGTGAGATCACCATCACCATCTCCCCAGAGGGCGGGCGGCGGGGAGCGTGGAGGGGGCGGCGCCGTGCGGTCGCACGTTGCGCCACACGGCCCCACCCCCTCCCAGATTCCCCGCCGGGATCCCCTGGCACATCTGATACGGCGTAACGGGGTCATCCCGGCGGGGGATGATCTGGTTGTTTTCGGTATGGGGCCAGCCGGCCCCGTAATGTCTGAAAACACCCTTGGTTACAGTTCTACTCAACATAAGTTCCCTTGTGTATTAAGGAAATCAGAATAACTTCAACCCAGAAGTGACAAGAAATTGAGACGTAGGGTGATTTCAGAAGTGACGTGGTGAATGTCCACCACAGTCAACCTCAGTCAAACACGGGGGGGTGGGGGCGGGGTGAAAGCGCCGTGCATGTCTGTTTGCTTGCATCCAGATGTTCACCACAGTCAAACACGACCCGGGTGAAGCTAGCCATGCTTCATGAGGCCGGGGTGGGAGGAGGTCCAGAAGTGTGGTGAATGGTCACCACGGCAGGGGTGAATGGAAAGTAACTTCTGAACAGAAACCCGCAGCCGCGGTGGAAGGAATTGATCCCAGTCGCGGTGCATTCTGGGACTCGAACCATGGTCCACGTCTCCACTGCGTCTCTGTTGTGTTCCCCCGGCCCATGTTCTCTCTGATTGCCCCCGGGCGGTGGTCACGATCCTGTCACTTCTGTTGGGGCCGCATGTATCACCACAGCCCACGGTGAATCCATTCACACAGGGGTGGGATTCACTGTGGTGAATTGGAACGCGTCACTTCTGAAATCACCTTAACTATAAGTGGAGTCATTCTATAAAAGATAATGGCCAGCCATTTGTTCCAGGCCTGAGTCAGAGGAGCAGGTGATTTTTAAAATTATTTTTATTTTATGGTAGACCTGGACCCCTACAAAAGCTTTTTCACATTTGTAGGTAGCAGATTTGGGGCTTTGGGTTGTAAAGTTTCCAGCAATTTAACTGAAATGTCGGTAAGCAAATTTCCTTCTCAAACAACAAAACTACTTTTTCACTGTAAAAAACCCAAACAAACCTGTACATAAATCTGGTTAGCCTGGTGTGTAGAAGATTAAAAAGAAAAATTCAATGCTGCCATGTGTGGAGTGAGCCTATCTCTAGTTCTTATGTGTGAATTATAACACTGACTGCAGATATCCATAGGTTCTTTTCATGTTTTGTTGTGCTTTTTATTTAGTGCCTTCATTGATTCACTGGATAGCTATTTAGGTCAAGAATTCAGTGCTTCAATTGCTTGTAATGAAAAAAAAAGAGACCAATTTCGCCTTTTTATCTGTCCCAGCGGATGGCTTTCCCAAATAATTTCAGATAAGTCCATTGTCAGTCTTTGAAAATTGTGATTTAATCAATGAGCAGGGCCATTTCTCTCAAAAAGATAATTTGGGAACGAGTCCAAAGCAAAGACACGACCGTAAGAGACTACGAAGGGGGAAGAAGCAGTCTAGTTAGATACTGTTGTCAGCACTGTACGTTTGACTGTCTGATGGCTCTTTCTTCAGCCTAATGCTCCACAGAAGTAATGCGGATTCATTACAACCCTGCTAAGGATCCTGAGTTTGTCATCTTCCTTCTGTGCGCCCGTATCGCCTTTCCGTCCGCTACAGAGGCCCCCTGCCCCTGATGTACAGGATACTGTTCTTATTAGACTACCTCTGGTTTTGTGAGATTGGCCCCAAATATCCCTATATTGCACATTCACGTTTACACCAGAGTAATACCATTATTAAAGCCTGTGGAATTATACCTGATACAGGGTTTATTCTCATGATCACCTACTCATAGGTGGTAATTCTCATATGCCTTTTCTTTCACTTTTATTCTCACAGAGGCGTTAGGGAGAGGGGATGAATGGCGGGGCCATGATTAATCTGGGAGAAGGGTGTTCTACTCCCCAATAGATGATTTTATTATTATTTATTATTATTTAATGCATATATGCAGCCCTTGGGGAGATCGTGAGAGGGTTCGGGGTGTGGTGTCACTAATATGCTGACGATACTCAGCTGTACCTCTCTTTTTCAACTGACCCGGACCCTGCCATCTCGGTGCTGTCCCAGTGTCTGGAGGCCGTGGCGGAGTGGATGTGGCAGAGCAGACTGAAGCTCAACCCTGATAAGATGGAGGTGATGGTGGTGGGGAGAGCGAGGGAGGTGTCGGCCCCCCTGATTGGGGGGTTCGCCCTCCTATAGCTCAACAGGTCCAGAGTCTGGAGGTGATATTGGATGCGGATCTCCGCCTGGAGAGGCAGGTGGAGGCAGTCGTGAAAGCTGCCTTCCGCCAGTTGCATCTGGTGCGGAGGCTGTGTCTGTACGTCTCCGGTCTGGACCTGGTCTCCCTCATCCATGCCTTCGTCACCTCGAGGCTGGACTACTGCAACACGCTCTACGTGGGACTTCCCTTGTTCCTGGTTTGGAGGCTGCAGCTAGTGCAGAATGCGGCGGATCGTCGGGAGCACATAACACCTGTGCTCCGGGCTCTGCACTGGTTGCCGATAGCGTGCCGAGCCAGGTTCAAGGTTTTGGTGTTGATCTATAAGGCCCTTCACGGTCTGGGCCCCTCGTACCTCAGGAACCGCCTCACCCTCCGAGTCCCAGAGCGGCTCCTTCGGTCTGCCAGGGGTGCCTTCCTGGAGGTCCCCCACATTAAGCGGGGGGCCACAATAGAGAGGGCATTCTCGGTGGCCGCACTGCACCTTTGGAACTCCCTCCCGGAGGAAGCTCGCCTGGCCCCGAGCCTTTTGACATTTCGGCGAAGTTGTAAAACCTGGCTGTTTGCCCAGACCTTTGGGGAGGGGGGGGGTTAGTGTTTTTTGTTTTGTTTTTATCTCCCCTTGCCCTTATTTATTGTTTTATTGTGATGCCCAGTCCTGTTTTAAGGGTAGTATTTTTTAATGTTTTTAATTGTTTTTAGATGTATTTTATATTTGTGTTTGTTTTTTTGGTTTTGAAAGCCGTCCCGATCTGTTTTAGGAGGGGTGGGGTAGAAATTTGATAAATAAAATAAATAAATAATTGTATGGGCATTTTTAGACGAGACATAGCTACTCCCAGACTTGAGAGTAGCCGTAAACAAACTCACACCAGGGTGTGTGTGTGTGTTAGTTAGACATTCCTCCCGCAACCGGAAGTCAGTCATCATGATAGGAAGCAGTGGCTGCCAGCAAACTCACACATGGATGGAGATCCCGACTTGTGAAACTCTGATATCGAGGTTCTACAAGTCAAAATCTCCATCCATGGATGCGTTCGCCAGCGCCCTCTGTTTCCTATGGCGCCGGCCAACTACACCCCATGCAGATTTGTTTCCGCCAGACTCTCAAGTTTAGGAGCAGCCGTGTCTCATCTAAAAATGCCTGTTAAAAACTCATTGGTAAATAGCATTGATTTTCTCTGTTTACTCCTCCTGTTTCCCACTATGCATGCTCGCTTCCTACTTCATCTGCCTTCAGTGCCTCTCTGGGCTTTACTCTGTGGAAGTTTGTTTTCATTCCTCTGATGCAGTTGCACTCCTCTCTGAAAGCACTGACTGGGGTGAAAAGCTGCGAGGAAATGCTGGGATTATGTTCCTAACGTTCGGATCAAGCGCTAGCATAAATGACTAAAGCAGAGAAAAAGAGGACTAGGGGAGCAAGTTACTTGTTTGGTGCTGTTTGTAAGAATAGAACTGGGGGGAGACTGTTACTCTGCAAGAATTGCTCTGAATTGAAAACTGTGGGGAATTTATGATTATGAGACTGCAGCCTCACATTGATCGCAAGCCATCACACCTTTTTTTCCTTGGGGTGGTTGTGTTAGGCTAGTCTCAGGTGCACGTGCTTGGCTTGGTTGCGGTTAGGCAGGAGTCTGCGGGGAGGACAGACAGTAAATATTGAGAGGGAAGTTCTAACAGGCGTCGGGAAAGGCGGCGAGGAAGAGGTGGGTTTTGAGGAGGGATTTGAAGGTGTGGAGGGAGGGGGCAAGGCGGATGTGGGGAGGGAGGGAGTTCCAGGCATGGGGGAAAGCAAGGGAGAAGGGGCAAAAGCGATTAGGGGAGCAGGGGAGATGAGGGAGAGTGAGGGAGGAGACAGAGGAGGAGCGGAGACTAGGACTGAGAGGTAAGGGGGAGACAGATTGTGAAGGAATTTATAAGTGAATACCAGGAGTTTGTGAAGGATGCGTTTGGGAAGGGGGAGCCAGTGAAGAGAGGAGAGGCTGCACGTGGTCGAAGCAATGGGCTGAGTGGATGACCCTAGCAGCGGAGTTTTGGATGGAGATAAGAGGGGGACAGGTGAGAGCGGGGGAGGCCAGTAAGGAGGAGGTTGCAATAGTCAAGGTGAGAGATGACCATGGCGTGAACAAGGGTTTTGGCTGAGGAGACAGAGAGAAAGGGGCGAATCCAAGCAATGTTGTGGAGGGCAAAGCAACAGGACTTGGCAACAGTCAATGTAAGGTTTAAAGGAAAGGTGAGTATCGAAGATGAAGTCCAAGGTACGGGCTTGGGGAACGGGACGGATGGTGACCCCGTCAATTAGGATGGACAGGGAAGAGGGAGAGGAAGGGTAGGGAGGAAAGATAAGGAGCTCAGTCTTAGCCATGTTGAGCTTGAGCTGACGTTGGGACATCGAGGCGGAGATATCAGAGAAACAGTTGATGAGGCGAGCTTGGACAGAGGGGCGAGAGAGGGGGTGGAAAGATAGACTTGAGTGTCGTCAGCATAGAGGTGATATTGGAAGCTGTGGGAGGCAATGAGTTTGCAAGGGACAGGGTGTAGACAGAGAAGATGGGTGGGCCTAGGATAGCACCTTGGGGAACCCCAACCGAGAGGGGGAGGGAGGAGGATTTGGAATTGGAAAGAGACACATTAAAGGAGCGGTCAGAGAGGTAGGAGGAGAACCAGTCAAGGACAGAGCTGCAGAAGCCTAGGGAGCAGAGAGAGTCCAGTAGGAGTGAGTGGTCGACAGTGTCAAAGGCAGCAAAGAGGTCAAGGAGGACAAAAATGGAGTAAAGGCACTTAGATTTAGCAACAAGTAGATCATTGGTGATCTTGGCAAGGGCAGTTTCCGTGGAGCGAAGGGGGTTAAAGCCAGATTGGAGATGGTCCAGGGAGGAGTTGGCAGAGAGGAGATCCAGGCAGCAGGACTAGACAACCCGTTCCAGAAGCTTAGAGGCGAAGGGAAGGAGGGAGACCGGCCGATAGCTAGAGGGGTCAGTGGGGTTGAGGGTGGACTTTTTGAGGATGGGAGAGACCGTGGCATGCTTGAAGGTGGAGGGGAAGGAGCCAGTGGAGAGAGAGTGATTAATGACATGTAAAGGGGGGGGCAACAGTGGGAATGATGGCGGTCAGGAAGCGGGAGGGGATTGGGTGGGGAGNGGAAGAGACACATTAAAGGAGTGGTCAGAGAGGTAGGAGGAGAACCAGTCAAGGACAGAGCCGCAGAAGCCTAGGGAGTGGAGAGAGTCCAGTAGGAGTGAGTGGTTGATAGTGTCAAAGGCAGCAAAGAGGTCAAGGAGGTCAAGAATGAAGTAAAGGCGCTTAGATTTAGCGACAAGTAGATCATCTTGTCAAGGGCAGTTTCAGTGGAGTGAAGGGGGCGGAAGCCAGATTGGAGAGGGTCCAGAGAGGAGTTGGCAGAGAGGAGATCCAGGCAGCGGGAGTAGACAACACATTCCAGAAGCTTAGAGACGAAGGGTAGAAGGGAGACTGGCTGGTAACTAGAGGGGCAGGAGGGTCGAGGGTGGACTTTTTGAGGATGGGAGAGACAGTGGCATGTTTGAAGATGGAGGGGAAGGAGCCAGTGGAGAGGGAGAGGTTAATGACATGTAAAAGGGGTGTGTGACAGTGGGAGCAATGGAGGTCAGGGGGCGGGAGGGGATTGGTTCGAGAGGGCAGGTGGAGGGGTTGGCGGAAGAGAGCAAAGAGGAGATTTCCTCAAGGGAGGCAGGAGGGAAGGAGGAGAGGAGAGAGTGGGGAGGGGCGGTGAGGGAGCGGGGAGAGGAGACGGGTGGGAAGCAATGTCTTGGCAGATCTTGTCAATCTTTGAGGTGAAGAATGATGCGAGATCCTGAGCAGAAAGGGAAGAGGGCGGAGGGGGATAGGGGGGCTTGAGAAGGGAGTAAAAAGTGGAGAAGAGGCGGCGGGGATCATGAGAGTAGGATTCAACCCGGGAGGCATAGTAGTGTTGCCTTGCCAGGGAGATAGCGGAAGAGAGGGAGGAGAGGGAGAATTTATAGTGGAGGAAGTCAGGGTGGGAGCGGGATTTGCGCCAGAGGCGTTCAGCAGCCCGGGTGAAGGAGCGGAGGTAGAAAGCAGTCTGAGGGCGTTTTTGGACGAGACATAGACCAGGGAGATTGCAGCTAAATATGCAAATCACTTGCGTGTTTAAATGCTTCTCCTGCGAGCCCTCCACAAAAATGCCTGGATTAGTAAAACCTTCATAAGGGAGGTTTTACTAATCCGCATTTTAATCAGTGTCTCCTCAGCTGCCCCGATAAACGGAGAATGGGGGAGGAGGCCCAGAGCCGTGTGCACACTCTCCCTGGCTGCATCATGACAGGCAAGCAGACAGTGCCTCTTCCCCCATCAGCTGCTTGTTGGGGGCAGCCAGGGAGAATGTGCAGTGCTCAGACAGGGACCCCCTCCATCATTGTCCCAGGAAGGGAATGCTTGCTTCAAAGCGCGCACGTCGGGTTGGGGTCGGGGCGCGGAACACAGGAGGGTTTTTTTAATGCGCGACTTCCTCCCTTGTGTAAAAACAGCCTTAGAGTAATATCTTACATTGTGTTGGGTAACTCAGCGTGTAAATACATCCACCAGGGGTAGAGAATATGTATAAACCCAGGGCGGGGACGCTGTTTCCTTCCGGGAGCCATTTTGAAAATTAGCACAAGCTCTGAGGTCTGCACAGGAGCTGGGCGTGGGGATAGGGGCAGCCATACCTCCCCGTTAAAAGAGGCAGCTTATGAAAAATACATGTTTCAGGGCTGCACTGGTTCCAGTGTAGCCCTGCACCATGTATTTTTCATAAGGGTCCTCTTTTAAAGGGGAGGTAGGCCGCCCTAGGTGGCGATGGTAAGGGGGGCGCTCAGGAAGTGGAGGGTTCAGATGATGGAGCTGTCCCCCTAGCCATGTGTGCCTGCCCTCATCTCATCAGCCTTAGCAGAAGGGCAGGGTATAAATTTAAATAAATAATCTCCATTCCCTTCCCCTGAGCTTCGTCTTTCAGTGCTTTGGTGTCGGGAATAGATCCCGGGCCAGATCCAGGAACTGAAAAGCAAGTGAAAACTAGCTGTGGGCTGCCATTGGCTCCAAGGCCTGAGGTTCCCCACCCCTGGTCAACATGCACATCTTTTGTTGTTTGATTTATTGATACATATTATATATTCTGTAATTGATCACATCTAGTATGCGTGCCTCTCTGCTTTGGCCGTTTTAAAATGAGACGCACCCACATAGCGGCGGCAGGTGGGCGTGCGTGCGCGCTCCTGCGAAACACGCACCTCCTCCCATTGTCCCTGCATGGAGTAACTGGCGAAAACACAAGTTGCTCCGTGCAAGGGGCATGGGTGGGGGATGGGTGTGTGCCCATCAGCACCTGCCTGCCGCCTCCCCCCCGGCACCCCACAGCAGCGTGATCATGGACCACCGCTGGGGTGTGCGTACGGTCTGTTTAAAAATGCTCTTTTTCTTTTATGTGCCACCACGGGGCAGAGCTCAGTAATGGATTTATCCTCGGAGCCATGTCCAATCTATATAATGATATTGGTAATATCTAGTGATGTAAGCACTTTAAAGAATTTGAAGTGTGGACATTTTGCTAGTCTACGTTGGTTGTTCTTAAGAGCTTTATTGTGATCCTCCTAATTTTACGGCTTTCTTAAAGCTTGAAATCCTGGGAATTCATGATAAAATAGTGAGAATCTCAGGTTTATTTTTATTTGTAAATAAAGTAAGCTTCTAGTCCTCATGATTGTGGAGAAGAGTTTGGAGACATGGCTGTGGTACAACTTGGAGGCTTAGAAATCTCAAGGCAATTTAAAAAAACCAAAACAAACCCAATCCAAATTTGTTCATTATAAAAGTGTCATGATATTTAAATAATCTTATGATTGGTGGTACGGAGCTTGTGGTTTTTTTTTTAACCCAATTGTTAGTTTCCCAGTGCAACACTGTTTTTTTAAATAAAAAAGGTAGGGGGGACATTGTCCCTTCTTTGTTTCCACCTTCGCCAAGAGACAGAGATTTTTTCCTGCTTCTGTTTTCAAATTCAACAGGTTTCAGAAGGCCCTAGTGTTACTGAACTATTAGAGATTTTGTTTTCCCTGATCAATGTGGAGACTAGCATCATTAACACAGGCAGATTACTATGCTTCATTGTATTCTATCCACGCTACATTAGAGGCCCTTTTCCACTGGTGAAACTAGGCCTATTCTTCTGTAAAATGAGGGGCCCATTGGCAGTTCTTTGGCAAGTTAGACAGAGAGACTATTTAATGAAAGGGAGAGCAGCCTAATGTGAGGAAGAAATTGAATGTGACAAGTGCAAGGAGAGATACCAGAGGACTGAAGTATAAATTGTCCAATGATTGCACTGAAAATGAATGGATTTTGCCGACAGGACCCTCTAATTTTGGGTAAAGTAGATTAACAAGATGCTTTCAATGCGCGTGACAAAAAGCCAAGCGCTCCTTCCATTGCCTTTTTTTGCGGGAAACCCTGTCCTTTTGGACAAAAGGAAACCTGGCTTCTGTGGCTTAACTTGTGCTTCTCGGCAGATCCTGCTGTCTTGGATTTTGGTGCCAGGACTGAAGTAGCACTGGGAAAGGCTCGGCCTTTGCAAATAGGTTTTAAGTTTAACAAGATGAACCCAATTAACCAGAAAAGTCACTGCCAGTGAACATTAACAAGTCCATGAAATATAGATTGCTTTTTCACCAAGAATTTCATTGCCCCTTGACATTCTCCATTTTTTCCTTTTCCGCACCACCACGGGGGCAAAGCTCAGTAATGGATTTATCCTTGGATCTGCTCTGTCCTGAGGATAATGTCCTCCAGCCCTGCATGTAACACAGATATCTTCTATTTTTATTTTTTTGGTTCACTTGTTGCTCCATGCAGATGGCCCTTGGCTGGAGGGAAATCAGAGCCTTTAGGCTATAAAGAGGTGGTGTTTTTTGAAAAAGATTACCTAGAGCCACAAGGTGAAATTTACGAGAGAGGACCTTGGGGGCTAATCACTTAATCAGCAGTCTCTGGAAAAACAGGCATGAGTATGATCACTGGGGTATTGTAAGTGGAGAAGATGTTGGGGAGAAGGGTCCGGCCTGGTCCTTCCCTGTTGTTAGCTCTATTACATACCTCCCAACATTTCCAGCGGCCAAAGGAGGACAAGCTCCGCCCCATAGCCAATAAACTCCGCCTCTCAAACATTTACGCATGGAGACACATGCCTCCCAACATTCCGAGCGCATAAAGAGGGACGGATGCTTTCCTGATAAACATGGCACGTAGTTCCTTGTCATTTCATCCTCTCAAGCGCTCTTTTTGGGGAGGCAACCAGGAAAGAGAGGCCTGAGCCTTGAACATTGGGTCTTTTTGTCTCCCTTCCTGAGCCTCTCCTGAAAGAGGGACAGTGGGTCTTCGGCACCCAAAGAGGGACTGTCTCTCCTAAGTAGGGACTGTTGGCAGGCATGCTGCTGCTGCTGTTACTATTACTCCAATCATATGCTTGGGTGCCTTGTACCTTCCTCTACTCAGCTTCCTGATTGGCTGCCTGCCAGATAAAGGCTGGTTGGATGCAGTAGGAAGCTGGGTGGATCATCTAGTCACCCTGCCCTTCCTATCCTGCGTCTGCTCTGTCCTGCATCTTCCCCGCGGCGGCCCCTGCTTGGCCTCTAAACCTGATTAGATATGAAAGAGAGGAAAAAAGCTATCTGTCGTTAAAATCGGTATTCTGGATAGCTTGTAACAATCCAGTAACCGCGGAGGTTAATCCCCAAAGCAGAATACCAGATATTACTGTTTACCAAATTACCACTTGCTGCATTACCGCATAACCAGTCCAGAGACAGAAGTAAAAAAGGAAAATGGTAATCCGGTTAACCGGAAACCCACTTGTTGATAAATTGGATATCCATATCCAAACAGATACTACAATATCCATCTGGATACTGGATAGTAGTGGTTATTCTGACTCTAGCCTGGCTCTGATGCTGTATGACTTTTGGCCCTGATTCCCGCTGCACCATGACATAACCTTACTTTAAGCTGCTTTATTGTTGCTTGCTCATAGTCTATTAAACACTGGTGCCCTTATTAGAGATGCCCCCTCCCCTGCCGGGGGGGAGGGGGGGGAGACACATTAGAAACTCAGAGTAATACTTCATAGCATCTGACTCTGACCTGTGTTTTTAAAAGCTGAACAGAAACCTTTGACTAGTACTAACTTGTGAGTAATAATTTTGTCTGGGTTTTGTCACAGAAATTCAATTAAGGAGGATTATAAACACAGCTGTAGGCCTGTTTCATTTACAGTTGCAAATGAAAGCCAGGCCACTCACTGGCTTCCCTTTGTATAGGAAAGGGAATGCCGTGTAATTTCGTGGAGCTAAAATCAAAATTACCTGGCCATTCCTTCATATTGCAGGAGTGGAGGTAGGGCACCGTGGTGCGGGGACACCTAGGGATTGAATAAAGAGGAATAGGCAGCATGGGAGCAGAGTAGCAGGGGGAAAGCCACCCCCACTGTGTTTTCACTAGGAGACACACTTCTCATGTACACGTAATAAACTCCCTGTGGAGGTTTATTCCTCCTTAGGAGCATACCCTGAAGGGGAAGAAGGAAAAATAACAAACTTCTCCCAACCAAGAATAATATTCTGTTTTCGCAGCACCAAGTCCGTTCCAACTCGCGGAGCCACTAGGGGTGAAACACACAGTGTTACTCGATTTTTTATTTTATTTCTGGGCTTCACAAACCAACTTCTTTTTTTTCCTTTCCTTTTTCCCCCTCATACTTTTCCTTCAGCACCTTAATTCCCCAGGTAGGAAAGCCAGGGTGGCAGTGCCGTGGGGGTGGCGAGTGAAGGAGGAGACGGGGAGAAGAGACACTTCCGTGGTTGGTGTGAAACAGTGTCTGCTGCATGGACACGATGTCAGTCCCCCGACTGGAACAGAGTTTTCTGAAACTGACTTGAGGTTGTGAGATGGGGAAGGATGAACAAAGGCAAGGCCTAGTTTCCTGTGAGAGAAGTGTCTGCACCCATGAAGGAAGGAAGAGCAGGCCCATGCTTTCTCTTGACAACAACCAACTTGGCAGTTGCATCTCTGCACTAGGGCTGTAGCGGAATGTTGCAGCGGTAGCTATTTCCGCCGGAAACAGCGTTTCCGCGATTAGTGGTACGGCGTGGCAGAGGCTTTCATTCCTCTAGTTTCATTCCGCTACTTCCGCAGTTCCGCTAATTTCATTCCGCTACTTCCACGGGCTTCGTAAAATAGCGGAAACATGACATTTTCGCTACTTCCGCCATTCCGCCAGCGCCACAAAATAGCGGAACAGAGTTTCCGCAATTTTCCCGCAATTCTGCAATTTGCAGAATGCCGGCGGAATTAGCGGAATGTCCTCAGAAAAGCCGCAGTGTGGCACGGGCAATTCCGAAATGGCGGAATGGAATCGTGGCGCGGTAACAGCTGCTGCCACATCAGCCCTTAAGAAATCTTCCCCTCTTCTCATCCTGAGAAAGAGAATTTCTTCCTCCCTAATTTATGCACTCATGTTAGAGTCCCTAAGGAAGTAGAGCTGAAATGGATAACCAACTGTGTCAAATACGACTTTTGACGAATTTTGGCTATTCGTTTCAGTTGGAACAAAGCAGATATGCAGTGCTTCTGGTTTCCTGCTCCCTCCCCACCGAAGTAAATATTCATCTTCGGTATTTCATTTCTGTTCTTTTAGTGGCTTAGAGTTACTCTGTATTTTGTCTCAGGTTATTTTGTATTTTTGTTACCACAGTGATCAAAATACCCACCACAAAGTCCCCGAAGTAACCCAAAATAACAAAAATGAAATATCCAAAATAAAGGACATCATAATTTCGTATTGGTGCATGAATACATTTTGGATATTTAGAGCAGAGGTGGGGAACCTTTTCTATCCTGGAGGCCACTTTGAGAATTAGTACAAACTCCAAGGACCACATACATGTTGGGTGCAGGGGTGCTTAAGGTGTGTACTCGAGAAGAGAAGGGTCCAGGTCAAGAATTTGTGCTATGGATCTGCTCCCTGTCCTTCTGTGCACGACTCCATCTCTGCTCCCTTACCCTGAGCTCAGTTTTTCAGTGGTTGGAGGTGGGAACTGGATCCAGGGGTCAGATCCAATAACTGGAAAAGGGCCACATAAAAAATTTGCCACAGGCCACATTTAGCCCCCGGGCCTGAGCTTCTCCACCCCTGATTTAGAGTGTGTTCCAAAAATGTGACCTATGTTAATGAAGAACGAAATGGCTATTCACTTCAGCTCAATTATGAAGCCTCCACTTAGAGCTGAAACAAGTACCCACAGGAATGGGTATACCCATCACATTTTCTGTACTTGAATTGACTTGACAGTATCGGGTACCAATATTAAAGTAGTAATTAAAATATGACAATGAACAACCCGATTTTGACCTGCTTTGAGTATCTGATGTCCCAGAATCTTGACTCCTGGTCCCGATTTTTTTCTTTTTTTACTTCTGGTCCCGATTTTTTGGTTTTCTGTCCTGACTTTTCTATTTCCCATCCTGATATAGCCATCAGTAATTGGGAAATTGAAAAATCACTACCCCAAATTACCCGGGTTTTGGGTAGTCGGGTACCCAATTGATAATCATTGGGTACCCGATAATCACTTAATCATCACTTAATCATCATAGTTTAAGTACCTGATAGCGTATTCAAAAATGTGGGTATTACCCAGAGATCGCAAATGAGCTACCCATTTCAGCTCTACTCCCGCCTGGGAACTTTGTTCCTCTGCCACCGCCCTCTCCCTTCCCAGAGTCTCCTGCTCGCTACAGCCTCCCAGGCTCCTCTCTACACCTGAAACACCTTCCCTTCTTTCCTATCTTCCTATCCCTCCTATTTATTACTATTATTATTTTATTTATTAACCCTTAATCTTGCATCCCTCAGACAGGCCTTTGCTGCTCTAGTAGTAGTAGTAGTAGTATAAACGTTATTGATACAACCAATGGTTGGTACAATTTTACAAAGCATGAAAACATAGGAAAAAAGCATAAAAAGAACAAACAAACTTGCAAACAAAAAAACCCATGGTCCTTTCCAAATGGTTCCTTAACTTCACACTTCCAACATAATCAGCAACTACAAAAAGAGTATACACAGCAAGCAAATCAAAAGAAAGACCCCTACCTATCATCCCAATTTCAGATCTTCCAACATTAATAAAACTGCTCACCTTTAGCCCGAGCTCTCCTCTTTGCCAATGCCAGCAAGAAAATTGCTAACCTGAACATCTTTCTTTCACACTCACTTGCCAGAATACTTTCCAATCTTTAAGTAATGGCGGCCCAAGGGGCCTTTATCTCAAACAATCTTCTATATTTATAGCGAATATCCGCCAAGTTGATACATTCAAATAAATAATGAACGTGGTCCTCCACCCTCCTTTTCTGCTCTAAAGACTCATAAGATCTAGGGGTGAAATTTAGTTTTCAGCCAGATTTCGTTTCCGACAGAATCTGCTCATTCGATCCATGAACGAATCTTCTGATTCCGTTCCGCTGGAATTGCATTATTTTTTGGGGGTCCAATTTGCTCATGTGAAAATGGCCCCATTCATACTGCACGTATGCAAAATGGCAGTTGTCATACAACAAAATGGCAGTGACTATTTATTGTACGGCAGTTGCCATTTTTCACATGTGCAGTACAGCTGTGGCTGTGTTGCGCATGTGCAAATCGTTTGATTGAATTTTTGATTGCCGTTCCGATTTTTCAGAGAATTTCTGCAGAACGGGAATGGCCAATTCGAACCACCCCTAGAAGAGTCTTTCTTAGGGAAAGGGTGGCGTATAAATTCAAATCAATAACAAATCAATAAAACAAATAAATAGCATGTTGTGAACTAGTATTTACAATACTTAGCTTCTGTTTTCCAAATTGCTCCGCACCCACAATGGGGACCAGACTTTCAATACAACTCAGCTCCTATTGATGCTGGACAGAAGGCCACCAAGCTGCAGCACTTTTGAAAATGTGACCCTGGTTTTCATGTCTCAGTGGAAGATAGCTGAGCCTGTCTTGAAACCTCATCCCAGCCCCTGCTGGCATGGAGAGCTTGGAAATCTTTGGAAAGCTTGGCTCTGTATTGTGTGCTCCGGCTGTAGATCATGATCCCATAAGTACAGATGGAGGACACTTGCCCTCAGTGACTGAGCCAGGATTTCAGCACAGGTCTCCTGATGTGATGCTTTATTTACCGACCTACGCTGCTTCGCCTTACTAATAAATTTCAGGATGTTTGCTGTGGAGCCATGCCATACAGCTCCTCTCTTGAGAACACTTTATTTAAAAGCTCTTCTTCTTTCCTGCACTTGCTTTCTTCCTGAACCTGTGATTTTTAGCAAGGGTTTTGAAGTTCTTATTTTTATTTTGAGTATGCACCTAAGAAGCTTATGGGATTCTTGATTCTTCACCAGATAAGGAGAACTAAGCTCTGTTGTTTTCCGGTGTTAGGTCAGGCGTTGCTTCCAACCGTTGCTCCGCAAAAATGCTGAATGCTGCTGATGTCCACAAGAGAAAAAAGGGGTTTATTAACGCACAGAACCTTTGGCAGGATTCACCGGTGAGCAGGGATGCCAATTTCCCCTCTAATATTTACCCATCTAACAGCAATCTTTTTTTGTCCCCTTTCTTTTCCTCTGGTCCGACCTTGATTGTTCACCTCATAGCCATCTCTTGACACACACGCTCGCATGCAAGATGACCGCTATCATAGGGCTGAAACAAAAAATATGGCCCCATTCCGATTCAGTTGGAACTGAGCTTTTAGTTCAGACTAAGGGTGTGCTCACACGTAATACTGATTAAATTGGATGTCTACGGGGACACCAGCACATGCATAACGAGCCCCAGATTAGTATTACGTGTGAGGGAGTCAATGGAAGTTCCACTTTAAATGAGGATTTGGTGTTCAGATTTGTTCTGAACTGCAAGTCCTCATTTAAAGTGGGGCTGGAATTCCCATTGGCTCCCTCACTTGTAACGCTAATTCAGGGTTCCTTGTACATGTTCCGGGGCCCCACGGACATCTGATTTAATCAGTGTTACGTTTAAGTCCACCCAAGGTTCTTATTGCCTGATTTTGGGGTGGGGTGTGTGTGTGTGTGTGGCCTTTTGCACCTGTGCAAAATTGCCCAGTCAGAATTTTGATAAAATGATTTCAGTTGGAACTCCAACCAGAATTTCCAGAGCCATTTTGAGTTTGTGGCACTTTCCCCACGAAATTGCAATGGCTTTTTGGAAGCAGCCCTAAGCTAGCACCCCATGCCAAGACTGTGCTCCTCTTCCTGTCCCCAGCCCCTGCTCTTCCAGCTAACAGTCCCCCAGGAAGTTTTCATGGTAACCCACAGCCCTATTTGAGCCTAGGAAGAGAGGCAACAAGTAGGGGAAGGCAAGATCAGAGCACAGGGGACCAGGAGAAACACTGTTGGAGCCATCTTTTTTTTCCTGTTGAGTGATCAACCCTAGTACCGCTTTTCATGCCAGAGCTCAACCCCAGAATCTCTTCCAGACCCTGTCGCTGCTGCTGCCCTGCCAGACCCCACCCATGGCTGGATGGAGAAGCACCAGCCTCCGCTCTAGTCTCTTCCCTGACTGGGCTGGGGCCTATCGGCATCACCAAGCAGCTGATTGGTATCAGCAGTGACAGCTCCAGCCCCTATTTTGGCCATGGGCAAAGGTTGGTATGGTAGGGGGGGTGGAGGGGGCTGGTATCATTTCTCCACTGTCCCCTCTAATTACCCTTCATGTTTTGGGGGGTCAAGGAGCAGGACGTTGACCCCATCACCTCCCTCTTTTTCCTTTCCCCCTTTCCTTTTTTAAAACTAATTAAGCACTGCAAGTAGCTTTAGCATAAGACACAAACTTCTGCAAACGGCATGTAAAAAATACTCAATCTCAGCCCCTGATTGTATAGGTCTGGTGCTTAGCCCCAGGGAGAGTTCCATTTACTCTACTGGGGCGTGTACAGTGTGAAGCAAGCAGAGGGTCGTGCCTGGTGTGTCCTGTTCAAAGTTCCCATAGTTTGCCGGATAGATGCTGCATCTGGCAGGTAGCATGCTTCTGCTAATGACGCCTGGTAAAGCTGCTTTCTCCGATCTGCAGTGGAGGAGGCACAATCCTCTCAAATCAGCTGGGCTCAGGACTGAGATGCTAGTACTAGCCTAGTTTCCAAATCGCATTTGAGTCTCCCCTTCATGTTGAATGCTATCGAGTTTTAGAGCAAAAAACACATACAGGTAGTAGCTAGTGCTGTGCTCTTCTTGGAACTTGCTGTACATTTTGGGGAAAGCAATTTGTTTACAAAAAGGAAAGGAGTGAGGGGGGGAACGATTGAAACTGAAAGCTAAATAAAGATGCTGCACGTGTGCGTTGGACTGGGACACTGAAGCAGCCGGACAATGACATTATTTGCTTGTAATGGGGGGAATTTGGATGGGAAATGGGGAAGAAAAATCCAGATTGAAACGTATGAAGGATCCTGGGATTCAGGAAAGAGAAGGAGACCCATCATTAAGATGGAAATTAATACTCTTCTCCCAGCGAATTTGCACGACTTCAGCAGCTGCAGTAGAGAATAACAACATAGGACACGGTGGATATTTCCAGATGCAACATTAAACCAGTCATTTTGGCATTACAGGCACATTTGCTCATTATATCTGTTTGTGCAAATATAGCTTATACTCCTTGCATATCATGCAATGTGCTTCTGCCTGTGGACAGATATTTTTTTCAAAGGTAATACTATAGATATCACATGTGAAGTTTTGTTTTTAGTTTTAGTTCTCATTTTATATTTTTTGTACTTGATTCTCATACAGTAAACCATATGATTAAGCTGTAATAAAGATTGATTGATGTGGTTCTGCCAAGCCTAACACTGGGTGGCCCTACCTGCTGATTTTACGGCTTGGCTGTTATGTCTAGCTTTTAGACGAGCGGGTTGCCGTTGTGCGACCCGCCCGCGCAATTTTTCAAAATCCCACAAGGTGGGAGTAGACGTGATGGAGGAAACGGGATCACGTGCATTCAAGGCGGTCGCACGTTGTTTGCTGACCATGAATGAAATACCTCGATGTGTGAGGTATTTAATTCGTGGTCGGCAAACAATGCGCAACCACCTTGAATGCGCGGAATCCCGTCCCCCGTCACGTCTAATCCCGCCTTGCGGGAATTTTGAAAAACCGCGCAAGCGGGTCATGCGATGGCGACCCGCTCGTCAAAAAGCGGCCCTGTGGGTCTCAACTTTTATGTGGCTGAGACCCAACAAAACATTTTTTTTTTTAAATCTGGGAGCCACTTGAAAATCGCTGCGCTAGATTCTGTGGTTATCTGTAAGAACAGATTTAGGCCGTTTTTATACGGGATGTGCCCATGCAGGTCCACCCACCCCACACACATTCAGATGCCCATCTGAAGGTGGCATGGGGGGTGCACACTCTCATGACCCACCCACTGCCCACTCATGCCCACACACGGGGCACCCAGGAAAAATCTGGGTTGCTCCATGTGGGGGCAGGCCATACCGTGTGTTGGTTCGGGTGAACGCCAACCATACCCCCGTCACTGGCCGTATGTATCCCCCCTACTCACCAGACGTGCATGGTCAGTCCACGGCAGTGCACATGGACCCGCCTCCCAGCCGAGTCCGTTTAAAAACGGCCTTACTCTTTGGTGTTGCCTCTGTTACTTGCGAGTCCTGCACCAATAGGTAATCTAGCATTTTGTGGGGGGCAGTGATGTACAGCAGGTGGGGAGCCAGCTACAAACTAGGGTGGGAAACAGAAGCAAGAGGGGTATGGTGACATGACTGGTTGGAAAAGAGTATTGTGTACCCTAGCCAATTCACATGTGCAGTTAAGGTCGTATAATCAGATACCACCAAATTCAACATTGAATGGCTTTTCAGTGTGTTTATTGTTGTAAACAGGGCTGGCCTTAAAATTTCTGGGGCCAAGGGCAAAGATAAAATGTGGGGGGTCTGGTGGCCCCTCCCACTCTTCCATGGCTCCCCCCCCCTTAGGAGCACCCTCTGTGGGGCCAAAGAGGTAGTTGTGTTGGGGCCCCACACCTTACTCTGGTGAAAACAAGAGGCACAGCGGGGCCCCTGAAAGTAGAGACAATAGCAGGTCCCAAGGCGGTCACCCCATGTCCCTGCCATCGTAAGGCTGGCCCTGTTTGTAACCCCCACAAACGAAATGTTTGTTTATTATTCAAATTTATATGCTGCCCCCTCCTGCTATAAGCAGCTCAGGGCACCTAACAACATTTAAAATACATTTTAAAAATACATAACAAAATAAAAACAACCTAAAATCCCCAGATTAAAATAACCCAGACCCTCCCTACCCCAACCCAACGCACTCACCCCATCTCCCTCGGTAAAGGCCCGGCAGAGCCACAGAGAACGCCTTCCACATGGTTGACACCCGGGAAACCCAGGGGACCTCGAGGAGGGCGCCCCCCCCGACCACAGGGGCCGATCCAGGATGTTTACTCCCCTTTCACGGTGGCGGGAATGAAATGTGCCGTGTGTGTTACAGCTTTATGAATGTACNCACTGTCTACGGAAAGAGGGGAGGTCGGTGGCCAAGCGGACCTCCAATGGGAGGGAGTTCCACAGCCGCGGCGCAGCCACAGAGAACGCCTTCCACATGGTTGACACCCGGGAAACCCAGGGGACCTCGAGGAGGGCGCCCCCCCGACCACAGGGGCCGATCCAGGATGTTTACTCCCCTTTCACGGTGGCGGGAATGAAATGTGCCGTGTGTGTTACAGCTTTATGAATGTACTACCTCAGCGAGAGCAGTGTGCCTCAAAGGGGTGGAAGAGAAACCAAGAAGCACAAGAATTGAAGGAGGCAAGCATAAAACAGAGGTGGGGGAAACGTTTCCCTCCCAAAGACCACTTTGAAAAATAGTACAAGCTCCACGGACCACAGGGAAGGTGGAGGCAGAGGTGCTTATGGCTGAGTTCAGAAAGAGGAGGGTCCAGATCAGTGCTGAAACGAGAATCAATTTATTTCTTGCAAAAATCTCTCGAGAATCAAGAACCATTACTGAGATCTTGGAACAATTTTGATAATGGTTCGAGATCTCGGTTGAGAATTTTTCTTGATATGTCACTTACTGTTGACATTTACAACCTTTACCGTTGTTGCTTACTATGTGCCGTGTTCTTTCCGGTAATGCGCATGTGAAAAATGGTTACCATGACTGTTCTGTGCATGTGAAGCCCTTTTCCAAGATGGTGCTGGCAACGTCACTGCCATTTTTGAAAGGGCAGCCATTTTGCACATGCACATTACCGGGACGAATGCGGTACATGGTAAACGGTAATGGTAAGCGGTATATTGAGAAAAATTCTCAACCGAGAAAGTGTCGGGAACTGGGATTTTCTCAGTTATTGATTGTTGCACAAAACTAGTTGAGAATAGCGATTCTTTTTTGGTTTCGGTATTATCGGATCTTTTGCATTGATTTTTGTACCGGATTTTTAACATTGCATTTTTTCAATCTGAAATAGCCATTTTGGGGTACTTTCGGTTTTATTCGAAACCGAAATTCCCATCCCTACTACATACTATACCTTCTATATACTACTAATACATTTATGCTACTAATCCATACTTTGTATTCCTACATACATAGTATTCCTACATACTATGGTTGGACTGGCACTGTTTAGATCTGTCCCTTGGGGAAAGGAATCAGTTAATGTTGGTATAGGTGCTGGAGTAAAAATGCTAATATTGATCCAATGAGGGGAAGGTCTGAAATTGTAAACAAATAGGAGAAGATCCATCATGCATTTTTTGTTGGTGATAAAAGGCTGACAGTTGCAGGGCTGCTTATCAAATAAATAGGTTTGTTTGGAATATCTTGAGCTGTAGTAAAATAGTGTGTGCTCTTTATGTTTCATTTTATTTCATCTCCCTGAAAGGCCCCAGGTTTTGCCTTTTTAAAATCACCTTGGTACAGCCTCAGCAAAATTGCTAATTTAGATTATTTCTTCTGTTAATGCATAAAAGGCAGGAGGAATTTACAGTTCTCTGGGCACCAGAGTAGCAGGACCTCCATGCAAACTGAATGATCTTTTCCTGTGGAAATAAATTCCAAGTCGTCTTAGCAAGTTGGTTACTTCTGAGGCGGTAGCTGGAGTAGAAGAGGGAATGTGGGCCCCCGCCTTAGTGCGAGAGTCTAATGCCTTCAGCCTACACCTGGTTTGTTGTAACTAATCACCAGAGAGGAAAACGTTCAGAGACCAAAATGTTGCAAGCCTGCTATGACATTCCCGTGATGGATGGATCTTTCTTTTCATGAATCAGGGAGGCACCGTGATGAGATTTGCTGTGTGCTCCCAGGGAGAAAAGCTGCTGTTTTCCTCCTCTGAAAAAAAAAAAGGACAAGAGGTGGAACATCAATAACTGCAAACCTGAAGACAGTAATGGTCCATGCCCTAGGACTTGGAGGACTTTACTTCCACTGAAGAGTGTGTTCACTGGTAATTATATCAGAGGAGAAACTGCAAGAGGCTGATGGATGATGTCTGGTAACAGACGTCGGTTCTCAGTGGATTGTTGCTAGGTTCCCATGGGAATGGGGGTCAAGGACTTTGCAAGATTCGGATGATGGAAATATGGATGTCATGATGATCCCGAGAGCTATTAGTAGTTTATGCTATCAAATTGGGGTGTAGTAAGGTTGCTGTTGGGAAAGTAAGGTTACTGTGTTGGTCCCAAATATAGGCAGTAGAGACAAAGTAGTAGTATGTATGATATCTTTTATTGAACCAACTACAGTTCTCAACCAAATTGACGCTCCCTCTGACCTAATTGATAGGGGTGTGCACGAGGGCCCCATGTTGTTTTCTGTTTTTCGTTATCATTTTCATTATTAAAATGTGTCATTTTTGGTTTTGTTAATAACAAAATGTTTTTTGCTGTCGTTATTGGAATCGGTACCAATTTCAAACAAAGATTTTGGTTTTGGTATCAGTAATGGTATACACACAATATCTAGTTTTATTTATATAATATAATATATATATATATTATATGTCTATATTATATATATAATATAAGACTCAGCTAGAAGACCTTTTAATTTATGTAAGTAGTCTTTTTGTCTATAGAGCTTGGCGGGTGTTAATATCAAATGTGGTGTCTGTAGTTGTGTAAGAAGGGAGATACAATGTCATTGTGTAGGAATTTTGTTAGGATGGAGTTGACGGAGTTTTGTCCCTCTAGTATCTGAAATCCGCTTTTTACAGAAACTAATCATAGATTGATGCTTCTCTTAATCTAAGTAGAGAAAGATCATCATGAAATACAGAACTTGGGTATCTTTTGTTGCTAAGCCTTAGAAACTGTGTTAAAAATGGAGTTAGTGAAATTTATATAAATTTTAGTAGCTTCTAGATACGTCTATACCCACAGTTTATGGGTTATATTTTATAAGTTGCCAGCGTATGGTACTCTGTCAATATGGAATTTATTCCTACAGGAGACAAAAGTTATCTTAATGTAATGTGTATGCATTTTAATGCAGATGTTATATGGTTATTGTTATGTTATATTTTTGTATTGTGTCATGCCTTATGGCTAAAGACAATAAAGATTCCTCTCTCTCTCTCTCTCTCTCTCTCTCTCTCTCTCTCTCTCTTCCTATATATAATGGTTTTCCATCTGTTTTTACGGAGGGAAGATATCGTGGAATTCCACTTGCAGAGCGTTTATGCTTGTGCCACCTTAACCAGCCCGAAACTCTGGAGCATATTGTACTCCATTGCCCCCTTTTATGATAGGATCAGGGAGCGATTGTTGGATTCTTTGTTGGCCCCTTTCCCCCGGCCATTTACCTCAATTTTATATGGCCCTCCTTTTGAAAGATTGTTCGCCGCCCACCACGGAGAAGGTTGGTGCTTTTCTGGGCGGGGCTGTCCGGATTCAAAACAAAAGCAAGGATCCTGTGTCCCTCTAGGGCCAATTGCTTGTATTATGCTGAGGAAACATCAGTGCTACTTGTCTTTTAATCTTGTAGCTTTCAGTTGACAGTCTGTTTGACGCGCGCCCAGATGAATTTGGTGCTGCTTCTTGTAAATTATAATTGAATGTAATTTTTTAAGTTGATCGAATGGTTTTGATTTATCTGACTGTAAGTAAGGCAGTATTTTGTGAGAGCTCCACCCCTTTGTGGACGGAGAAACTCAGGGGAAATGCCACTGCTCTTTTCAGCAGAACCCTTGATTTGTCAGGTTTTTATATTGTGTTTATCTAGTTTATCTAGTGTTTATCTAGTTTATCTAGTTTTGTTATAGTTGGTTATGGTCTATTACGTATTACCTGTTACCTATTATTTTTAACTTGTTTTATTAATTGGTTTTAGTTATTCAACTTGTAATAACCTTTGGTTAAACACAATAAACTCATATTATTATTATTATTATTATTATTCATATATATATATATATCAGAGTCCGAGTCAGAGCTAAACCTAATCTATGTATAATACAAAATATTCTTGTCCTATAATCCAGACAGGCAGGGGAAGGAAAAAGGTAAAATGTAAGGGTAAGGAATAAGGATTGGAAAGGTAAGATGATAGGGATATATATGGGAGGTTTTTTAGTGCAAGCACCAGCAGATTCTGCAAATGCACCCTGACAGAGCAATAGGTAACACAGAACCAGAATCAAGCAGCCCAGCCCTGCAGTATAAAGGGTTGCAGTGCCCTCCCTCAGAGCTCCGCTGATTGGTTCTGGGAGGCAGGAGGCATTGAGCAATCACATAGTGCCATTCAATTGCCTAGGACCTGCTTGCACTTCTCATTGGCCAGCGATTACATCCATCAGATCCTTCTCAAATCACAGGCCCAGTTCAAGAATTCAACACTGTTTCTGACTCCAAGATGTCTGCTTCCTCCTTCCCTCGCCACATTTCCCTCCAAAAAACACCTGCCAGGTTGCTAGGCAATAACAAAATCAATAACGACCTTAATTATCGTTATTGATTTTGTTATTATTTTTGTTGTTTTTGTTGCAATAACGATAACAAAAATGACAGATTTGTTTTCGTTATTGACATAACAAAAACAACATGCACACCCCTACAAATTGATGTTCTCTCTGACCAAATTGTGGGAGGAGGGGAAGAGATTATAAAGTCTCGTGCTTCATGATAATTAGATCAAGGTTTAGGATGACACTTTTGTAGGAATAGATTATCCTACATGTGCCTGCTGTGGAGATCTTTGTTAGAAGTAGGGCTGAAAAGAGAATCGCCAGCCGCCCTTTTCCAAAATGGTAGTGATGCTGCCAGCACCATTTTGGAAAAGGGCTGCACATGTGCAGAACAGCCTGGCAGCCATTTTGTGCATGTGCTGTTCTTTTTTCTTGTTTTCCCCCTAGCATGGAGTTGATGACTGCAGAAAAGAAGAGAGATACAGGGCATTTTTAGATGTGGCCGTTTTTTCCCAGACTTCAAAAGTCTGGATTCAGCAAACTCCAGTGGGGGGATTTAGATGCTTACCCCTCGACCAGAAGTTGCCTGGGCGCTGTTGTAAACAGCAGTGCCGTGTGAGTCCCTGATATTTTTAGACCCGGACTTGTGAGTCCTCAGCTATGGAGGTTTTACAAGTTTGGGGCTCAAAACCTCTGGGAGTCACAGGGTGCCACTGTTTACAACAGTGTCTGGGTGACTTCCAGTCGGGGGGTAAGCATCTAACCCCCCCACCCCACCCCCCGGTGGGAGTTTGTTGAACTGGACATTTGAAGTTTGGGAAAAAGCGGCCATGTCGAAAAACATCCACAGATACATGACTGACAGACGCGGAACGCGAGGCTCTGTGCAGAATGCAGCACATGCGTGGTTCCGGTAAGTAAATTGAGAAAAAACATCTTGATTGAGAGAGGGTCGAGAACTGGAGCTTTGCTTGTTTCTTGATTCTTACAGAAATTGAGCCGAGAAGATTGATTCTCGATGAGAATGAAGAAAAAAGCCAAGATCAATATTCAGCCCTAGTTAGGGGCAGTGCTGAAACGGATACCTAAATTATTATTGTGGGTAATGTCTGGTATTCTGGTGAGTTTGGTGGTTTTCTGGTAGTCAACTGGTTACTGTGGAGGTTAACTGCCAAACCGGAATACCTGATAATTGTGTATTACCGTTTACTGAATTACTGCATTACTGCATAATTGAACTAGGTTTGGAGGCAGTGAGTAAAAAAACCTAAAAAAAAATAAGAAGAATTACAGGCAAACAGTGATGTGGTAAATGGTAATGCGGTTAACCAGATATCTGCTGGCCACTAACTGGATACCATTCGGTGATATTCAACTGGATACTGGCAGATACTGTGATACCTAGCCAGATACTGCACACTGGCAGATACTTGTTTCAGCTCTAGTTGGGAACCAGATTAGGACTAGGGGTTCACAGGAGATGCTAAGGCTAGAGTTGAGAGCCATGGGTCAGGTGCACAGGGTGTGGGTGTCTAGGACACAAGTAGATGCTAGGGTTGAAGTGTGGAGCTAGGATCATGGCCACAGGAAGGACTAGGATTGGGGCACAGAGTTCAGGCCAGAGTCAGAGCAAGAGCAGGTTGGAGTCAAGTATCAGGCAGGAACAGGAACAGGAACTGCACTTATGCTCCACCCACCTTCCTGCTGCTACCAGTCATCTTTATCAAGTGAAAGGCTTATGAGCTCATGAAGAATAAAAATCCGGTCCGTGGTAGATTTGTCTTTCCGGAACCCCACTTGTTCAGTTTCTGTCACGTTATTGTCCTCCAACCAGCAATGCAATTTTCCCAACAGGAACCACACGTATAGTTTCCCCAGCACACTGAGCAAGCTGATTGGGCGGTAGTTAGCAGGAAGCTCAGGGTTTCCCTTCTTATAGAAAGGTATCACAATACTAGTGAGACAACCTGTAGAATATGACCAGTGGAGTTAATATGCATAAAAAGCAGGGCCAACAATTTCGCCCACCAGTCCGAGGCACTCTTAAGTAGTTCCAGGGTGATATAATCAGGACCTGGAGCTTTCCCAGCCTTAAGCTGGGAGATTAGAGTAAAAACGTCCTCCTCAGATACCGGTTGCCATAGTGGGAACCTGTCTATTGGGACAAGTACAAAGAAATAACCCATGAGGGAGGCTTTTGAGTATATGCCCTCATAAAAGCTCGTCCAAACTTCAGGGGACAAAATTGGAGCCCTTTCCCCACTCTTCCCTGAAATTGTAGGTCGAATAAGATCCCAAAATTTTTTGGAATCTTGCTGGTTAGCTGCAGCTAAAAGTTGGGACCAATATCTCCTTTAGTGGTTGAGTTTCTTGGAATATAACAGCTGACAATAAGATTTCTTGGTGCTCTGCAGTAATATTCTTAATTCGGGCAAGGGCTCCTGATATAATTCCTTAGCTATCCGCCTAAGCTTTGATCTTTGAGTGCGACACTCCTTGTCAAACCAACTTGGGACAACACTGCACCAAGGGCCGAACGTTCTGCTTACCACTAGCAAAGGGGATAAAAGTTCAATTAGTTTATTATTATTATTATTATTATTATTATTATAAGCACTTGTATAGTGCCAGCTGTGTACCTGGTGCTTTACAGAACAATGAGATGGACGCAGTCCCTGCCTATGGCTTACAATCTAAAAGACTCGGCGGGGAAGACAAGGATAGGGGACATAGGGAGAGATAAGGGATAAATTACATTCAAGTGGATGCGAAGTCTCAGGTGCACGTGCTTGGCTTGGTTGCGGTTAGGCAGGAAATATTGAAAGGAAAATCTTTATCACACCTGTCCCAAAAGCTCAGCGTGGATTGGTAGTAAATAATTATAATACTGCATTACTTTGTAATAATTGTAAACAGTCTAATTTCAGCTCCGCAGTCCACTTAGCACGGGACTAATACACACCCGTCTCAATGGCAGGCTCTTCTAGAGGCACTTTGGCAGGATCTGTAATTGACAAAACGAACGGAAAATGATTCGTTTCCATTTTTGGAACAATACAAAGGGAGTTCACTATAGAAAATGAACTACCAGAAATAAGAAAATAATCTATAATACTAGACCCTTGCACTGAATGATAAGTGAAGTTTCCCTCCAGATCACCATTTATTCGACCATTTAAAATAATTAGATTTAACTGCTCTGATAAATCTTCCATCCGGCTCACCCCTTAGCTAGAAATTTTATCCTGTGAGAGCTGACTATTCCAATACAAGTTTAGTGCAAACTCATCCAGAACTGGAACAACCTGTGACCCTGTTGCCCAACCTTGTATTAAAATCGCCACCCATCAGGATAATGGCATTCCCGTTAGTTCTAGCCACCAAATCCAATTGTTCAGTTAATACAGATCACATCTCATGAGAGTAATATAGTGAAGATACAGGAGGAATATAGACATTTCCTATTAACAATTCTAGTCCAGAGGGAAACACACAATGGAAGATTGCAAAGTGTGCCATGAATGAATCGACCAAGTGCGTAAAAAAAATATCTTTCTATGTTTTGTAGATCTGCGAATGGCTTTCGACTCTGTCGATAGGGAGCGGCTATGAGCCAAGTTTAGTAAGTACTCATTAGATCCCAGGCTTTTGTTCTTATTCATTAAGTTGCATTCGGAAAATACTCTCCAAATTAAGTATAACTCCTTTAAGCAACCCTCCAAGAAGGTTCCTGTTTTTCATGGTGTTAGGCAGGGGTGTGTATTGGCCCCTGCCTTATTCAACTTCTATCTAAATGATGTGATAGCTTCTCTGAAATCTAGTGATATCCACGCACCTAAAATAGATGAGAGGAGGATTCCTGCGCTGTTGTATGCAGATGATACAGTTCTAATCTCCCAATCACCTATTGGCTTGAGGAGGGTCATGCAAAAGTTTGAAGAGTATTGTGTTGCCGGAAATTTGTCTGTTAACTATTCAAAAACTAAGGTTTTGGTGGTTGGGGAGAGAGGCCGCGGTGGTTTCCATTGTTGGTTTATTGGGACTAATCAAATTGAACAGGTTAGAGTTTACAAATATTTGAGGGTACTAATTTCTGCTACTGTAAGTTGGAGACATCATAAGGAAGCTTCCTTGTCACTGGCAAAGAAGTCCTTTCCTTCTATTATTAGTTATTTTTATAAAGGCGGGGGTAGGTTAGTACCCCCGGCCTTATGTCTTTTCAAGGCTAAAGTAATTAGCCAATGCCTTTATACTTTTACCGTTTGGGGGTTATGCTATCTTGACAAACTAGAGTTGGTGCAAAATGGCTTTTTGCATGCTATCCTGGGGGTTCCTCTCGGAACTCCCCAGGTTATTCTGAGATTTGAAACAGCTAGCCAATCAATTAAATCTCGCGCTCTGCTGGTACTTATCAAATTTCAGTATTTCCAGTTCAGGGAAGCTCTCTTGTATCATTGGCTCGGGTCAATGGGTTATTTCGGCAATGGGATAACAAAGTGGAGCTGGAAGTCGCTAAGTTGGGTTTTTCTAAGAATGCTCTTTTATATTTAGGACTAAAAGGAGCCTTTGCAATCCTCAAAAGAAGAGTTTTGGATCAGGAGCTCCAATCTGAGAGACAGTTACTGCTAACTCAAAAGGTTGCTCCTGCCTATTGGGGGATTAGCTCCTCTAGCAAGGGCCAGAGTTACTTAGTTTCTTGGGTGGATTCAAATCATAGGTGTACATTCACTAAGTTTCACTGCAATGTGTTTTGCTCTGCCCTCTTGGAAGGGCGCTATTTGGGAATTCCCAGAGAGGCAAGGTTCTCTCCTCTTTGCGCCCTCTGGGAAGTTGAGTCAGCTGAGCACATTTTTTTTGAGTGCCCTGCTTACTCTGGACCTAGAGGTAAATATTTACGAGCTCTAATTTTAGTTCATTCTTCCACTTACGATCGGCTCCTTCCTAAATTGCTTAGCATAACTGATTCTGAGGTAACAAGGATGGTGTCTTTTTTTTGTGCATCAGCCATTCAAATAAGATTGGATAGTATTAAATAATAAAGATTAAATGTGGTTCTGTACAATTGCGTTATTGGTAGTCTCATGATAACTGTGGACCTTAGTATGGATATTCATTCTTGTACTTGGTCATTTTATTCCTGGAATCAGTTAAGAAATGGAATATTTTTTTGTGGTTTAACTTTTGTGGTTGTGAAGTGTGTTCCTACTAACGGTTGATTCTCTATGTATTAGCTGTTTGTTTAATTTGTTTTATTTTGTAACAGCCATCTGGCTATACAATAAACTATTACCGTTACCATATCAAGTGAAAGGATCCAATCCAGGGCCAGTGGAGTTGTGGCCACAACACACAGCAGAGAACTTGGAAGGGAACAGTAGGCCTTGAGCCAGGGTACTTCAAAGTTCGCCCCTGTCTCAGTGCAACCAGAGCCATGGGTTTGAGTTCCAGATCCTGCAAGAACTAGATGGACCATAGATTTGATCCAGTCGGGCTTTTCTTATGGTCTTAGTAATACATAATATATTTTGACCTATTTTCTTCTGAAAATGCTTGCAGATTTATTTATTTATTTAATAAATTTATACCCCGCCCCTCCTGCAAAGCAGCCTGGGGCGGCTTCCAACAATAAAATATAATAAAACAATTTAAAAACGTTTCACACAATAATATTAAAATATTGAAACAGGGCTAAATATAATAAATAATACAATAAATAACAAATCAGGTGGGGGAGCTAAAAACTCCTCACCCTCCCCTCCCACCCTCCCCAAAGGCCTGGGCGAACAGCCAGGTTTTGCAACTTCACCGGAATGTCAACAGGCTGGGGGCCAGGCGAGCTTCCTCTGGAAGTGAATTCCAAAGGTGCGGCCCGGCCACCGAGAATGCCCTCTCCATTGTGGCCCCCCGCTTAACACGGGAGACCTCCAAGAAGGCACCCCCGGCCGACCGAAGGAGTCACTCTGGGGCACGGAGGGCGAGGCGGTCCCTGAGGTATGAGGGGCCCAGACTGTGTAGGGCTTTATAGATCATCACCAAAACCTTGAACCTGGCTCGGCACGCTACCGGCAACCAGTGCAGAGCTCGGAGCACAGGTCTAATATGTTCCTGATGGCCCGTCCCCGTAAGGAGACGAGCCGCCACATTCTGCACTAGCTGCAGCCTCCAGACCAGGAACAAGGGAAGCCCCACATAGAGCGTGTTACAGTAGTCTAGTCTCGAGGTGACGAAGGCATGGATGAGGGAGGCCAGGGCTGGGCCGGAGATGAACGGACGCAGCCCATGCACCAGATACAGCTGGCGAAAGGCAGCCTTAGCGACTGCCTCCACCTGCCGCTCCAGGTGAAGGTCCGCATCCAGTATCACCCCCAAGCTCTGAATCTGCTGAGCTATAGGAGGGCGAACCCCCCCAACCAGGGGGGCCACTACCTCCTTCGCTCTGCCCACCAACATCACCTCCGTTTTTATCGGGGTTGAGCTTCAGTCTGCTCAGCCGCATCCATTCCGCCACGGCCTCCAAACATTGGGATAACAACGAGACAGCAGGGTAGAATTGCATAGTAGAATTGCATCATTCATAGATGAAGTTTGATTGCAACAACCCTTTGCATAGCTCCATGGATTGGATTGCATTGGATTGGATATCAAAGGACTGGATAAATTCTTGAAGGATAGTGTCATAAATGGCTATTAGACAAGTAGGCCAGGGAATGCAACTTCTGACTGTTGGGAACTGGGTGTGAACATCAGAAAATATATTACTCCATTAGTAGCTTCTAGGGATGGGACTCACAGTATTGCCGAGAACCAAGAGTGGCCGATAATGACACTCTCGGTTCTAATCCAATCATACTGATAATTCTCAGTATTGGCAATATCTGTTCTTTTGCATTGCTTTTTTTCTTGGATTTTTAACATTGTGATTTCCTCCATTGAAGTCAATGGCGAGAACTGAGAACCGAGATTTTTCCCAAAGTCCCATCACTAATAGCTTCTCTGAAGCTACCAAGAGTGTCGCCACTGTTGGTGACAGGATTCTGGACTTAATGGACCATTGGTCTGACCCAGGACAGCACTTCTTGTTCTAAGTCTGCAGAAGACACACAGTGATGAGTGTTTTCATGGGCTTCAGCTTGAAGCTCTTAGTCTTCTCCTAAAGAGGTTTGCACAAAGCCATCTTCCCAGTGTTTTGAAGGGCACCAGCAACTTGCAGCTGCACTCATATTGTGCACAGAGTTATTTTGTCAAGTTTAATTTTTATCATATTTATGAGTCTCCTCATTACCCTTTTTTTGTGGGTAGTCTCATTAATGGAACAGCAATAATAAATTGAAATGTTAATAGGGGAATATTTTGCAAGAGCAGAGGATATTAACAAACTTGGTGAGAATATTTGAAAGGAAAATAACTTTTTAGATAGTGTAATTTTTTTTTTTTAAGGATAGCCCCTAATCGTTTCCTTGTAACTGACACAATGTTGAAGCTATTAATATTGCGTTACTTTCATTTGAACATTTTAAAATTACTTCCCGTGAAGCCAGATTTTTAGACAAGCTGTTTGTAGCAACTCCACTGGGGGAAGTTATTCTGAAAGTCCATTACCTAATCTGTGTATGAGCAGAAGTACAGCTGTGTCTTTGCGGTGAGGCTTGTGGCAGCTTTCCCTGCTAAAGTAAGGTGATCACTCTTAAGAAAACAAGGGGAAAGGCTGTTCCTATTATTATTTATTTATATATAGAGAGACAGCAATGTACCTAGCACTGTACAATCAATAGACAGGTCCCTACCCCCAAGGGAATTATAATCTAAGAAGGACAAGGGAGAGGAGAACATAGGGACAAACTAGGATACATTCATGAAGTAGAGAAGTCACAGGTACATGTGCTTAGCTTAGTTACTTGAAGGAGTAGTTTGAGAGTTATGAAGAGAACCGCTTGAGAACCGAGCCCTGGGAGCCAGCGAAGCAAAGCAAATCCACGAGGAGGCCATGGTCAACGGTGTTAAAGGCAGCAGAGAGATCAAGCAGGGCAAGAATGGAATAGAGGCCCTCAGATTTTGCTAACAGAAGGTTATTAGTAATTTTAGCAAGAGCAGTCTCAGTCAAGTGGAGAGGGTGGAAGCCTTATTGATGGCGGGGGCGGAGGGGGGAGGGCCAAAGGAAGAACTGAAAGAGAGGAAATCAAGACAGCATGTGTTACAACACAGTTTAGGGCTGAAATGAGAATAAAATTTTTTTTTCCTTGCAAGAATCTCATGAGAATCGTGAGTCCTTAGCAAGATCTTGAGAAGATCTCACTAATGGTGTGAGATCTCAATGAGAATCTCGTTTAAAAAAAAAGAAGCAACTGTGCATGCGGAAATTGTCCACTAGAACCGTTTTGTGCATGTGCTGCCCTTTTCCAAGATGGTGCCGGCAGCACTGCCGCCATTTTGGAAAAGGGCAGCTGGTCTACACATGCACAAAATGGCCACCGCACATGCAAAGGACAGCTGCCCTTTTCCAAAATGGCAGAAACACTGTTAGTGCCATTTTGAAAAACGGCTGCCCATGCATGGAATGCAGTAGCCATTTCCCACATGAAGTTTTTTTGTTTTTGCTTTTTTCTTCTTTTCTCAAGTTTCTCAGTGAGAACACAGCTGAGATACTGCTGGTTCTCAGTTTGTTCTCATTTGTCAGAAAGAGCTGAGAACCGTGATTCTCAACGAGAATTGAGAGACACTCGAGATCAAGTTTCAGCCCTAAGACAGTTCACTCCAGGAGCTTGGAAGCAAAGGGGAGGAGTCAGATAGGATGATAGTTGGAGGGATCGGAGGGGTCAAGAGTGGTCTCCTTAAGGCTAGGGGAGACAGTGGTGTGTTTGAATGCCAATGGAAAGGACCCAGTAGAGAGGGAGAGACTGGATGTTTTCAGACGTTACGGGGCGACTTCGCCCCGTCACGGAAACAACCCTCAGATTCCCCGCCGGGATCACTCCGGGACGGCCAACAGATGTGCTGGAGGATCCTGGCAGGAAATCAGGGAGGGGGTGGGGTCGTATGGTGCAACGTGCGGCTGCATGGCCCCGCCCCCTCCACGCTCCCTCGCCGCCCGCCCTCTGGAGAGATGGGCAGGCGCCGCAGCCAATGCGGCCACAGCACCCGCCCGAAATGAACATGGGCCGGAATCCCGGCGGGGATTCCGGGCCGTGATCACCGTCCAGACATGACGGGCCCCTTCATTCCTGCTGGGAATCTCCTTCACCATGCGATCGGCGCCGGCCTCGCGGATTCAGCCGATCGCGTTGTGAATGTGATTCCCGGCAGGGATTGAGTGTGGCAAACATTTGGGGGGGAACTTCCCGTTCCCCAACAGACGTTACGGGACCATCCCCTGTATTGACTGTGGTTGAGCATGATCTCGTAACGTCTGAAAATACCCATTGATAATGTGCATCAGAGAGGGCACCACAGTTGGGGCAACTGTAGGAGATGAGAGGGGATGGGTTCAAGGGGGCAGATGGAGGGACTGGAGGAAGAGAGGAGTGAGCTGATCGCATCAATGGAAGTGAGAGAGAAGGAGGAGAGAAGAGAGACAGGAGGGGGAAGAGCAGGGAAGGAAATGAGGAGGGAGAGGGTTGAGAATCAATGTCAAGGCAGATTTTATCAGTCTTATTGAAAAAGGAGAGAAAATCCTGTGCAGGGAGGGAGGGAGGGAAGGAGGACATGGAGGTTTCAGAAGGAAAGTGAAGACCGAGAAAAGACAGTGAGGATTGCGGGAGTGGGAGTAGTATGATTCTTTGGCCAGGGAAAGGGCCATGCTAAAGGAAGAGAATGCAAACTTAGGGTGATCTGACATGTAATTCTGCTAAACTCCAATCTCTATGGGGCCCTGGAAACTGTATAAACAGCCCTGGATGATCCCTGGATTGCTGTTGCATGGCAACTCCAACTCAGTGAGGCACTCCAATTTCCAACCCCACTTTAAGCTCTGATCTGATGTTTAGATGTGATGTATTTGTCAGATCCTAGTTTAAAGCGGCGATGGAAGTCGGAGTGGGTCACATGCAACAGCGATCCTGGGATGATTATACAGCTTCCGGGGCCCTGTGGACATCAGAGTTGAGCAGAGTTGTGTCTGAGTTCACCCTTAAAGTGGAGGAAGTTGGCAAGCTCATGAGACTTCTCCCAGAGAGGCACTCAGCGGCATGACAGCACAGTGTCGGAGGTGGTTGGTGACTATTCCCATAAGAAGTTGTTTACTACTTGTGTCTTGTGCTGAACACTTACAGGATCTCATCAGGATCTTGACCAGAAGTGGGCAGACTGTGGTTCTAGAGCCATGTGCAGTTCTTTGACCCCACTGCGGTAAATGGACGTGGCTTTTGGGATTAGGAAACCTTGCACCATCTCCAGGTCGAATATTTCTTTACTCTGGTGTGTTGAATTCTAATGTCTAGAAGATCAGAAGTGGGCAAATACTCATGCCAAAGTTTGAATTCACTCAGTCAATTTTGTGAAGTTGAAAGCTTCGATTCAAAATTTTACATGCATTTGCTAATGTAGTTTGCATGCGGTTTCATTATTTGGTAATTTACTATTCATTATAGAGCTGACACAGGATAGGTCTTTCCGTAGTCACCACTATTATTTGCATTTTCAGATAGCCCACCAAATATCCAAGTCGGGATTCACCTCAGACACGATATTCGCATATCCATTTATTTAGGTATTTTGTTTTGGTTATTCGAGTCACTTGGGTATTTTGGACATTTAGTTATTTTGGTTGCTTTGTTTTGGCATTATTCAGTGCTGTTGGACACCAAGCTCTTGTGCACTAACAGTAAATACCACTAAAAAGAAGTAACTGAAATGCCGAAACAGTTATAATACTGAAACAGAGTGACCAAAATACCAGAATGATAAGAATAACCAAAACAAAGTACCTGAAAAAACAGAGATGCCAAGATCATTTCTGCTGCTGCCACCATTGCACCTGGGGCTGGTCTGGGGGTGCGGAGCCGATGGGTTGGCCAATGCCACCATTAGTCCAGGCACCAACCCCACTGTCTGTGCCCCACTCAGTCCTCTCTCATGCAGTTAGAGAGTGGGAGTAGTGGACCCCACCAACCCAGGGCAGGAAGGGAGTAAAGATGGGGAACAGCATCCTATGGGGAATCATCCCCAATATGCAGCTTCCTAAACATCTGACATCTGTTTATGCAGCTGTGGGTCTGGTGTGAAGGCAGCTGTGGTTTGAGCAAGCTTTGGTTTCGTTTGTGGTTCACCGTTGCATCTGACAACACCCAGTCTCACAACTGAGGAGCAAATGGGACTTCTTGGAGAACTAAGTTGTTCACTTGGTGGGGACAAAAGGCAGCTTTCCATGTGAAAACAGGAAGGGTGTTCATCAAGGGTGTCTTTAGACATAACACTATTCAGTGTTCTGTAACACAGTGTCCTACCGTTACAGTGTTTAGACATACTGTCAACACAGTGTTCACCCCAAACACTGGTGTGAACAACTGCCAGGTCCTGACAGTTTAATCAGTGTTTGGGGGTGAACACTGTGTTGACGGTATGTCTAAACACCGCAACGGTAGGACACTGTTACAAAACACTGAACAGCATTATGTCTAAAGACACCATAAGAGTAGGCAGTAGTAACTACCTCTTGCTTCTTTTGTAAGGATTAAGATGACATGCAGGCATTGGTGGAGTAGTGTTCCCATGGCAGATACAGTACAGTAATGAGTATTATCTGAAAGTCATTACTGGTTGCATAAGCTGTCTGTGGTTATGGGAATAACATATTTTTCCATATTAAGGAATTTATTTATTTATTTATTTATTTATCTATTTATTTATATTAAAAAATTTATCCTGCCCCTCCTGCCCATAGGGCAGCGAACAACAATGTAAATGATAAAACAATAAAACAATTTAAAAATACAATACACGGGGAAACCCACCCCTACCCCTCGCCAAAGACCTGGCAGAACAGCCAGGTCTTACATAAACACAGAAATAACAAGAGAATGGAAGCCAACTGACCCTTCTCCAGGAGCAAATTCCACAGCACAGGGGCGGCCACCGAAAAAGATCTAACATCGGTGGTGGCCACCTGCCTCGCCCGGGGAACCTCCAAAAAGTCTCCCACGGACGATCTCAAGGGTCGCACGGGCACCTGGGGAGTGAGACGGTCCCACAGATAAGTAGGGCCCAGGCTGTGAAGGGCTTTAAAGGAATAGCCATACTGACTTTGTAACGTTAATCAGACATATCCAGGAAAGTTGTGAGCTCATGCTTGGAAATCATCAGTCAGAAAATTAGCATCATGGCCCCTTCACATGGGACAGCTGACATATTTGTAACACTTTTTGCAAAGGAAGCTTGTATGTTTTTAATGATTTTCCATCTACAAGCACATGCACCAATGCATCTTTGGACTAGTTTCTCCAGAGCTATGGGAACAATCCTGTAGCTGCAAGGGTAGCCTGTTCTTTTTATTTCCAATGGTGAGTTGTAAAAAATTCTATACTGTGGGTCGAGGTACATGTTGGACTAGTTGTTTCCCTTAAGATAACATGGGTTGATCTTTAAGCCTATCATACCTGTTAATCATCCAGGAATCCTCTGACCAAGACTCTTGTGTACTGAAATATGGGGATTTTCACAGAAAGGGGGCGGGGGGCGGGGGGAGGTCTTTCAAAAGAGACATTCAGTTCAGTAAATGATACTTTGTTTCTGTAGATGTTTCTCTGTTGTAATTTTACAAACGGTTCTTAGACCCAGGCTTCCTGCTACCATCAGGGTGGGCAATGCTGCGGGAAACCAACTCTACAGAGCTGAACAAATGACCTCTTCCAGGGGGTGAGCTGACACCAATTGAAGTCAGTGGAAGGATTTAATGTGAATTGGATTGGGCCCAAAGACAGGATTATTTCTCTGACTTGCTGCTAAAGCTCTGCTTAGAGTCTGGAGATGGAGGGTGACCTTGGGGGGACTTCCAAGTTTTCTTCTGTCTTAGGGAGAGATCCAATCCCCTCTGAAGCCAGTGAAAAGATTCCTTTCAATGGGACGTGGGCCAAACTCTCAATAATAATTTTGTTATATCAAATAATAAATGACGACCTACCCAAAGCAGCCACGTCTACCAATGTTAACTGGGGGCTGAGAGACTGAGCTGTATTTTATCTCTCCCCCCTCTCAAACTTAGCTGTGGCAACAAAGGTTCTGCTGATAGAAAGAAATTGGCTTGACAGTTCTGTTGATAAAACACGGCATGGGAACCTTTGGGGCTGTATGAGCTCTGCAGTTTTCAGAGACAGTGCTAAAGTGAATATCTTTGTTTGAATATTATTCCCATTTCTGGATAGCACTCCAAATAACCAAACAAATAATCACACCAAAATGAACATTCACATATTAGTTAAACCCCCTGGTGTCCCCCTCCAGTTCAGTAGACCCCAGCAAAACTGGAGGGGGGGAAAAACAACAAAACAATTTGAATATCTGAATGATAGTGTTTTGTATCCACTTTGCTGGGCCTGGATCATAGTGGGCGAATTCAACAAATACGGTATTTGTAGCGATTACTCATTTCAGCTCTGTTCTGGACTTGGTGAGGAATGGTTGGGTGAATCTCTATGGCCTGTTGTAATGGTGAGAGTCGGGCTAGGTCACATATTCCCAAACTGGGGTTCATGGCTGCACGTGGGCTTGAACTGTCTGTGGATGGGGTCTCACTGATATTTGCTAGACTTTACATGTTCTTGTTGAAAAAAGTTAGACATTTGTTTTGGTCAATATCGTAACCAAAGAGGAACACAGGCCTTGAACCCATATCCTCTGGCTTTCTGGGCAAAAGTGGGACCTGCACTGCTACTAGGCTGTTGTGGTAGAACAGTGGAATCACAGCCCTATGAACTCGCACTCCTGGTCCCATCCTGTTAGGTTCCTAATTGGGCCCTAGTTACCTGATTGGCCAGGGACGCCTTTATAGCTTCTTGGGTTGCAGCAACATCCTGTCCTGAATAATCCAACAGAGACCTGGCTTCACCAGCTGACTCTCATTGCCTTCTGCACCCCAGTTGCTTCTACTCCCTTCCGGATCCTGTTTGCACTGAATTCCCTGGATGCTGACTTGTGCCTGGGGATGTCATACTATCCCTTTTGCCTACCTGCCACGGATCAAATGCTGGAGTTTCCTGATGCCCTGGGCTCTGACTCTTGGCTCTGTCCAACCTCTTGCCCTGGCCAGGGTCCTGACAGTCAATTTATTGGTGGCCCAAAGTAGGCATCCCATTCATTATCTGCAAAATAATACACAGGGCAGTCAATACCATAGAACTGTGGTGTTGGAAGGGACCACCCCACAAGAGCCGTCTTGTTTAACCCTTGAGAGAAGAAGTCCCACAGGGCAGGCAGGAAGATATAATTGTTCCCTGGTGGGGTCAGAGAATCAGAAATTCCAAGTGAGGAGAGGCCTTGGTGGTGTGTCATGGTTTCAGAGAGTGAAAGACTCTGGCGTTTGGCTTTATTTGGCTTGGTTTGACCAGTGGGATTCAAAGGTTCTTTCAAAAAAAGCCCTGTGAAGAGATTGACCAAAAAAAGGCTCTGGGGTGGCAAAGATTTGTACCCAAAGAGGGATGGATGGAGGGCTGGCGCCTCTTTAGAAAATTTACCAGAAGAGGGTGGAGCCAAAGGGATTGTCTCGCCAATTTTTGATGTGGCCACGCCTTCAGTGGATAGTCGTGACATCACAACACTTTAAAAAGGGGGCAGGGCAGAGCTCTAGCTCCCGTTCCTGACTTAGCCACGCCCCCTTTGGAGAGTCAGGACATTCCTGATGTCTGTGCACAGGATGGTACCGTGTCAACAAAAGGACAGGACCGCTTCTTTGCTCCATTTCCTTCTGCCATGATCCGGCCCCTGGGAAAAAGAACTCTCTGGGTTATCCATGGGAATTAGGGCTTTCACCCAGAGCATCAAAACCCAGTTTGGGGGGGGGGGTCAAACCCAAAGAGGGAGTATCCATAAGTAGATCTGGCCTAACCTGATGTTTCCTAAACTGTGTTGTGATGCTCTGTGTTGTGTTGCTCTGCGTGGATGTGTCACTAACCCAATAGCATGCCCTGTTCCCCACTGACCCCACTTGCAATGGAAGTGATAGGGAGGGGCAAGTGAATGGCGGGGTAGCGGGGAGCTGGACCAGGAGGGTGGGAGAAGCAAGACAACTGGAGGGATGATCTGGCTGGGATGGAAATTGAAGCGGGCTTGGCAGGGAGTTGGAATGGGATTGGGCCATGGTTGGGGTGGGGCACTGCAACCAGTCAGCCTCACGCTGTAGTTCCGTGGCCACAGAAGGTGACGCAAGCTTGAAAAGTTTAGGACCTACTGCCCTAACTACATACCAGCAGGTCTGATGAGAGAGGGGGCATAGGGATCTAATTGTACCTGGCCCTCAAGCTAGGCGATCACCCCCTAAAACCCTACATTTTCTTTCTTAATATACACTGAAATATGAGGATTAGAATAACAGTTGCAAGTCACATGTGTAAATAAAGTATGATTCTAATAGGGCTGAGTCCCTAAAGTACTATTGCCTATAAGAGCCTAAGAAGGGAGTAGAAGCAACTGGCCCTTTAAAGAGTAGCACCAGCCAGAAGTCCATGCTAATAAGGCTGCAGGCGCTGATTGATGGCGGGGACATCCCCTGACTAAGAGTACCTGTGGCTGGGTGTGGCCAAGCCAGCCCAGAGATTAATAAAGCTGAGGTAAAACAGAAAGAGCTCAGTCTGCTGTGGGATTCAGAGGTGAGAGGAGCTCTCTGGAGAATGGTGGACCTGTGTGAGACTGAGAAGTGGTGTCTGCTTTAGAAAGGACTGAGCCTGGTCAGAGAAAGTAGCTAAGTAATGATGGGGATATGGACTGACTTTGGTCAGAGGGCTGATGCCTGGCCTCACAGGAGACAAATACTGTATTTAAGGCCTATGTGGATTATGATGTATGTAAATAAAGCGAATAGAAGCTAATTTCCTAAAAGACAGTGATTTTGGGTTCTGATCCTGACAACACTCACCCACAATACAAGCCTAACCGTGCCACAATGATCTTACTTTACATTACTTAAAAATGCATGTAGTGCAAACTTACAAAGAGAAGGTAACTTCAGATGTGACGGGTCTCCAGGCCTGCCACGCTGAACCACGGACCGGGATCCGTTTTGGATCCTGGTCAGGAATCAGTCCGAACGTCCTTTAGACGTGCCGGCTTGATTCCTACAGGGGATCAGGGAGGGGTCGGGGCTGTGCGGTGCGACTTGCTGCCGCACAGCCGCGTTCTCCCGCCCGCCCTCCGGGAGATGGGCAGCTGTTGCGCCCAATCCCGTCCCATGGTTGGGGCCACGATCCAGCTGGGCTGCAGGTAACAGCCGTTACCTGTGGCCCATCCTGGACCATGGCCAATCCAACCACGGTTGGGGCCCGATCCCACCACGCTTCCAGACCTCCAGGCGCGGCCGGAGGTCCGGAAGCATGGTCAATGTGATTCCCGCCAGAGATTCACTGGGGTGAACATCTGGCGGGAATCACAACAGACGTAACGGGATGAACGGCCACCACAATGGATTCACTGTGGTTGACCGTGGTAACGTTACATCTGAAATTACCCAGAGATTGGGGTTGGGGGGAGCTAACAGGATGTACCCAAGTTTCTCTCAATGGACCAGCACACCGGAAGTTGATATGCCAGTTAAGTTGACTTTTTTTACTCCGCTGAACTTCAAAATATGCATTTCAATTTGTTACCTCATTTCCTCTTACAACTGTTTTTCATTGGTAAAAATCTTGCATTTCCTTTTGAAATGTCTCTTCTTTTGTCTGATGCTTTTCAAATCCTGTACATGCACACCATTCTTTCGTTGGGTGTGTGTGTGTTTTCTAATATCTTTTTATAGTAACGAAATCTGTAGCCAAAAAAGATACTGTACTTGCAACATTCCCATTATTCCCGACCCTTAACAGAAAAATGACTCTGTGTGTGTGTGGCATGAATATTCAGCACGGAGAGGCTTTGGTAGTGGACCAGGTCCCTTTTCACAGCCATCCACCCGCGCACACATTCCTAAGCCACTACCTCATTGCCAGCGCTCTACACAAGTGTGGGACACAGAAGACCCAACCAACTGCAAAACTCCCTTCCGCTTACCTTAGAGCTGATTTTAGGCAGTGACCTTTAAACCACAAATACAATCTTTCAACTAACCCTTCCACTATCTTTCATGCATTAGCTAAATGGAAGAGACATTTAAAATGGAAGTGGAGAGAACTGCTGGGTTATTTTGTAGAAAGGGGGGAAAAAATAATAATATCCCCCTTCAAGTTTTTCTCTCTTCTCTGGCTGCTCTCAACATTCAATCGCTTCCCAGCCAGAGAATGTGTTTGTTCCTACGGCCCCTCTTTTTGTGTCTGCATTCTACCCTTGCTTTGCATATTCTGATGCACTATTTACTTTGGTCCGTAGCTCCAGAAACGCTGTGTGCTTTCTCCCCATCTGGCAATAAATCTCCTGAAATTTTTGTTTACATTTGATGAGAATTCTCCGGTGATGCTGTTAAGTTGTAGGAGCGGGTTAATAATTTGTAAAAAAATAAAATTGTTTTGTTTTTCTTTTTTCCAAAATGAATCTTTCTCCACTCTCTTTACTTTTTAACTGCCTGAGAGCCGCAGGCTTTGGATTTTCAAATTTGGGCTTAATATTCACACCATTCTCAGTCATCCTAAAAGTCCCTCCTAAGATGCTGGTTCCCAAACTATGGGTAATTTCAGATGTTACGATACCATGGTCTGCCACAGTGATCCCCTGTGGTGGCCGGGCCACGGTACCGTAACGTCTGTAGTGCATTCCGCCAGATGTTCACCACGGTGAACCTCCGACAGGAAACACATTGACTACGGTTCTGGACCCCTGGCCACCTGGAGGTCCAGAACCGTGGTTAGCTGGATCACAGTCTGGAATCGGCAGAAAGTAACATCTGTTACCTCCGCTGATTCCGGATCGTGGCCCAGACCCCAGTATGGGATCGGTCGCAGCGGCCGGATTGACTGCTGCGCCCGCCTGTCTCCCAGAGGGTGGGCGGCCAGGGGAGCGCGGGGGGGCAGGCCCATGTGGCCACACTTTGCACCACGCCGCGCACCCCCTCCCTGATCCCCTGTAGGAATCAGCCGGCACATCTAAAGGATGGCCAGCCTGATTCCACACCGGGATCCGAAATGGATCCCGGTGCATGGTTGGACGTGGCGATTGCACGTCTGAAATTACCCTCTGAATCAGGAGACTAAATGGGACCATGCCATCTGCAGATGGGGTCATGATCCTGAGTGCAATTTCATACACTTTTCATGGCTTTACTGCTGTCTTGGGTTCCAGGCCCATGTCCAGGTCACATCAACAACACTTTGGGAGTCACTGCCATAGAGGAAACCAATAGCATCATACAGTGAATTAGTTAATTGCCATAATCTTGAACCAGTGACATGGACTGTATTCCAACCCTCCTGTTCATATTCCAAGACCTAGTGTGCTCTAGCACCATCTAGCTAACTCCAAAGGCAACTTGCATTATAGCTGTATTGTAGAGAGGCCATGATGGTCAAGGCAGCCTGGGTAAAATAAAGAATTCCACAAGACCATTGCCTAAACCAGGAGCTGGGAACTTTTCCCTTCCTGTAGACTGCCTTGAAAATTAGTAGAAGCTCTGCAGTCTGGTTAGGAGTTGGGAATGGAGGTGCTTATGGTGTGTGCTCAGGATGGGAGAAGGAAAAGGAGAGCCCAGGTCATGGATCTCTGCCCTGGATCAATTTCCTCTCATTGTGTGTATGCCCTTATTTCCATTCTGTTCCCTTGAGCTCAGTCTTTGAGGGTAGAGACTGGATCTACCTGACCGATATAGGAATTGGAAAGGGTCCAAATGAAAGAACAAACAAAAAACAGCTGTGAGCCAGATGTTCCTCACAGATGTTCCTCACCTAGAGTTTTCATCCTCTTAAACTGTGTTTAGGCCTTGAAATAAATCATAATTGTAAACCTAGACAGGACCATTATGGTAATCTAGTCTGACCTTCTGGAAAACCTAGGCTCCAGAGCTGAGGTTCTCAAAACATATAGATCTGGACTAGAGCGGAAAGAGGTACTAAATTTAACACCTGCAGGTAATGCCTGCTTTTTTGGGTACTGCCTTGGATACCTGACAGGTTGCCCAGGTACTGATTGGATACCCGAATACCCCCCCAAATAGGGTATTTATTTCTGGTACCGATTTTTCAGTTTACCGATTCCCTATCAGTATACCAATCGGTATATCAAGTTGGAAAACCGAAACATTGGCACAAGAAAAAAAGTTATTTCCTGGGACCAGGAGATGACTTTCCAGGACAGGAAAGTTCATTTTCTGGGATGGAAAACCCATAAATAAGTGTTTTTAAGAAGAAAAATGAAAATAAAAACTGCACCCAAAACGTTAAAAAAACTGGAAATAGTTTTCTGGGATTGGAAGTTGCTTAAAATTTTTTGGAACTAGACGAAAACCCGTCTTGTTGCTATATTGTTACAAAATCGGTCCTGAAGTCAACATTCCAGGATTAGAAGTTGACATTTTGGGACGTTCAGTACCTGATTGGGTCATAATTGGGTACCGAATGGTACCCGAGTGTTACCAGGTCGAATTAGGTACTAGAAATTTGATGGATCGCCCAATTTTTGCGGGTACCCTCTTTCAGCTCTAGCCAGGACCCCATGTGGGTTCACACCATTTGTAGATAGGGGTCACAGTCCTCATGATTATGGATATAGGTTCCACCCACAACCCCCCTTCTTATCTGGGAAAGTAGGGTTATATTTTAGTCTCACAATGGGATCATTCAGCACTCAGTTTGAGAATATGATTTGGTATTTGCTCACTCCAGCCCAGAATTTCTGCATTTATGAAAGCATGTTTGTTTATAGAAGAACATCCACTCGGTATCTAGACTTTGGAGGAAAACAAAACTCCTATTGAGGTTACTGGAACCAGGATTTCCCCCTTTCAGATGACAGAAAATCTACCACCTGCTTATTAAAAGCATTCATCTTATTTAAAGACTGATTTTGCTTCAACTTGAGTTTATATGGGTACTGTATTTGCTACGTGCATGTAATATTGACATTTTCAAGTAATCTCCCGGGTTCCTGATTGGTTCTCTAAGCAGAGCTGGGTAACGGAGTACTGCTACTTTATCATTTCTATTGTGATCACAGTGCTTTACAGTCAGATTTTTCAAAGACAGGTCCCTGCCCAGTGACCTTTTTAATCGAAGATGGACACGGTGAACAAACATTCCCATTTTACAGATGGGGAACTGAGGCTAAGAGGCTGTGACTTGGTCCAAGGCTATCTAGTGAGATCATTGGCTAGAGTGAGATTTGAACCCTAGTGCCCCCCAGGTCCATTCCAGCACTTTATCCCACTACATCACACTGGCTTACCTGAAAAAAACCAGAATTACCGAGTTACCAATTTATTGTTTAATGGCTGGTGAAATGTTAAATTGGTATAGGAATTGGGATGGGAAGTTGAAAAATTGGGATAAAAATAGTAAATAAATGCATCTAGTAGCCTATTGGACACTAGTTGGTTACTCATTAGTACTTGATGTTACTGGGTCGGGTTGATTGCTGTAATTTTGATGGGTATAACTGGTGTTTTTTTTTTGGGGGGGGGGGGATACTTGTTTCAGCTCTGTTCCAGTCATTTATTATTATTAAATCTTCTGAATGTGAGATTAAAGAGAACCCTCTGCCATTTGAAATCATCTCCTCAGGTAGTTTGGGTAACATTTTTTTTTTCCTGCCAAACTTTTCCATTTTCATCCTGTTCCTTCTACCCTTCTGTGTTCCAGCCAGGCTCTCAGCACTACAGAATGAACAAAATGCCACAAAACCCATCAAATACGACACTTTGGTGAATTGATCATCCAAAATTTTTGATCCAGATAGTTGTAGGATGTACAATCCTGCCATGAGAACATGTTCTTACAAGATTTCCAATCAACACCCCCCCCACCCCCCCCCGTTCCACAAATGCACATAGCTGGAAACTTTTTCATGTTTCTATGACTCTGAACTCACTCATTTGCCAGGAATAACAAATACTATCTCCAGATTGTTGGGCTGATTTAATAAGGATAATTATTGATGCAGCTCTCCAAAGCATGTTAGGCACTGAAAAAAAAGGCTCTACTTTCCCAGATTGGAGATTTCCAGACTAGCATAACTCCTCCTGCTCTTATCTTTCTTTCATACAAATGGCCTCTGAGGTTCATACTGCATCTGCTTCCTTGTGAAGACAATGATCGAGTAGCTTCTGGTATGTTGTTGTTTTGCGTGCTCTTTAGCATGAGAACAAGCGACAAAAAAGCATTTAAGATGTTAATGAAACTGCTGAGAGGCGTCTCGTCAGAACAGTTGAGATGGTTGACTCTTGCAAGCAGATTGTACATTGTTTTTAATTACAGATGAGTCCAAATGAAATCCCCAATTTCATCAGCTCCAGATTTGGGATCTGGATGGCAGCTTTGTAGCTTGGATGCAGGTTTTCATTTGTCTTTTTTAAAAAACACGGCATTGCAATGTGGGTTAGCTTTGATTATTATGTTAAAACCAGGAGTTTTTACCACATCAAAGGTCTTGCTTATGTTTCTGTAGAGGAAAATTACATTATAATATATGGTGTTCTTTTTGTGACTTTCCAGTTACCACACACAGGGCCACTCTTAAGGCGGGATGGATGGGGCTGTTGCCACAGGCCTCATGCTTCCTAGGGACCTTGCACCACTGCTTCCTAGAGTTGAAACAGGTAGCATATTTCCTACCCGCAGGCAATTCTCAAAACTTCAGGCAGCTAATTCAGTGCCTGAGAGGTGTGTAGGTACCTGACGGTCTGTCTGAAACGGCCAGAATTACCTGCAGATAGAGAATTTTCCTCCTTCCCTCATTACCTTGAGGCGGCGGGGGAGGGACAGGTTCTGGGCAGCAGTGAGGGGGCTCGGAAGGTAGGGTGGGGGCTCTGGGCGGTGGCGCAGGGTGACGCTCCATGAGGAATGGCAAGCAGGAAGTGAGACTTGGTCTTCCGGCCAGGCTCAGCCTCTCAGTGGGTTGAGCAGCTAGGTTCAGAAGCTGAGCCTGGTGGGAAGGCCTGCTTGTGCTTCCTGTTTGCTTCTGCTCCCCCTGCATTGCTACCAGGAGAGCCCTTGGAGAATCCCCTGCCAGGTAACGGCAGGAGGGGTTTAAAATGAGCACCCGTTGGGCACCTTCTTCTTAATTCATGATGCCTGAATAGTCTCTGAGGAGTTGAGCCCCATGGTCTCAGTGGGTTTAGTGGTTTGCTCAGGTGCTGGTTTCAGTTTTATTGCTGCCAAACTTGTCTCTCCTCTCCCGCTTCAGCTGCTCACCTATGTATTTTAAATCACTAATATGAAGCCTACTACTGAATTTGACTTCTAAGAACTTTAAGTGATAGTTTGGAGTACAAAATGGGGGTGGTACGTACCGTCAGAATTCCCCACAATTCTGAAACCACCATTGGGAGGCTGTCGTCCTTAATTCCATGTCTGGCATCTTGCAAGACATCTTAGTCTTTGAAAGAAGACAATGATCTCTCACCAGCCTCACTGTTATCAGTTGCAATTGATTTTCTCAAAACCAATGTAGCCAGGTTTAAAATCCGCCAAAACTCAGAGAATTCATGGAAATTCATGATTCCCATGATCATGATGACCCCATGACAAAATGGCAGCCCTAGTAATGGATCATAAACCATCCGTTAAAGCCAAACGATGCTGTCAAATGCAAATATTCTTAGCCATCACATACATCACATTCATCTTGGAAATAACCAATTTTAACAATTTGATTTGAAACAAAAGCTTTTCAGAAATAATAATAATAATAATTAATAATAATATAATTTTATTTATTAACGCCCCTCTGCCTTACATGGCACTTGGAGCACTTTACAAAAACACTTAAAAATGATATAAATAATACACAAATTAAAAATGGGGTAGGAAAAAATGGAGGACAGAGTACATTGAGGGTGCTATCAGTGGATCCTAAAAGCACCTAGAGAATAAATATGTTTTCAGGTGCTTTTTAAAGGTGAGGAGGGCGGAACCGAGATCAACATCCGGAGTGAGTGAGTTCCACACTGAGGGGCCCACCGCAGAAAAAGCCCGATTGCCTGCTGACTTCAGACTTGATGGTGGAACCCCTAAACAGTGGTTGGTTTCTGAGGCAGATAACCATCAGTGTGAGGTTTCAGAAGTAGGTCTCAAATACAGCCAGGGCCTAAACCATTCAGTACCCTAAAAAACAGCAGTGTGATCTTAACCTCAGTCTGTCGCTCCACAGACAGTCAATGCAGAGGGAACAGTGTGGGCGTAATATGATCACAGATTCCCAAACCAGTAAGCAGCCCCGCTGCTGAATTCTGAACAAGCTGCAAGCGATTGACAAGCACTGCCAACAGCCTGTAAAAGAGGGAAATACAAATGTCAAACCTCATAGTCACCAGGGCAAGGGTTACTGTGGCAACGTCAGACTGGGAAAAATACGAGCGTAACCCACACAAATAGCGTAGTTGAAAAAAGAATTTCTGAACCGTTTCTGACACCTGATGAAATAATTAGAGCTGAGGCAAGAAGGACTTTTCCTGTACCGTCGGGAAATACCTACCTTTTGAGAGTGCATACAACTGTTTGTTGGTATTTCCACACTACCCATTGAATCCATGCTTTTGCTGTTGTTGAGATCATTGCCTGTGATTATCTGCCATTTTTTGAAATTTTTGTTAGTTTTGGTAATTTTGGGTAATTTCTGCCAGTTACTTTATGGTATTTTCATCAGTTCCTAGCATTTAAGGACAGTTTCTAGCATCAGAATGCAGAAAACAAAGACTAGCCCTTGAAAGACGCCAATCAAAACCAGGAACCCTGGAAGGAGGGGGAAATAGGATGCTAGAGCCCCCCCTCCCCAAATTAGCCAGGGGGGGCCCGAGCCCCCCCCCCAGGATAATGATCAGGCAAAAAAGACTGCTGTTGTAGTCAAGGCTGATTGATAAAGGAGAGGTGCAGCCCATTCTCTAGGACCCAGCAGTTGACTGCAGACCCTTGCTTGCTGTGCCTTGGGAGCAGACAGACCTGAGCTTAGCTGTGGGGGGAGGAGCCAAGTTGAGTTGAGGAAGGAAGCAAGATAGGTGTGTAGCAAGGAGGGATGCAAGCATTGCAGGGGTGCACCAAGCAAGATGGTAAAACTAACTTGATTGACCTTTTGGAGGAGTGCTCAAAAGATGTGCCTGCCCTTAAAAAGTGGCTGACTCGAAGTGGCTGAGCCGTGATACCCAAAATGAAGTAATTGAAATTATGGCTCAAACACTCCAATGCGACATAATTAAAGAGGTGAAATCAAGTCCTTTCTTTGGAATCATCGCTGATGGAATGACGGATGTGGCTGGAAACGAAAAGTTTACATTGTGTCTGCGCTGGGTAGAGAGTGAGTCATTGAAGATCAGAGAAGAGTATCTTGGTATTTATAACCTGTCCAACTCCAAGGCTGATACGCTCTTCACTGCTGTGAAAGATATGATCATTCGACGGGAGCTTGACTTCCTTGGTTTGTGTGGACACTGCTTCGATGGTGCAGCTAACATGTCTGGTTGCTTCTCTGGTGTTCAAAAAAAGATCACCGATACTTAACCGAAGTTAGTTTACATACACTGCAGCAACCACTCACTAGATTTGGCTCTGCAGGAGGTTGGCCGCAGCTGTGTAATGGTTGTGACGCACTAATAACTGTGAAGGATGTGTCCACCATGATCTTGGACTCGATAAAACAAAAGAATATGTGTGCCAACATTGTTATTTCTGCAGCTATAGAAAATGCCGAAGAGATGCATAAACTTAACAACCTCCTTCCATTGTGTCTGACGCGATGGGCTGTCAGAGTGAAGTCCATACAGCAGTTCCTTGAGAACTATGAGAGGGTTCGAGCAATGCTCCACGAAATCCTGGAAGATCCTTAGTTCATTCAAGATGGCAGGAGGGCAACAATGAAAGGATAGAAGAAGATTCTTGGAAAATTTAAGTTTTCAGGCTAAATACGTCCAAAGCAGTGTTCGGACCATGTGAGGAACTTGCCAGGACACCCCAGAGCACCAAATACAGTGCAGCAGAGGCAAATCAAGCAGCAAAAATGCTTCTTTGTACCCTGGCAAATCTAAGATCAAAAAATTTGGAGGAAGATACAAAAAATGCCGCTGAGAAGCTGGGCTTGAAGTTGAAGGCACCCCAAACCCCAAGGTTTGGAAAACCACCGGCACAATTTTAGAAGACAAAGACACCAATGCCGCCAGGAGTCCTGGATACAAAGAAAACCCTTCAGAAGGATTTTTTTTTTGTCATTGATCGCGTTACCTCTGAAATAAAACATCGGTTTAATCAGGCTGGCATGGACCAACTGGTGAAGCTGGAAAGCACTTTAGTCACTGCTGCATGTGGACAGCGTTTCAGCGCAGAGGAACTCAGAGAGGCCCTTGGTGTTCACAGCTGTGACTTTGACTTGGACAGGCTTGTGGCGCAACTGTTACTCCTCTCGACAGTCGTTCCAACTGTTGAACTGAAGACATCTCAGAAGCATTGAGAGGAGAGCCTCAGACAGTTCAGAATCTCCTGGACCAAGTCACCATGCTGGTACAGCTCTTACTCACAATGCCTTCTTCGGCAGCATCAGGAGAATGAACGCTCTTTCAGTGCACTGAGGAGAGTGAAGACGACGTACCTGCATAATAACATGATGCAGAAGTGTCTTATGCATTTGCTCCTTCTGCATGTCCACAAGGAAAAAACTGGCCAGATACCTTTGGACAGCATGATGAAAGAATTCACCAACAGAACCGTTGAGCGCTCGGCCACCTTTGGCGTAAGTGCGCCATAGTAATGTTTATGGTTCAAATATTTTTTATTATTAAGCATAATAAAAATTCGTTATAACAATAAACCATGTCATAAATAGTACAATACAACAAACATAACCCCTTGTACTGTATATTACAAAAAAGTAACTATTAGTGTAAAATCTCTGTTTATATTTGCTGATTATTTCTGATGTCATGTTCCAATAATAAACGAAAAGGTTCCAGCTTTTTACAAAAGACCGACCTTAGTTGCCTCCCTTAGTTCCCTTCCTTCTTTGAAGTGAATAATATAGGTTACCTTTAAATTATCATACAAAGAGTGGTGGTTTAATTAAATTCCATAATTCCATAAGTGTTCTATAATTTTTACTTTGTTCAATTACAAGTTTTTAGATTTTGTTCATTTTTTATTCAAGGGTAAGTATGATAGTGATACACTCATTTCAACAACATTGAATGTGATAGCTTATAACTCTCTATTATTTGCCCATTAAATGTGCTCAGGTATTGTTCTTCAGCTCTCTGGGACCTCTCATGTGGGGTCCTGCAAGGTTCTGTTATGGCCCCTCTTCAACATGTATATGCAGCTATTGGGTGAGGTCATGAGACGGTTTGATATTCAGTGCCATCAATATGCTGATGACACCCAACTCTACCTCTCTTTTTCATCCAACCCAGACCCGGCAGTCTTGGTGCTTACCCGGTGTCTGGCGGCTGTGGGGGACTGGATGAGGGCGAGCCGACTGAAGCTGAATCTCGACAAGAGGGTAAGGCGGTGGGTGTGGCGTTCCCTGTCATTGACTGGGTCTGTCTCCCATTGGTCTCTCAGCTTCATAGTCTGGGAGTGCTCCTTGATTCCCAGCTCTGCCTGGATGGCCAGGTGAAGGGTGTGGCGAGGAGTGCGTTTCACCATTTACATCTGGTGTGGCGGCTCTTTTGGCCATATATCTCAGACTCTGACCTGGCCACTTTCGTCCATGCTTTCATTACCTCAAGATTAGACTATTGTAAAGCACTCTATGTAGGTCTACTCATGGTGATGGTCTGGAGTCTGCAGCTGGTGCAGAATACAGTGGCCCACCTCCTCACGGGGATAGGTTACCGTGAGTGCATTACACCAGTACTCCGTACTCTGCATTGGCTGCCTATAGTCTTCTGGACCCAATTTAAGGTGTTGGGTTTTGACCTATAAAGCCCTAAAGTGCAGAATGCGGTGGCCTGCCTCCTGATGGGGACAGGCCACCAAGAGCACATTACACCTGTGCTCTGTTCTCTGCACTGGCTGCCTATAGTCTTCTGGGTTCGCTTCAAGGTGTTGGTTTTAACCTGTAAAGCCCTACACGGCCCGGACCCTGTCTATGTCCAGGAGCGCCTCATCCCCTGTGTTCTCAATTAGTCCCTGCGGTTCTCTGGGGGTGCCCTGTTAGAGGTCTCCTGGGTTTCCCGGGGTGTGTGTGTCACATTTGAAAGGGCATTCTCAGTGGCTGTACCATGGCTCTGGAACTCCCTCCTGGCAGAGATTCGACTCTCCCGGGACCTCCCCACGTTTTGAAAACAATGCAAGACCTGGCTTTTTCGTCAGGCATTCGATGAGGGGGATAGGGGAGGGAGGGTTTAAGTTGGGTTTTATTTGAGTTTTAATGTTTGTTTTATTCTGGTATCTTATATGTTGTACACTGCCCTGAGTCGCTGTATAGCGAGTAGGGCGGTATAGAAATGTTGAGATAAATAAATGGTCTAGGCCCCACCTAACTATGGGACCACCTCACTCCCTGGCCCCTGAGTGGCCCCTGCGGTCTGCTGGGGGGTGCCCTTCTGGAGGTTCCCCAGGTATCATGGGGGGTGACTCTGGAGAGGGCGTTCCCAGTGTCCGCCCTAGGCTGTGGAATTCCCTTCCAGTAGAGGCCCGATTGACCCTGGACCACTCTTCCTTTTGATGCAAATGCAAGACCTGACTGTTTTGCCAGACTTTTGGTGAGGGTGATGGGTTAGGGTGGTTGGGTTTGATTTTTATGACATCCCCCAGTTGGTTTTTATAATTTTATTGTATTATATATTTATTATTGTATTTTTATTGTATTTTGTGTTTTTTATTAGCTGCTTCAAGCTGCTTTTAGCAGGGGAGGTGGGGTAAAAATCTGTAAAATGCATAATCAGATTTAAAAATGCGCCTGAAAAGTAGGCAATATTAATTGCCTTGAGGCTCCCCCCTCCCCCGCAAACCTTAAAAACACTTCTGGGGTCCCCGATCAAAATGCAGTTTAGAAGCAGCCAAAACAAGGACCAACAAGGGAAATGATGAAAGTTACGTAGTGAACTTGCGATCGTACACAAGCAAACATAAGCAGCACATAAGGAACATTTATGGGGTGTGTGGCTGCTTCTGCCTGCGAAGAATTACCGAACAATGACAATTACTGAGTAGGAACTACTAAAAATAGTGAAAAAGTCGATAAGTTTCCTCATTGTGAACGCACAGGTGAATGGTCTTCTTCTGATGGAAACCGCTTTTGCTGCGATAGCTTGATTCAGCACTAGAAGTCATCGCCCCTGAAATATCAGAAAGTTAGCAAGGGAGCAGTGAGGTTTTTTTCTCTAGGGATTAGAGCTGAAACGGGCAGTTGGTTTTATTATTTGCTGGTGGTATTTGTTGAAATAGCTCTTCAGATACCTGAGCAAGAGACCTGACCAAAAATGGTTATTTACATGACAGATTTTGGGAGTATTCCGTTTTGGTTATATCCTGTTTCCTGTTTCTCATTTTGGTTATTTTGGTTTTTTGCTTGCACCTTTTTTGGCATAAATAACCAAACTGGAAACACGTAAAAAGGAGAAAAAGAATAATCAGAATGCATATGCAAAGGAGCATCAACGGATATTGGTGATTACCCAAATCGCCATTTTTTTCTTGAGTAGTGTGGTTTGATGCGTTGACCTGTTTTGGGGATACTTGTGTCTGCTCTAATAGGGATAGAGGATCCAAAGTGTGGGCTTAGTGGTATGAGGGAGGAACTTTAGGAGAAGTCCAGGTGGCGGAAGGAGTGTGTGGGTTGATCTTTATCACTTTATTAGTTGTTGGCTTTATTATGGAAATCATGGAATTGAAATTGTTTTAGACTTCATAGTCTATATCTTGTGTTTTGTAGGAAAAGTTAGAATTGCAGGGTGAAAACAGGCCTGTGAGAAGGATAAAACGAAAAATTTAAAATTGAACCCCATGGTGCTTTATTTAATAAAATGTGATAAAATTAGAACTTGTGATTCATCTAATGATTCCAGGTTATTAAAGTAGGCTTTAAAGACTTTTAATAAAAGAGAGGTGTTTAATAAATGATGAGCGGTGATGATGGAAAATAGAGTATTTATTCAACTTGATACATTTAATCTCCGTCCACCCATTTCTGTGCCACTTGGCTTGCGCAGATAACTAGCATAAAAATGTGCCAGTGGAATGAAGATTTGGTGGAGCATTCTCCTGACAATGGGTTGTGCTGCTATGGCTTCAACAACAGTATGGACGTTCCAGTAGATTATCTTGTTTGTTGAATTCTTCCTTAAGCAAGTGGAACAATGTCAAAAATCCCCCCAGTAGAATTCACATTTGAGGAATATAGTGACCATGTCTTTTATGTGTGTGTGTGTGGGGTGACGATGATGATTATTTTATTTTATTTTTATAATCATCTTTACAATCATAAAAATAGAAAACAATATAAAATCAATCAAAAGCAATTTAAAAGGGGATGGTTGAAAGGGAGGACAAACTACATTAAGGGGAACCGTCACTGGATCGTAAAAGCACCTAGAGAATAAACTCTGGTGCTTTTTAAAAGTGAGGAGGGAGGAACTGAGACGACCATCTGGAAGGAGCAAGTTTCACACTGAGGGGCCCGCCGCAGCAAAGGCCTGATCGCCCGCCGACATAAGATGTGATGGCAGGATCTCCGCATAGCGGGTGGTTTCTGATGCAGATAACCATCAGGGTGAAGCTTCAGGAGCAGGACTTGACTATAGCCTGGGTCTATACCGTTCTGGGACCTAAAAACCAGCAACACAGTCTAAAACTCAATCCGTAGCTCTATAGGCAGCCAATGCAGAGAACCGCAGGGTAGGCATAATATGATCACGGCGGCCCAAACCAACAAGCAAACTGCAAGTTATGGAGAAGTGCTGCTGGCAGCTCTTAGAAGAGGGAGTTTGACTGAGGCAAGGTCATCCAGAGATAAATAAGGGCGTAGCTTATGCAAATCGTGTCGCTGAAAGAAACCTCTCCAAATGATGATGAGAGTGCTCACTGTGTTGCCCCCGTTGATGATGATGGCAATAACCCAGTGAACACAGACGCTGGTGATGATGCATGAGTTTGTGGCTGGTGCACCCTTCACTAAAGCATTCCCAAATTGCCCTTTTGAGCATGGATGGCTACTATCAGTAACACCACAGATTAAAAACGTGTGAATATTGCCTTAGTTTGAAAACTGGAAAGTTGAAGTGCTTTGTGGTCTTTGGGCAAGCTCCATGGACTGGATAGGAGTTGGGGAAGGGGGTGCTTAAAGGGTGTATTCCTTGGGTGTTAACAGATGGACCCCGGTTCTGCTCTGCCTCACCACCAAGTGACCTGTCTGTCTAAATGTGGGCTGCCAGATGGTGAGGCGGAGCAGAAGTGGAGTGGGCACTGCCTACTCCAGACCATCCCTGCTTGCGGTGATCCAGAACATCCAGGAGCATTGCCAACAGAGTGGGCCAGTCAAACTGAAGTCACTGTACTGAGGAGACAGACCTGTGGTCCATTTGCTTGGCAAACGGCCACTGCAGCTCCACTTCTGAGTGGGGGGTTGCCCCGGACAACACCACAGAATTATGGGGGGCAACGTAGAGCATTGGGTGATCTGCCAGCAACGCTATGGTGTGTGGAAAGAGGGGGCTGTGTGGGCAGCGGCAGCCACTAGGTCCATTTAAAATGGACTCAGGTGGGGCTGGATGTGGGTGGATGCAGGGGTGCATCCCCGGAGCAGCTCCGGCGGTGGCCAGTCCTGTGTTGGTCTGAAGGCACCCATTATGCAGAAAGTTGGGGGTGGGCAAGGTCCAGATTGTGGCTCTGTCCTCTGTCTTTGAGTGCAAGCCATAATCTATTCTCCCTTCCCCAGAATATTGATATTGATATAACGAAAATGACATGCGCACCCCGATGATCTTGAGGTTTTCCCACACTGGCTCCCAAACCATAAACCAACCAGTGTGGGGTTGAGGGATCAATGTGTTCTTTTGATTTAGATTAAAACCAAATCCCTCCCAGCCCCCACCCCATCATTAAAGCTCTCCTGGAAAAGGTCTCTTTCACCCCAGAATTTTGGCCAGTATGTTTTCTACTCCTGCCTTCTAAAATTGCCCCTCAGTTTAAATTGGACAGGAGTTTCTCCTGCACTTTTGAGCCGTGTTCAAAGGCCGACGCCTCCTATCCCAGAGGTGGGTGTATTTCAGGAGTAGATGATGCCACGGCTGTAGGTATACAGCTGAATAAACCCCCCCCGAGCGCCTTCAGGATGAAAAACACTATATAAAAGTGAGATATTATTATTTTGGGTCTTGCAACTCCCCAGAGCTGAAGTACACATTATGTCTTACTAATATAGACAGCTCTTTGGACTCTTAAATTAAACTATTAACGCCTATAGGAAAGAAAATTAGCAGGGATGACAGAGAGCAAATTAAATCTGAATTATTGTTAACTTGCTGTGCCAGTCGTTTCAGCCATTCCTACTGACCTGGAAGAAAGCTGAGGGAGTGAACAACAGTCGGGTCTTCTAATTGGTGTCATTATCTGTCCTTTGTTATCATGCTGCTCACAGCAAGGGCACCGCTGGGACGGTGCAATGCCGCAGGTATTGGAAAAGAAGAGTAGCCACGGGCAGGAGTGATAGCCCTGCCATGGCTCTGATTTAAAGCGAAGACATGGCAAAGCAATTACTCTGTCTGCTGGTTATTATATGGGATTAATGACTGCAGGTGCTTTTCTTTGCAGGGTGGACTGGGAAAAAAGTATGTACTTCAGACAGTGCATGCGTGTGAAATATGTAACTCTTTGGCTAGCATACTGGCCTGTCTCATTTTTGCTGGCTTGCTAGACCTGGGGACTTTCTGTTGGGAAGATTTACTGAACCAAATGTTAGGAGGAGTTGCCAGAATTATGGGTTGTAAGAAGTTAAAAAAGTCTTGATTGGTCACTGAGCCTATCCTTTGGCCAGTGTGTGACTGCTTCCTACAATTGGTCATTGAGCCAATCTCTTTGGCCAGTGTGTGACTGCTTCCTACAACAGGTCACTGAGCCTATCCTTTGGCCAGTGTGTGACTGCTTCCTACAAT
>QEPC01004922.1:7855355-7892511 GCA_003113815.1 Sphenodon punctatus
CCTACAAGCATCACTTCCGTCTTGTCAGGACTGACTTTCAATTGGCTTGACCTCATCCAGTCCCCCACCGCAGCCAAACACTGGGACAGTAACGAAACTGCAGAACCTGGGTCAGCTGTGTACTAATAGATCATTCAGGTATCGGGTGTCTTGGAAAACCATCTGCTGGTCCTCATTTGTTTTGAGTTTTTTTGAGTTTTCATCCTGATTTTGTTTTTAGTTTCTGCCCCAATTAACCCATCAGCAAGAGGAAAATCAGTAAATCAGTAATGGGTACCTGAATGGTGATTGGGTAGCCCATTGAGAACCCAATACAGTAATAAAAGATATGGGTACTGGCTGCGGGTACCTGCTTCAGATCTAGGTAGGAATAATATTGAGCATTTTACACACACCTTAAGGTGCTGGTCTTTCAATCTTCTGGCTTTACAAGTACACAAGTAAGTTCTGGATCCATTTTTCACACAAACGCTGCCCTGAGGCAGCCTAAAGTAGCCGCAGCTGTAGGCGTGAGGGGCTGCCATGGAAACCAAGTGACCACAGCTGCCTGGAGCAAAGCAGTTTACCAGGACAACTTTTTACACACAAGTTCTGGAAGAAGTTCAATGCAGAAGTTCAAAGAGCTAGACGTTTAAGACCTGGGTGAGTGATTTAGACACACACAAAGTTCAGGATGTAACAGCAAGCATGCAGGAGAAATGTGTGTGTAAAAACACGCAACGTCTCTCTTACCCCCACAGCGATTTTGTGAGGATAAACATGATTATGATTATCAAGCTCCTTGGACATTTCAAGTAATGTATAAGGAACAAGTGTTATTTCAAAGAAAGCCCTTGGCTGGCAGAGAACATATTGGTTAGGACAATTTAAAATAATAATAATAATAATAAATTAATAATAATAAATAATTAATAGCAAGTTGTAGTTATTGTTTGAAGACATTAGAATTAAAGGATGCGTGTTTGAGGAATAGTGGGAAGGCTTTAATAAAGGGATGTTACCAGACATAACACTAAACATGTACACATCTGACACATGTTGAATTCCATAACATCACCATGATTGCGTAGCCAATGGTGCAAACATTTAAGCTGCTGCACGTTTTGGACCTGATAGTCCCCTGCTTCAAGATGGTCCCCAGATGATGTCTCCTGATGCACCACTGGTTGGCATATTGCAGCCTTTAACTCTGCATGCTTTGCTTTTGGGGGTTATGGGCCAGGCATAGCAGCGTGGCTTGTAGCAAGCCCTGCAGTTGGGAGCTGGAGAGGGCCGAGGCGCAACAGAGGTGCTGTCTGTCTGCTGGGGGTGCCTGCTGGAGGAGGGAGCATCCTTAACGGCTGGGAACCAGAGAGTATCTGGAGACCGGAGACCAGATGAGCTCCCCAACTGTGAGTGAGCCCAGGAGGGCTGGGGCCTGACGAGTCCAAACCTAAGCCCCAGGAAGGGATAAAGACTTGGCCCAGACTTTGGGAAGACTGTCTCAGGCTTAGGACTTTGGGAGAGCCAGTTAAAGGCTCTGATTTGACTTAAATGTTGAAAAGCTCTCAGCTACAGGGGCCAGACCGATCCGGATCTGAGCCCCGCTGAAGGGCTGTTTGTGGCCCTGTGAGCCCAAGGACTGTGGGCCTTTGAGCTCAATGTCTGTGAGCCTATGAGCCCAAGGATAAATCCTGATACTGTGGGCTGGCGAGCCCGGGATATAGAGGGGTTCTGGGGTTATCCGAGTCTCTGTGAAACAAACAGGGTCCTCAATAATAAATAACGGCAATGTCATCTCCTCTGGGTTCTTAGGGTGTGCGTGGGCCTGCTCTGTGGCCCTGTGACAAACACCAGAGGATAACTTCCAGGGTCATTCCAGAGCCACCATGGAATCACGCAAGAAATAGACTGTCCTGGCAGCACCCTGTCACAAAATTCCATGTCCTTGTGGTCCCCTGATTGACCAGTGACCATGGATGGTGTAAGGTGGTGTGCGTTTCTAGACATAACAGTGCCTATGTGCTGCTAAGAAATGTGTTTTTGCAGCACTCAGAATTGGAGTGGCAGAAATGTGTGTTCAACACATAGTAGGATGTGTGTTTGCACGTACAGATGTAACCACTGAATGCACGTTTAACACTGAAAATTGATAGCTAGCGTTATGTCTGGTAAAACCCAGGATTTGAAGGAGGAGAGAGAGAATGAGGTTCACTGGATATTTGGAGTGCAACCCGGGAGATGTCATTGTGGCAGTTTAGAAGAGGGAAGAACAGAGACTTTGTCAGAAGGGTCCAAATGGGGAAAACAGTAGCCTGAGGAGGAGAAAACAATGGTGGTGGAGCGTTAACACCATTGTTGCCACACGGTCCTCACCCAGTTCCCATTGACTTTAAATGGAGCACGCCTCCCTGGATGAAATCTGGCTAGGCCTGAAGCGGCAGTATTTTACTGTTCTGCTTTGTGCTGCCACTTTTTTGGCTTATCTGCCACCGGTCCGATGGCAACCAACAGCAATTTACAATACTTCATGGAAATTTGCGGCATTTTACAGCAATTTACGAAAGTTGTGGCAGTTTATGGCAGTTGTGGCAGTTTATGGCACTTTGCAGCATTTACGAAAGTTCACGGTAATTTGTGACAGTTATGACAGTTTTAGCGACATTTACAACAATTTGAGACAGTTCCCCCATAAAGAGTACGATAGTTTATGGGCATTTACAGCACTTCATGGAACTTTATAACAGATTCCAAAATTTTACGGCAGTTCACGTAAGTTTATGACCGTTCCCGGACGTCCCCGAGAGTCTTTGGCATTTCAAAAAGGCCAAAAAGGGCGACATGCTTGAGTGGATAGCGGCAGCACATATTGGTAAGTGCCACTGCTTCAGCGGGGGTTGCCGTGCCGTTAAAGGTGGTGTCATATTGGCCATTGCTGACAAAAAAAGCTGTCACTGTTGCTTGCCATTTCATCTCTAATCTTTGCCTCAATGAAGTCAGTGAGAGCTTTGCCTTTTACTTCAATGAAGTCATTATTTTACCCCCAGTCCGTGAAATCCATGGACTAATAGTTTGAGCAATGACTCCTCCTCTAAGAAAGGGATTGCAGTGCCGAACTCCAGGCATGTTTCAAGGAACCTGGCTCATCCCCCACCCCCTCCAATTCCGACTAGATCTGGTTTCTACAATTCTCATTTTGTGTAGCTGCACACGGCTGCCCTTTAATATTTACCTCTTGTGCAGAATTCAGCAGCCAGACTCCTTACCAGATCTAAGCTTTTCCATTATGTTATTCCTGTCCTAAGGGAGCTGAATTGATTTCCAATAAAGCAGCCAGCTGAATTTAAGATCCTTGCACTTGCCTATTTGTCTTATCTTTGGGTTTTTCATTTATCAAGTTGCTCTTCCCATACCACCTCTAAATGGCTTTTACCTGTTTGGCATGTGTGGACTGCAGCTTTACAAATCATGGGCTACTGTACATTTATGCCCTAGAGGTTTGGTGCGGTTCTTCACTTTTAAAGCTTAGCCAAAACGTGGTGGTTGTGGCTTTCCTGTGCTCAGTTTGGGTTATGACTGGAGCTGAAGTGAGTATTCGCAAAAACAGCTTTACCCAACAGATTTCCAGTCCCTGGATGGACTTGACAACATCAGGTATCGATCGATAGCCCATATCGACCCGATTTGGGCACCCTATGTTCCAGAATGTAAGTTTCCGGTCCCGAAATTTCACCTTCCGAAATTTTGGGCCCTGGAATTTCACCATCTATTTTTTTGGTTTCCTGTCTCAAAAAGCTGACTTCCTGTTCTGATTTTTTTCAGTCTCTGGTCCCTATTTCTTTATTTCCATCAGAATTTTTGGGGTTTTCCATCCCAAAATACCAACCGGTAATTGGAAAACCGAAATATTGGTACCCGAAGTTACTGATTTTCTTGAGTATCTGGGTACTCAATTGATAATCGAGTAGCCCGTTGAGTACCCAATGCAATACTCCAAAATGGGGGTATTACCCAGAGGTAGCAAATCAGCTACCTGTTTCAACTCTAGTCATGATCCACAAACCACTAAATCTGCCGTAGTCCCTCGAAGGAGACAGCAGTGGTCCTTGATGATGATGATGATGAGCAAGTAACAACTGTTAAAATGAAGATCCTGAGGAAAATACCCCCAGAAACACGTATGTGCCACAGTGCAGACAGAAGCAAAGAAGGTCAAACAATGGGTTATGTGGCTTTTAGTCCTTTTGACCAATCAAGGAAGTAGCTTTTCTGTTTTGTACTTAACTGGCTAATCAGGAATTAATGATCATGGAGGAAAGATCCAAGGTAACAATTTGGAAGTGAGTTAAAAAGGGGAGCCAAGATAACAATTGTCCCCAGGGCCTGATTTAGAATTCTTAGGGCCCAGACCAGAGATAAAATGCAGGACCCCTAGCAGCCATGCCATGTCCTGCAAGGACCTGCCGAGAGCTGAAATGGGTACCTGATTTGGTACCTGTGGGTAGTACCTGCATTTTCAGGTGCCATTTTGGATATCCAAATCGGTACCCAAGTGCCATTCAAGTACTCAAAAATCTGAAATTTCAGTTGTCAGTTTTTCAAGTACCCCAAATAACCCCAAAACACACACAAAATACTGCCTCCCATCCCGTTCCCCCCCCCCAATCCTGAAATCTAAGAGGAAGTGGGATAAAATCAATATTTTGGTATACTGGTTGTCAGTATTTTGGTAGTTAGGTATACCTGTTTTCTGCATTTCGGGTAACTGATCAAAAACCGAATATCTGGTTTGATTTGGGTACTGGCATACCCGTTGATACTCTTTTCAGCTCTAGACCTGCCTCTTCAGGGGCCCCGCACCCTGCCCTGATGAAAATTGGAAGTAGAGAAAATAGTGGGGTTTGGGGTGATTGCCCTGGGTCACCCTGTGGGAAGGCTGACCCTGATTGTCACAATTCATGGCTAGTGGTTATGAACATAAACAACTGCAGGATCAGCATCAAATAGGCAAAAATAACTAGAAAAAGCCAAATGCATCTACTAGATATAGATGAACATACTCACCAAAAATTACTACCGGAAGCTGCAGAACGGCAGAAGGACGATCATGGTTGGGGATAAAAGGGTGCAGTTGTGCTTCATGTGTAAATAATAATAATAATTGCCAATACCCAAGCCTGTCTCACAAGTCACACCCCCTGCCCTAGAAGCTATGGGTAATTTCAGAAGTTATGAAATCGCTGTTCACCAAAGGGAATGCCAGTGGATTCCTAGCGGTGGCAGCGATCGCAGTAATGTCTGTTTGATCCCCGCCAGATGTTCACCATGGTGAATTTCTGCCGGGGATCAAAGCTAACCACGGTTCTGGACCACCGGTCGGCTGGAGGTCCAGAACAGTGGTTAGATTGGCCATGATCCAGAAAGGAGCAAAAGTAATGTCAGTTACCTTGCCCCGTTCCGGAATCATGCCCCGAACCACGATACGGGATTGGGCGCAGCGGCCTCATTGGCCAGTACGCCTGCCTGTCTCTCCATGGGTGGGTGGCCATGGGGGTGGGGCTGTGCGGGCGCACGTCACGCAGTCCCACCCCCTTCACAAACCCCGGTAGAGATCAGGCTGGCATGTCTATAGGATGGCCGGCCTGATCACGGACCGGGATACGAGACGGATCCCGGTCCAGGGTTCAGCGTGGTGGACCTCCGGGCCTGTCATGTCTGAAATTACCCTAGGACTTCTGGTTCAAAGCTTGTCAGAGCAGAGAAATGAACCCTAGTCTTCAACTTAACCCAACTCCTGTGCCTGGAAAACTAGCAACCCAACAGCTAACTCGACTAACCTGCCTCTCGACAGCAGAATATAGAACAAGGCTTGTGATTTAATCTATGCAATGACCAGAGTAGGGGTTGGGTGGAGTAAGAAAGTCATTAATGCCAAATAAACCATTCAGGTTTTCCCCCCTGACTTTTGTTTCCAACCCTGAAATGACCAATATTGACCTCTTTCCTGGTCTTTTTCAGGGTGCACAGTTTTAATATTGAACCCTGGCAAGCCCCCACCCCAAGTAAGCCCTGGGGTGCAGAGAACAAAATGGAGGTAGGTCAGAAAATGGCGGCTCTGCAATCTGGTGGAAACTCACTACATCAGCCGATTCTTCCATTTAAAAAATAATAATGAATGAAGTGAAAATTCATCTCAATGCTGCTGCAACAAGCAACTTGTGGCTCCTAGCCTTGGCTTTCCACGACTCTGTGCCTTTCTCTAGTTTGGGATTTCTCTCCGACTCATTTCCTTCCACTTTAGCTAATGGTTTTCACCTATTAATTGGCACCACTCCGTTTCTTTGCCTCGGAGACCGCCCGATCCCAATAATATGTTTTGACTGTAATAACCATTAAGGTGTGATTCAGATGTCTTTGTGGTCCTCCTGTACTCCTCATTAGTGATTTATATACTTGATTTGATCCGTTTTCAAGTCGAAACTAGAATTTTCTCCCTACCTTCCAGCCTTGTGGGGCCCACCCGGTCTATGCAAAATCCAGGTACTGTTCTTCCTGCTTCATGCATCATCAATCACAATAAAGATTCTGGAGCCCAAACTTAGCTGGCAATTTTGCCTGTAGTACATGATTGTAATGCAAAGTAGGACACCGTCTACTCTCTGTTTACTCCTGAGCACTATCAATGCAACAATTTTGTTAGTAACAATATTTGGTCTCAGCTGGAGAGAGCCTCCAGGAAGATGTCTAGGAAGGTACGGGGGCCGTGGTAAGGCTTGAAGGTTTCCTTGGGATTTTGCAGGCAAGGGACCTGCTAGAGGCTCTGGGAGCCTGAGATTGGCTTGCTCTGAAAAAGGATCCCAGTGAGGGATTAGCCCATATTTGGGGATATACATTTATAGCTTGTTAGTTTTGTTGCTGCTGTAAATAAAGCTACTCTGAAGTAGGGGTGGGTTGAAAAAACGGGTCAGTTTCTGATTGGAATTCTGGTTGAAAAATAATAATTAAAAAATTGCCATTTGCACAGGCACAAAATGGTGCTCCCACATTCAAAATGGTGGTGCCAGCACTGCTTCTATTTCTATTTTGAATATGGGCAGCACCATTTGCCCATGTGTAAACCGGCCTGGTGTCCATTTCCTACGTACAAATGTCAGATTAATTTCATCCAGTCCAATCAGAACAAAGAATTGGATTGATTGCTCATGCTGATATCCGTTTGGGCCAGGTAAAATGTCTGGTTCTGACAGAACTGGAACTGGGCAAAAAATTCTCTTCCAGCCCTACTCGGGGGGGGGTGAAGGAGCAGAGTATTGGAAATGTTTGGTACTGATCCTGCAGGCACTTACACCACGACAGTGCAAACCTACTACACCAATGTTTAATTTTAAACTTATTTTCCTATGGAAAGAAGACTTATGTGACCCCCCCTCCCCCCCGCATGTGTGTGCTTGTGCATAGGTGTATTTTCAGCCAAATTTCGCAGAGGGGCAGAAAGCCCAATGGAAAGTAAGCTCACCCCCCCCCCCTCAATTTTGTAACAATTGGTGCACTTGGAAGGGGGATACAGCCTTTTTTGTAGCAGCAACAATAACAACAAAGAAATCCCACTGACTTACATTGAGCATGGTCCACCCGTAAGAAGCTACTTTTCAGTCTGGGTGCTTGTTACATGGAACTACCTGTTCTGAGTTCCCTTTCTGAAGGCAAACTGAGTGTTCTGTCTAACAATAAAAATATTTTTACTTACAGCCCTTAGCATTATGCCCCTATCGACTTTTTACTGGCAAATACAATGAAGTGCAAGCACTCCAATCCCAGCTCCTTTCTGCCCCGTGCAGCTTGTATTTGTTTTCAGGGGCTCGGAAAAGGTTGTCCACCTGTAAGGCCTAGCAGATCACCCCCTAAAAGAAGCAACGGAAGCTCCATTATCTGGGAGTCATTTAAAAGGATATTGGACAAAGCATTTGAGAATGTGCTGCTGTAGAAGCAATCGTGCACTGTCCAGCCAATAGACTGGGTGACTTATAAAGTCTTTCCCCTTCTTTTAATTGTTAGAAAGGCTCATGCAAAGGAAGCCTTACCCCTGCTATTAGAGGCTCCCTTACAGTCCTTGTTCCATACTGACTCAAACCAGTGCTCTTTCTAGCTAGTCTATTATACCATCTCTGACACTGGCCAGTATCTCAAGACATAGAAGAATGTACAAGAAACCTTGATATGGGCAATTAGAGAGTATTTTCTTTTTGTCTTTCTCACTTAATGGTTTAGTTGTGCCCTGGAGCAAAAAGATCATATGCTTTCCAATTAAGAGGATTAATTATTGTTGGTTTTTTTCTTCCTGTGACTCACTGTTAAAAAGTATTTCCTAAGGGCTTGTCTACATATTTTTTTTTTTTTAAAGAGCATGCTCGAACATAGCTTCGAAGGCATGTCTGTTCGGCGGCTGCCAGATGTTCGCCACACTCAATACCCACATGGGGTCAATTTCAACCACGCTTCCCGGGCTCCCGGCGCAAGAATCCCCGGAAGCGTGGTGAAAGTGATTCCAGGCGGGCATCAATAAAAAGTAACGTCTGGTCGGCTATCACGGCCCGGAATCCCCGGTGGGATTCCGGGCCGTGGTGAACTCGGCCAGACGTTGCGGCGGCATTGGCCTCGCCGCCCGCCCGTCTCCTCAGAGGGCGGGCGGCGAGGGTGCGTGGAGGGGGCTGGGCCGTGCGGCCGCACATTGCGCCACGCGGCCCCGCGGCCCCGCCCCCTCCCGGATCCCTGGCACGTCTGTTTGCCGTGCCTGGGTGATCCCGGCGGGGAATCTCTGGGTTGTTTTCGGGACGGGGCGAAGCTGCCCCGTCACGTCTGAAAACACCCTAGAACCGGATTTGATTTGGGATGGAGTCTGCAAAGATTCACAAGGAACCGTCGCAACAAGCCAATACTGAGCCCTCAATCTTGTTGGTGTGAACAGTCCCAACCACTGTAATGTCACTCAGCTATGCCACTGTGTTCAGTGAACACAGTGGCATAGCTGAGTGACATTACAGTGGTTGGGAAACGACAGCGCCACATGCCCTTTCTTTCTTGAGCTGAGATTCCAACGCTCTTCGCTCAGCGGAGCTGGTGCTCCAAGCGCTCCCCGCCCCCCACCCGAAGTGAGTAATACTCAGACAAGTCACTTCCCCAGTTAAGAATGAATATCTGATTTGCCTTTAGCATCCAAACGATGAGATAAGAGCGGTTTCAGTTTGCTCAGAGAATTGCAATCTATTTCCATTGAAAAGCCTAGATTTTTACGAAGCTTTCCTTGTTCTGTCTTTTTCAATAATCCATGCTTCCTTCTGACAAGATTTTGTTTGGAGCGGAGGGTGAATACTTTTATAATAAATGATTTATTTGTCAAATTTCACCATAATCTTCCTTTTTACAACCCAGCCACAAGCAGATTGTACAGTGATCGATGTGTTCAGCTGGTCTGGTCTGCAGATGTTTCCTAACTGCACATCAGTGGTAACTCTACTGTCTCCATATAAGTCACCGGGTATTAATGTATTATCCTGATTGAACAATACATGTAAATAAGCACTACACTACTGGCTGCAAATACTATTTATTTGTGTCCTGCCCTATTCCAAAGATGCAGGAAACAGCATATAAAATGCATATAGGAACAGAAATAAATAAAAGCATATCGCTACATAAAAATCTCCTAAGAACACTCTTCTGCCCCCCTCCCCAGCCCCTATCCCTGCCTTCCAAATACTTGGCTAAACAGAAAGGTCTTGCATCATGTCTGGAAAACCCTCTGGTTTGATGTACCTCCAGGGGGATAATGCCTCTCTGTGCATCCTTGCCGTATCAACCTGGGCAGATGATACTTGCATTAGTGTGTTCTCAGCTGACCACAAGGATCCTGATGGATCAGAGGAAGGTGCAATTTGAGCATACAATTTCCAACTCACTTTGAGTGAATGCAATAGAAGCTCCGATGTCCGGCCACCACAGGTAACAGCCTTTTGGTGACAGCCAGAGACATCATGATGCTCCGTAAGGGGTGTGGTTGTGCCGGAAACGCCAGCCCCTTTCCAATATAGATACATTGCCCCTTTTAGGGGTGTTGTGGTAAAGATCAGGAAACCAACATACATGTTCACAAATGACTCCGCATTCGTATTAGGCTGGACAGTTCTGGATTGAGCTGGTCCAGTGGGAGCATGGGGAAAATGAGTTACAGTTATCCCAGATTTGGGGCAAAGAGGTCCGAATTCCATTATAGGTGTGCAATTTACTTTCTATTGTTTTAATTACTAAAAGAAAAAAAGCCATTTGTTTAAGCAATTAAAATACAAAAACAATAGGCAAGGGTAGCAAAAATGGATGAAAACAAAGAAATAAAGTGTCCGTTTTTACTATCAAAATAAAAAATAATCACTGCGCATGCACGAATAGCTACAAGAGCCATTCTGCAAATGCATCCCCTTTCTCAAAATGGTGCTGCCGGTGCCATTTTGGGAAAGGGCATGTATGTGCGATTAATAATTTAAATCGCTGTGTATGTTCAAAATGGCCACCCGACCCTTCTCCACGTACCCGCCCTTTCCCAAAATGGAACCGGCAGTGTTGGCGTCATTTTGGGAAAAGGGCTGCGCATGCATAGAATGGCCTGGTGGTCATTTTTCACATGTGTCGTCATTTTAAAAAAACAAAAACTTTTAAAATGATTTTTAATAAAAATACACCCCACCCCCTGAAAAATGAAATCAAACATTTTTGTTTCCAAGTCCCCTAAAAATAAAGAGATTTTGTTTTTGTAAACAAGAACAAAAACAAATACAAAAACAAATTATGTGCCTACTGTGCACCCCAGGTCCCTTTCTGATGAGGTCACACCCCTTATGGAGCATTGGGCATTTTTACACGCACCTTAAAGTTCCAGATTTTTCAATCTTCTGGGTTTACAAGTCCACAAGTAAGTTCGGGATGCATGTCACACACACACTGCCTTGAGGTAGTTCCTGGATGCATTTTTCGCACAAACACTGCCCTGAGGCAGCCTAAAGTAGCTGCAGCTGTAGACGTGACAGACTGCCATGGAAACCAAGAGACCACAGCTGCCTGGAGCAAAGCAGTTTACCAGGCGAACTTTTTACATACAAAGGTTCTGGAAGAAATTCTACGCAGAAGTTCAAAGATCCGGATGTTTAAGATCTGGGTGAGTGATTTAGACACACACGAAGTTCAGGTTGTAACAGCAAACATCAGGGGAAATGTGTGTGTAAAAACACTCATTGTGAGTGTAACAGAGGGTATTTTCAGACATTACGAGATCACGCTCAGCCACGGACAATCCCCTGTGGTGGCGAATGGTCCCGTAATGTCTGGTTGCTCACCGCCAGATGTTCACCACAGTGAACCACCGGCGGTGAGCAAAATAACCACGCTTTTGAGGATGGTCTGGGCACCATCTCAGAAAGCGTGGTTAATTGAACCATGGCCCGGAATCGGCGGACAGTAACGTCTGTTACCGCTGACGATTCCGGACTGTGGCCCAGACCCCGGGACAGAATCGGGTGCAGCAGCCGGATTGGCCGCTGTGCCTGCCCGTCTCCAGGAGGGCGGGCCGCTGGGGGAGCGTGGGGGGGCGGGGCTGTGCGGCTGCACATTGCGCCCCACAGCCCCACCCCCTCCCCAGATTCCCCGCCGGAATCAGCTGGCTCATCTGTTGACGGGCCGTTTTGATTCCAGCGGGGAATCAAAAAGTGATTCCGTGACGGGGCCAATAGGCGCCCTGTCACGTCTGAAATCACCCAGAGTTACTGGTATTTGCAGGAGCAGTACACTCTGGGGCTCATAAATTGGAAGAGTAGCCCAAGAGCCTGGAACACTTGTGCTGATGAGGCACCTGACTAGCACCTGGGCTGAAGTAGTGAAAAGCCAGGAAGCTGGAAACAGAAGCTGGACCAGTGGAGAGAAGCTCAGAGCTGGGAGATATACAGGAGCCGAGAGCAAGTGAAGCAACCCAGTAAGGAGCACCACTGGAGACAAATGTGTGGCTAAACCAAGTTGCTTGTAGGGTAATGGCTTGGCTGGGCTGGCTGATGGGAGAAAACCCCAGGGGGACCCACCTGTTTAGTGGGAGAAGCCGCTATATAATGTGGATTGGGGCTGGCTGTGAGGGGCAGAAGGAGGCCAGTACTAAAGGCAACCTGCCCAAGCCAACCAATGGGGTTTTAGTGGCAGCAGCTAAAGCTAATTCCCCATAGTAAGGTCTAGAAAGAGAACTGCGCCACAGTGACGTCACAACACTTCCCAGCCTTTTCACCATGCCGTTGTCTGGTGTAGCCCAACTTCCATCCCCTCATGATAAATATTCTAGCGGCATTCTTGCTGGTATCTTTCGCCCATGGTTTGCTCAGCTAGCCCTTGATTTATAGATGTGTAATACACACACAGGGCATTCTGCTCTCCACTTCCCCGCGTGCTTCGATCAGAAGATCGGTCAGTTGGAAAAGTCCAGTGGCGGAGCCAGTAGGGGCCCTGAGGTGAGAGGGTGCCTGGCAGGGAGACTAGTCCTGGTAGCCACTAGTAACAGTGCTCTTGAGGCACTAGGATGGGTTGCTTCTGTGAGGCACTCTCCTGGCCTGCGACTCTCAGCCTCCGGGTGTAGCTGCTCCCTGTGGGGCCCTGTCCTCTCTCTGACCTTTCAGTAAATCACAGCTCCTTGAATTCCCCCTGCCAGAGAGAGAGAGAGAGAGGCAGGGGTGTGTGTGTGTATAAAATACCTTGACACTTCACAACAGACGAGACTATTGATTGTTGGTGCTATGGTAGGCAGGGCCATCTAACTCACAAGAGGTGGCCCTAACCACTCCAAGAACATCGAACGCATCGGCGGGTGTCCCTGACTGAAATTGATCCCATGCAGTTGGACAAGACGGGGCTTTCATAACCTCCAGTTCCTCATTTATATCAATTGCAGCGTCAAAGTCCTGGTGAATACGGAATACGAGCAATTTTCTCCACAAATAAACCACAAACATGTCACAACGGGCCTTAAATGATTCCACTCCCAGGTGAAGGGAGGCCGGACTGACCAGTCCCCGCACCACCCAGAAAAGCTCTGCTGGATGGGATTTTGCGGATGCTATAAGGGCAGCAAAGAACTCCTTCTTTGCTGCCCGCATAGCTATGACATAGGCCAGTAAACTGGCTCTAAGACACATTCTGTCGGATTCAGCATGAGAACGACACCACCGTTGCTTTAACCGCCGCCCTCCTCGCTTCAGCAACTGCAGCTCCTCGGAAAACCAAGGAGGCCTGCGGTGCTGCTGCGCAGGTAGCGGATGCCTAGGAGCCGTCTGATCGATGGCCCCAGTCATTTGAGTATTCCATAATACGACAAGGTCATCAATGAGATGGTCATCGAGATCAGAGGGTATCTCGCCCAGAGCCATCTGGAATCACTCTGGTTCCATCAACCTCTGGGGGCGAATCATTCAAATTGGTTCTGCACCTTTCCGGGGGCAGGCATGTGCCAAGAGCGAGGCTTGCAGGAGGTAACGGTCCGTCCATATCAAAGCTATAGTTGATATCTCCCTCATTAACGGATCACCTGCCTCAAGGCCAGTGCAAAACACATGAACCAAGGTATGTCCCCCACAACGTGTCACTTTCTGAGACAGGTCCATGGTTGCCGTGGTGGCCATGAACTCATGCTCTGCTCCCCCAAGGTCAGTGTTGGCATGGATGTTGAAGTCCCCCAAGACTATTGTCTTCTGAGACATCAACACCACCCCTGACACCAACTCTGCTAGAGCATGCAGGGAGGCTGTTGCACAGGTAGGTGCACGGTAGACAAGCAGCAATCCCAAACCATCACTTGCCAAATCAAACACAAGGTGGAGAACCTCTATATCCGGTATGGGTTGCACTGGATACCTCCGCGCTGATCATCGCTCCTTAAAAATTGTGGCTACACCCCCCCTCCCGGTCCCTCCGTTCACGGTTAATGTTGCACGACATACCCAGCTGGTGGAACAAGGTCAGCCAGAAAAGGCCCCGACTCATGTCCAGCCAGGTCTCCATGATGCATATGAGATTGGCGGCACAGTCCAGGATCATATGTGCGTGAAGCGCTGGTAATTAAGGGCCGGATGGCATTTTGTTACTAGGAGCTCTTGCTGCAAGAAAGATTTCTGGAGCTTGCAGATATTCCAGAATTGTTTTGCTAGGTTTATGTGAAGAAATCCATTTCCACGCTAGCAGTAGAGTGAAACAGGTAAGGATTGCAAATCGCAGTACAGGTTGACCTGTGCTCTGCTAGTCAGTTTCACGCTACTGCTAATCTCACATAGCCATCTGTGGTAGGGGGAGAACGTTCTTGCACAAATGGAATCACGTGCACCTTTTTATTATTATTATTTGCCTGTGTCCAGCGAGACACTTGGGTTTTAATTTAATTGCCTCAAACCAGCTCCTCTTTGTAGGGTCAAAATTCTGCCATTTAAATGGCTGCGCTATTTGTGTGACAATAATATCTTGATTTCTCTGCACTGACCCTTGCAAGGAATTAGTGTGGGTGCAAAACTGTGCTTGCATATGAAAGTGTGTTGGGGGGATGGGGGGTAGGGCTGATGTGGCAGCAGCTGTTACCGTGCTGCGCTTCCATTCCGCCATTTCGGAATTGCCACACCGCGGCTTTTCTGCAGACATTCCGCTAATTCCGCTGGCATTCCACAAATTGCGGAATTGCTGAAAAATTGCGGAAACTGTCGGAAAACCGCTGTTCCGCTATTTTGTGGCACTGGTGGAATGGCGGAAGTAGTGAAAATGTCATGTTTCCACTATTTTGCAAAGCCTGTGGAAGTAGTAGAATGAAATTAGCGGAAATGCGGAAGTAACGGAATGAAACTAGCGGAATGAAAGCCTCTGCCACGCCGTACCACTAATTGCGGAAACGCTGTTTCCAGCGGAAATAGCTACCGCTGCGACATTCCGCTACAGCCCTAATGGGGGGTGGGATGTTTTAAGATCCGTCCCAAAAATATAAAGGAAGAAGGTTGTTCCCTGTGTTCCCTTCACCATTGATCATCTTAGATTGTAAGCACGCTAGACAGAGACCTGTCTCTGTAAAGTGCTGCATACACCCAGTAGCACTATAGAAATGATTTGTAGGAGGCAGGCCAGGTAGTATTGTTAGAGGGACAACTAGTGACCTTCCAACAGCACTGAAATGTAGTCCAGATCCTCAGCCTTGGAGGAGAGCTTTCGGCACTAGTTCCCCCAGAAAACCTTCCCAGTCTTTCCCTTCTGTTCCCTGCTCACCCATCCAAATGTTTTGGCAACCACAGATTACCAGAAGGTCCAACATGGAAATGTGGGATAGCAAGAAAGCCTACTGTGGGGAGTTCAGTCAGATTACATTTTGGCAATTTTTGGGTGGTTTTCTTTTTGCTTGCGTCAGATGCTACAAAAAGGTTGCCATTAAAAGATTTTGCAATTGCGAGTAGGCGTGGGACTCGAGGGGGATTATCGGATATCGGATTTATCAGTATTGGATCTCCCAATATCAGATTATCGGAATATCGGATTTTTAACATTGCCGATTTTCTTGGATTTTTAACATTGCGGCCATTGACTCAATGGGCAGTGTTAAAAATCAGAGAAAACTGTCAATGTTAAAAATCCAGTATTGCTGATACCAACAATTATCGGTACTATCGGATTAATCCGATACTGACCATTATCGGTGTTATTGGATTAATCAGATACAAGTAGTTCCTCCCTTAATTGCGAGTAATCTGGATCTGAGTATCACTCTGATTTTCCTTTCTGTTGTGTGTTCCACTCAGATTCTTAATGTTACTTCCATGTACTTTCTGCAGCGGATAGTCCTTCCTCGTTTCCCCATTTGTTCTGCTGCTCTTACTTAGTAGCACAACGATAATGGAGAAAAGATAAAGGAAAACATCTACGCGGACGGGATGAAAAGTGATTGATGAACCTTAATGTAGTTAAACACCAGATGTTAAACACTGCTAACTGATTGCCTCATTATTTTCTACTGAAGATGCATCTCCCCTGGCCCTCATAGATGGCCAAGCAGTAGCGTAACTCAGTGCAAAACAGTTGCCCACAGACTCATGATGAGGTGGCTATTTCAGTGAGGCAGTGCTGTTATGAATGCCAAATGGGTGTGATATATGAGGGTATTTGAAACTAACCTTGGTAGCCTTTATAATAGGAAAAAACAACAGCTCCATGTGACTTTGAGGTTTCAATTACATTTGTATCCTAGAGAGATGCAGCAGTGACCCCATGCTGATGGATTCATGACTAGGCTATTTGACAGGAAGGTGGGATTAATAACAGTTGGTGTAAGACACGCTTGCTTATCACATAAAAATTGACAGCCAATTTTCTCTGGCCCGAACCCCTCTCTGCTTTTCTCTTAGGTGTTTTCTTCTCGGTGCATTCAAACAATCTCTGGGATTCTTGTACTTCTAATACGTCTCTCTCTCTCTCTCTCTCTCTCTCTCTCTCTCTCTCTCTCTCTCTCTCATTCACACCACCCTTGTTCTCCTGGAAATCTGGATAAAAATAAAATCATTCCTGACATTAACAAAACAGTTTGAGTAATTGGTGTGGTGGGAAACCCATTACTCATTGTTTCCGAAGCTGTGAGGGTTATTTCCCCTAAAGAGTTGTAAGAATGTTTTAGGATGTAAAAGGAAAAGGTAAGATCTGTGTCTGGGGAGGGGACGCTGGTAATACTCAAGTTTCCATGCTGAAGCATGATTCCTTAGTGTCTTGTCCATTTTCAAAATCTATTACAATTTGGTTTATTGAAGCCAGAACATGCCTGGCTGTTCCTGAGAAATTATAATTTGCTATCTGCTATTAGCCTCAGTTCCCTGTCTGTAAAACAGGACTAACAATGAACTACCTTACAGGGTGGTTGTGAAGGTAATCTAGCTAAGGACTGTAAAGTACTTTGAACACTGAAAGTGCTGTACAAATGATAGATTATAATAGTCAGAAAGAGACTCTGGGTGTCTTGATACAAGATGTCCCCATGCATGAACACCCACCGTCCACGTGGGGGGAGTGCTGATATGAATTCATGTGACCCACACACTGCCCACCCCCCTCCATGCACGGGGCACTCCAGAAAAAGTCAGAGTGTCCCTGTGTGTCAAGCCCTTCCGGGGACGCTCGTTACCTTCAGGGGAAAGGTTGGAGCAGGGGTCACCCCTGAGCCCCGTCACGGCACCGCCAGGACCTTCGGCCTTGGCCCCACCCCCAACTCCTGTGGCAGCGCAGGACACCCCCCCCCCACTCGCACAGGATACACCCCCGCCTCGGCTGCAGGCGGAGCAGGGAAGAGTCGAGACCTGAGGGGGCACGGGCGGTGGCCACGCCCCCTGTACGCCGCTCCGCACGCTTGTGGGAATGTGCGGGGGGTGGGGCACGGAGTATAAACGCCAGCGCCGAGAAGGACTCAGCGCTGGTGATTGAGTTGGAGAGACCGACCTGTGTGAGAAACTAAATAGCGATTGTAAACCCTATAGAGTGTTCTGTGTATAACCGTGTACCTGTGAGGGTGTTTAGTGTATAACCGTTGTTTCCCCCCTGTTGCATCCCTGGCCTGGCAGTGAACATGAGTGAGTGAGTGTGTGGAGCGTGTTTGTGAGGAGTACGAGCCCCCTTCGCTTCCCCCCTCCTCCTGAGGTCCTCTCCCCATTCCTGTTGAGCGTGTAAGAACATGGTCCCAGACCCCTTTACTCCTGGGCCCCCTACCCCTATTTTCCGGGCACTGACCCTGCACTCGTTTCCTGTCCCCCCATCCTCGTTTGGGTGCTGTGTGTTGGGAGACAGACTGTGGCCCCAGGCTCCCTATAACCACCGGGTGCCCTATGATGATAGGGACCTGGGCACTGTGAGGCCTAGAGGTCCAACCACTATCCTGACGGTCATTTATTCCCAAAGAGACTCCCTCAGATTCAGGGTCCTGGGCCGGTGCATGGGGCAGTTGGGAGTGTATGTGGGTAGCTGAAATCCCTGCTAGTGGAAACCCCTTCCCAAGTCTTATCCCTTCCCCCGTGACACTGTGTGAGGATGTGTTGGGCGGTGCATGGATGGGACGGCCATGCGTGGGGCCACTCATTTGAAGTGCTCCCCCATGCATGACACTTCCTCACCTGCCCCACGCCTCGACGCCCGTCTTGTGTAAAAACACCCTCCCTCACAAATAGCTGAGAGCCAGAGACAAAGCATAAAAAGGTTTGGTTTTAGAGGGTGAACGTGGGCCCACATTTTGTAGACGAGGAACTAAAGCGGAGAGGGATTAACACTGCTTTTAGATGAGGCTCCGGAGCCGTGCGTTAAGAGAGAAGCCGCGCCACGCTTCCGGAAGTGACGTGCTCCCCGTTGCCGGCAACGGCGGTGACTGGAGATGCGGCGCTTTGCAGAGGTGCATTCTGGAGACCTGAAAATTGAGGTCTCTAGAACGCACCTCTGCAAAGCACCGCATCTCCAGCCGCTGTCTTTACCGGCAATGGGGAGCACGTCATTTCTGGCAGCATGGCGCAGCTTCTCTCTTAACACGCGACTCCGGAGGCCCTCGTCTAAAAGCGGTGTAAGTCTATTTAAAAAGCTGGTTGGAGTTATGCTTGTCACCCCTAGCCTCACAGACCACAATCCAGAAACCACGTACTCCGAAGTAGGCCTATTGAAGCCCACTGTAGCCAATGTGACTAGTCTGGAGTAAGCCATTTCTGGATTGCGGCCTTTGTATTTAGCTCTAACCTCATTCCGGACTGAAGAAGAAATCCGTGAAACTCAAAATTTTGCATTCACTCAGCAACAGAAGAAGGCCTCACCTTAAATCTTGTGTCCTATGCTTGGAAGAGACATGGCTACCGCACTTGACTATAGTTAGTAGGGGTGGGACTCTGGAGAGAATTTTTTTGTTTTTTCCAGTTTCAGTTCTTTGGCCGCTTTTAGACGTGCGTGGGGCACTTGTGGCGTGAAATCCCACGGCGTGTAAAAATCCCGCAGCCACGGTTAGATGAGATTTCTCATGCATTATAGCTGCTCGCGCATTCTTTTAAAACCGCAGACTAAATACTGAGGTTTTTAGTCTACGGTTTTGAAAGAATGCGTGAGCGGCTATAATGCATGAGATGTCTCGTCTAAACCCCGCCTGCAGGATTTTTACATGACGCATACGTTCATGCTGTGAGTGCGCCGCACACGTCTAAAAGTGGCCTTTCTGAACTTTGGATCTCATTTCAATTTCGGATTTTCGGTTTTTCTCCCGTTAAAGTCAATGAGAACAAACCACAAAAAACGAAACACAATGAAATTGATTGGGGGGGGGGGGGGGACAACCAAATGCCAGAACCAAAAAGATCTGAAATTTTGGATTAATCTGAAACAGCCATTTTCAGACTATTTCGGTTCTATCCAAAATCAAAATTCCCACCCCTAGAGTTAGCCAACTGGTGTTTCAAGGGCTACCTATTATGCTTTCAGAATTGTTTCTCCATTGCTAGAGACTCTCCAGATATCTGTTGTATTTGCCTGTTTTCCCTTGACTCACATTTACAATATAAACTCTTTGGAGCATGGAGCACCATTTTGTTGTGGCCCTAACGCAGTGGGGTTCTGATCCCTGACTGGGACTCTTAGGCACTAACTGCAGTACATATTATCAAACATGATTTGCATAGGTCGTACAGGAAGTTGGTAGCAGAGCTGGTAATTGAACCCGGATTTCTTCATGCTTAATCCACGGCTTGCGTTCAACTAGAAAAAACACCCATACTTTCTTTTCGTCATGATGTTTTGAGACAGAGAGAGAGAGAAGAGAGAGAGTGCAGTTGCCATGTTGGTTTTAAATGTAGAGATGGAGACAAAGTAGTTAAAATGATTTATCTGTGTTACACTGAGTGGTTTCAATTTGGCCCTCAACTTTAGCTTCCCCAGTATATGTAACTCCCAGTGCCACAAATCTCACAAATGGAATTGCCAGCACAACTTCCTTTGGGAGCATCTTGCTTGCCTTTGGAAGCATCCCAGACAGTCACAAACCAAAACTGTCCTATAATACTTCAAGGATCTGATGAACTTACACAGAGGCTCCCAAACTGTGGGCCATGACCCCAAGTAGGGTGGTGCCATTTATGGACTGATTTGTACTCCTTTCTTGGAGTGGGAAACCTGTGTCCCATGGGCCAAATCCAGCCCATGCCTGTTTCTTATTTGGCCCCTTTCTGGTTCCTAGATCTGGCCCATAGATCCTGTCCCTATGTTCAAACTCAGAGTGAGTTCAGGGGAAGGGAGCAAGAACGAGGGCAGGAGCTCAAGGACAGAGGATGAATCCATGGCATAGCTCTATGATCTGGGCGCTCCCCTTTCTGTCCACATCCTGAGCAGACCACCTGCAACTTTCCTGTGGCCCACAGAGTTTGTACTTATTTTCAAAGGATCGCTTCCTCACCCCTGTTCTATATACTCTGCATGTGTGTGTGTGTATGTGTGTTTGTGGTCACAGGATTACATTTAAGTGTTCAAATGGGGACCTATGGGCAAAACGTTGGGAACCACTGCCTTTGTTGGAGTCATCCTATAAACCTAGCTAAGGGCACTTTCTCACTTTACATGGGGAAGGGACTTCCACGATCTCAGTTGTGGCTCTGTTATTGCGGGAATTAGCACACATGAGAATGCGCTGTTCCGCTTTTATGTTCCTGTCCTTGTAAGAGCTATATTTGGGGACCGGTCATGAGTGAGTATTCTTGTGGCATAAAAGCGGAATAATGCATTCTGACGTGCGCTAATTTCCATGGTAACAGAGCCATGATTACGATCATGGAAGTCCCTCCCCCCTCCCCCCATGTAACATGAGAAAGCACCCTAAGTCCTCTACAGCTGGGAATTGATGAGCAGTTTGCTTGACATTCCGGTAAATAGTCAAAATGCGGGTATCATGGCTCAAGGAATCACACAGACGTTTGATTGATTGATAATAGGCATAGGCGGCAACTTTATTAACATAACAACGGGTGACCCTTCCTTGGGCACACCCAGCATCACATCAGAATCAGATTTTATTAGGCACTGGATGTTGCCCTGGCCAAACCAGCATCATATCAGGCACTAGGGATGGATGGGCGAACGTGGTTCGGAAGTTTTGAGTTCGGCCCAAATTCGAGCTGTTCGGTCGACCAATCGAACTTCTGAACCGAACTCGAATTTCAAACCAAACCAAGCCGAATTTCCGAACTCCGTTCTGTTCGCCCATCCCTAGTGGCAACACACACCAAAAAAAAACTGGTTTTGAATGGCCGAACTTGGTTTGGTAGTTCGGAATTCGACCGAACATGGTCTGTTCGGTCAACCGAACTGAACTTCCGAACCGAACTCGAATTTCAAACCGAGCCGAATTTCCGAACTCAAATTTCAAACCAAACTGAACCAAATTTCTGAACACTGTTCTGTTCTCCCATCCCTATCAGGCACCTTGTATATGTGTGTCTGCCACTGAAGCCTTCAGTGTAATACCCATCAAAGGACATCTCCTGTGCCAATGTCAGCCATGGAACAAAGGACATCCATCCATCCATTGGGTGCAGGCAGACAGTCTTGGGACGCCCTCCTGGACGGTCCACAGCATTCTCAGTGGCTGTGCCGTCACTTTGGAATGCCCTCCCAGTGGAGGTCCATCTCAGCCTGGATCTCCTGGCTTTTCACCGTAACTGTAAGACCTGGCTCTTCCGCTAGGCTTTTAGCATGGGAGAGGGATGGGGTGGAGGGCGTTGGTTAGAGTGGGGTTGTTGTCCCGACACTCATAAATCTTTATTGATATTTGTATTTTATATTTTCTTATATTTTTGTATTCCTATATTTTTGTATATGCACTTTATTTTATTGTTGTGCCTATTTTATGGTTGTGCACCACTCTGGGTCACCAGAGGCGAGAGGAGTGGAATAGAAAGTGCAAATAAATAAATATGCATCAATGCACCCATTTCAAGGCAATCTGCAAACCTGTAATTTGATGGTTTGCTGCATGAAGACATTGATGGAAAATACCCAAGTATAGTGACTGTGAACAGGGCTGGTCTTAGAATTTGCAGGGCCCAGGGTGATGATAAAATGCAAAGCTCCTGGTTGCTTCTCCCCCCTCTCTGAGCCCATCCCCTAGTGAGTGCCCTCTGAGGGACCCTACAGGTAGTCCAGGTCCTGCTGGGAAGGAGCAAGGTTCCTGCTCCGTACCCTGAAGAAAACTGAGGCCACTGCGGGACCCTGGAAAATAGTGGGGCATGAGGCAGTTGTCCTGTGGTACGGCCAGTCTGGACTGAGCCGAGCTGAGCGCAACAAGATCCAGCTGGTCCAGTCAGATTGGGGGCCCTAAATGCAAAAGGCCCCACCCCCATGGAGTGCTGTAATGTCATGGAGCTCTGACAGGGGCAGGTACGTGTTAGAATAGGGTGGGGGAATGCTTTAGCCCCTCCCCTTTTTCTGAGGTAGCCCAATTGTTTAAGGAGCATTGTGACGCCATGGCGCTTCCATGGAGGTTTGGTTGTGTGGAAAAGAGGTGGGGCTAAGGCATTCCCCTGCCCACAATCTGACACAGCCCCACCTTTCTTAGAACACTGTGATGTCACAGTGTTCCATGGGGGCGTGGGGCAGAGCCAGCTGGACACGCAGGTTCTAGGCTCAAAACCGTTTTACTGTATTAGGTTCTGTTCAGGCTGAGATCCAAATTTCTGGCCTGTGCAGAGCTTTAAAGTAGGGTTGACTCAGGCATTATCTCATAAGAATTCATCACCATCAAGTAGCCCGAAGAGCGGGGAAACCCACAGGAACAGGCATGATTGAAAAGCGAGGATTGGGAAGATAATATGCTCTTTGTTTCTTAATGGAGCTGGAGAGAGCTGAAAGTTTGAGGTGGCCTTTAGCCTTCTACGCATGAGGTCATCCCTTCAGTGCTCAGCGTCTGGATCATGATGCTGCCTCCAATAAGCTTTTCAGCGTTGCCGTTCCCATGCAGGGAGTTGCCAGGGAGCACACGCAAGGAGGTTTAGGCATGGGGCGAGCCTGTAGCCAAGTAGCAACCATCCTTTGCAAAACATGCTACATTGGCTCCGTTGCCTGAGAGCCCCTTCTAAGTCATCCCCTTCTTTCGGTAATTGATCCCTCTTTCCAATCCGTTTTAATGAAATAAACCCGCATGGGACCAATGTGAGGGGAATGTGCCGGGCTGGGAAACGCGGCCTCCTTGTTGTACGTAAATGAATTAGCTTTTTTACAAGGACGGAGGCTGTGAGCATAAAGAAAAGGGGCTTTTCCCCTCACCGAGCATTTCCTATTTGACACGCTCGACAGCTGGATTAGTGGCCAATAACATCCTAAATGGCGGCATTTAGCACCTAGTTGTTTAATTTAGCTCTCCGGTTAGATGGATTTTGCTTAGGGGTCCAATGGTGACAATTCTCCACAGTGGTTGCAGTGAGACTTGGCCGCATCCGCGGGTGCTAATTATAATCATTGTCCTTCATAATGAGCAGAGTGCCAGGGCCAGAGGCTCAAAGTCGCATCTCCGGTGACTTGGTTTTACCATCAGGTTCTGTTTCTTGCTTGCACCTCTGCTGCTGGGGAGCGGATTGTTTGGGCTGGAATTAGACAGTCGTAGGTGGGCAGCAGCTGTTCTGGAGCTGTTTTATATTCTCATTAGAGCCGCGAGATTGTTCTTTTAACAGTTTGTTTAGCGAAGGGGGAGGAGGAGAAGGAAGGACGACAGGGCCCTTTGTAATTGGCATCATTATGTTGCGGTGAAAGCTCTGTTTGTAGATGGGACTTGATTTTATATGATTGTGTAGGTGATGGGGTATTTCCTGGCAAAACCACCCTGAGACCTATAGAGTGATAAGGCAGGTATATTCTGCTCACTTTGATGCGAACCTTTGGATTGATGACGTTGTGTTTGTGGTATAATTCCCCTTTCTTTCTCTACTTCTCCAAATACAGACTTGCTGAAAAATACATCCGTTCCTGATGTAGCATGATGCCACTCTCATAGACACAGCTGTAATGCATGTTTCTATAACAATAACCATTCCTTTTCTCTGTGGTGAGGGGTCCCTCCCTCCTAGTTTTTTCTTTTTTTAAAAAAGAAATATTTTACAATCTATGGCTAGAACTCATGCTGCAATGGGTTTAATATTTGCGGGTATTATTCACAGATATTATTTCGCTGTCGGAACACTATCCATGACCACAAATGGATATTCAGTTTCTGGGGTATTCCATTTCAGTTTTTTAGTTTTTTTGGTTCAGTTATTTCAGTATTTTAATGTGTCATTTTAGGCAATTACACACGTACAATAGTGCAAATGTTGATGAAATGATGTCAAGACTAAAGGACATCGTCCTCCCCTACAGCCTATTGCGTTCCAAAAATCAGTCAGAGATGCCATCTTGCAAATTCCATTGCTGCACCAAGACCATAATGGCAAGGGTGCACAGAGAAGTCTTCTCCATGGCTGCTCCACAACTTTGGAACTCCTTCCTCCTGAAAGTCTGTCAAAGCCTGAGCATTTTTCCGGAGACAATATAAGACCTATTTAATAGGTCAGGCCTTTAGCAAGTGGGGATAGAGATCAGGAACTGGTTTTAATGAGATTTTTATACAGTTTGTATTTTTCTAGGTTTTAATTTTTTTATATTTTATTGATTATTGATATTTATTTATTTTATTCATAAATTTATTTTATTTATACAAAAAATTATATCCTGCAACCTCCTGCACACTGGCAGCTTGGGGCGGTACACAACATAAAAACAACGACAGTAAAACCATCTTGGCCGCGTTTGACACTGTGGACCATGGGCTGCTGCTGAGACGGCTGCGTGACCTGGGGGGTCTGGACGGGACTGTTCTTGAATGGTTCTGGTCATTCCTCTCGGGGAGAAGCCAGCGGGTGGTGTTGGGAGCTGAAACATCTTGCCCCTGCGCTTTATTCTGTGGCGTTCCGCAGTCTTCTATTCTGTCTCCATTGTTATTTAACGTATATATACAGCCCTTGGGGGAGGTCGTGAGAGGGTTCGGGGTGCGATGTCACCAATATACTGATGATACTCAGCTGTACCTCTCCTTTTCAGCTGACCCAGACCCTGCTGTCTCGTTGCTATCCCAGTGTCTGGAGGTCGTGGCGGAATGGATGTGGCAGAGCAGACTGAAACTCAACCCCGATAAGATGGAGGTGATGGTGGTGAGGAGAGCGAGGGAGGTGCCGGCCCCCCTGATTGGGGGGGGTTTGCCCTCCTATAGCTCAGCAGGTTCGGAGTCTGGGGGTGGTGTTGGACGCAGACCTGCGCCTGGATTGACAGGTGGAAGTGGTGGCGAAGGCTACCTTCCACCAGTTATATCTGGTGTGGAGGCTGCGCCCGTACATTTCCGGCCCGGACCTGGCCTCCCTCGTCCATGCCTTCGTCACCTCGAGGCTGGACTACTGCAATGCGCTCTACGTGGGGCTGCCCTTATTCCTGGTTCGGAGGCTGCAGCTAGTGCACAATGCGGCGGCCCAGCTCCTGTCGGGGACGGGTCGCCGGGATCACATAACACCTGTGCTCTGTCTGGACTCTGCACTGGTTGCCAATAGCGTGCCAAGCCAGGTTCAAGGTGTTGGCATTGATCTATAAGGCCCTTCATTGTCTGGGCCCCTCCTACCTCAGGGACCGCCTCGCCCTCCACGCCCCAGAGCGGCTCCTTCAGTCTGCCGGGGATGCCTTCTCGGAGATCCCCCGTGTTCAGCGGGGGACCACAATGGAGAGGACATTCTCAGTGGCCGGGCCACGCCTTTGTAATTCCCTCCTGGAGGAAGCTCGCCTGGCCCCAAGCCTTTTAACGTTTCGGCGAGTATGTAAAACCTGGCTGTTTGCCCAGGCCTTTGGGGAGGGAGGAGGGTGGGTTAGGGGTTTTTAATCTCCTCTACCCGTATTTATTGTTTTATTGTGGCCTAGCCCTGTTTTTTAATATTATTATGATTATTTAAAATTTATATGATTGTATTTTTATGGTTTTAAAATTGTTAGCTGCCCCGACCTGTTCTCAGGAGGGGCGGGATACAAATCGATTTAAATAAATAAATAAATAAAATACCACAATATATTTTAAAAAATCATAAAAGATCAGCAGCAGCTAAGGCCGATAGCTGGCCAGGGAGCCAATGTCCAAAGATGACTTTTTGAGCAGGGGCTGCACCATCGCCTCTTTAAGACGGCGCGGCACCCTCCCTAAGGAAGGCGTGACTACCTCCGCCAGCAACATATGTTATAAACTGCCTTGACTCTTTGCGGGAAGGACAGGTTATAAAATAACCAAAATATTTCAATATTTTACAATCTGACAGATTTATAATCTGTCCTTCCCCCGAAGAGTCAAGGCAGTTTATAACATGATATATGTCAAAGGAAAAATGACCCACACGAGAAGGTATTAATTATTATCCTAACTGCCAACTTTGGTTCAGACAGTACAGATTTGATGGGTTTGACCATGTTTGCGGTTCTCTATGCTAGCTCTAAATAGGACTTTATTCTAGCATCGTAAAACATTTGGAAACCTTCTATTTACTATAAACCCACCCAACACTCTAGCTGGTGGCTCAAACCCACATTGTGAGTGTTGTGCGAACTCTTTGGTCTTTGATCACCACAGGATGCAAGGGATGGAATATTGAAATGCAGGGGAGTCAACAGTTGTGTTTGCCTTGTACCAGATCATGCACTGGTACAAGGCAAAAATGGATTAAAGAACAAGTGGGGAATTTGCAAGGAGAAGGTTGTTGTATGAACGAGCTTATAGAATAAATACAGACGTGATGATAGCCACCTGACCCGGCCCGGCCCGGCCCGGCCCAGGGAGGAAAACCACAGCGGAGACAGACTGGTGGGACAGGGAGGGTGGGGAGTACACTGTATGTGCGACCAGCTGGTCCTGTCCCCGCACTGCAACCAGTACCCCCCTCACCAAGATGGGCAGCCAATGACGGCCGGCCATGACGGACCTAACAGGAATAGACATGATAGCCCTCTTTGATCTAGTCAAGTGGGCCTTAGCCCAGGCTGTGACCTTGGGGTTTTTCCAAGGTCAGAGACTGGGCTAGCCTCCAACACGGCCTGGGGCAATCCGGGGCCAGCATCTGGCGGCACCTGCACAGACGTGCAGGTGAGGTCTGGTCCAAAGCGGGCTGTTGTCACATCTGTTTTTTAACCCATATTCTCCTTGGAGCTCTAAAAGCTAGATAGGCATTTTGCAGAAGAGTAAATTAAGACATGGAGCAAAGGAACAATTTTCAAAGCTACACTCAGAACTTGTGCCTCCCATTTTCACACCTTGTTTTTAGGTGTATGGAGCTGTCATGTATCCTCTGTATAGGCATATATGTTTGACCATCTGTGTTTCAATATATTGGAAATCAGAATTAGCCTCTCTGTATGAGGACTTCTTAAAAGAGCTGTCCTATAGTGACCTTTCTACTGAACTCTTGACCAGATACTGGAAAATCAGCCTGTATACTGGAATAGACGATATAATCAAGTCTGTCTCTTAATGAAATTAACAGTTTCTGTTGACTAGTCTCAAGATACATTACTCTCAGGCAGGGCAGGAAAAGGCTTTGTTTGTTAGGCTTAACAATGAGTAAACTCCAATCTTATGATAACAACCTGTTTTAGTATGTATCAACAGGCTTCTTACTATGTATTTTGAGAAAAACCCTCACTGTCAGCAGTCTTGACCTGACGTCATCTAAACTGATTCCAAGCATCTTTCATTCTATAAGAAGGGAGAGGAGAAAGTTCCTTTTTTGGAGCTTTTCTCATTTTCCATCTGGCAGAATCGGGCAAGGACTAGGTAATATGTTATATCCTATATGATGCATTGAGTCAACCTTAGCAATAATACTTAGAGCATATGCTATATCTTATAGATGTTAAGATCTTTGAATTTGTAACAGAGCTGTTCTCTGAACAAAAATGACTTACTAAGTCATGTACTTTTAACTGACACTGTTTCTTTTGTACTATGTCTTTATTTGAACTTAAGTAAACTATTGCTTTATATTTTTATAATATTCATAAGTCTCATAGCCTCATTTATATAAATAAATTGGTCTTTACAATACTTAGCTGAGCTGGCTGGCTTATTAGCAAAGTGTAAACTTGAATTCCACATATTGGAAAAGAGCGCCCTATATCCAGACCAGATCATGTCAGGCCTGGGTCACTAGGCACAAATTCCTTTTGTGGAAACTGAGGCACAACGCGACAGAGCTAGATTTTCAGCTGCTGTAACCAGATAAAGGTTTGGCCCATAGAATAGACCAGGTATAATCCGCCATGACGGTTTGTGATAAGAATGGGGAATTATCATCAATTCATCATCATCAGGTATATTTCCCACCCAGTCCATGCAGCTCTGAATTGAGGTACAAGACCAAGGTGGAATCTGTTGGAACTTTTTTTGATAATGTTGGGAATTTTTGATTTCCTGTATTAAGCAGATAGCAGTTGATCATGCAAATTTCCTGGTTATGAGTTGACTGGAAGAACTGGACCACATACTGTTTTTGGAGCATGAGTTTATAAAGAGTAATTTTTTTCCACAAAAACAAAAGAAAACAAAAGAAAACAAAAAAACCTCCAGTTATCTCTGAGGGTGAAATGTGAGACAGCTGCCAGTGCAAGTTGTGAAAAGAAATCTCTTCCCATTGCGTTCAACTTTCTTTCAGAATGTCCCCCCCTCCCCCTCCCCGGATCTTTTCTGAAAGAACAATAAATTAATTGTCTCCTTTCTTCACTTTGTGTGAAGTCAGTAGCTTTACACCAGGGAGGCCTTTGAGCCCAAGATTTTTCTCTTGCCTGTGGGAGTAGGAAGAAAAGTTAAAGTTCCCTTAACCAGAATTTTAAGAGATGCAGCGGAATATGTTTCTCTTTCAAGTTACGTTAAGGATACACGATGCATGATTTCAATGAACGATGTTGAACTATGTTAAAACGATAGTGTTGCCTTATGTTCAGAACCTCACATTCAAAATCTAGAACTTACATCAAATACCATCCTGAGCTGTGGGGATAAGGTACAGCAGTTTCTGTGGCCTACAGTTCAAGGGAGTGATATGACCAGCACCATTTCCGACTGCCTTCGACTTCCCCAACTCAATGGATCAGGTGCCCATTCACAGCAGAGTGGACTTGAGGTGTCCATCCAGGGTGAGATCAAACAGGAATTGAACCCACAGCCTTCAGGGATGTAGTCAGTATCTTAACCACTCAGTCTCTGGAAATGCAATATTTATTTACTTAAAGTTATATCCTGCCCTTCCCTTAAGGCTCAGACTGGGTTAAAATATGACAAATCTATCAAAAGTACACAAAATATATAAAAAATCTCCTAGAAACCCCATCCCAACTTCTATCCTCGTCTGTCAAACATTTGACAAAAAAGGAAAGGTCTTACATTGCCTCTGGAAACTCAGGGCTGGCCTTAGAAATTGCGGGGCCCTGGGCGAACACAAAATGCAGGGCCCCCTCAGCTCCACACACTTTCCCAGGGGCGGCTGGTGGGTTTTGATGTTGGAGGGGCACTGGGGCAGTAAGGCTGGCGGGCCTAGGGGCGGAGCCAGGGGGACGGTAGGCGGAGCCAGGGGGACGGTAGGCCAGTGGCATGGCATAACCCAGCAGCAAGGAGTTCCCAGGGTTAACATCGGATGGAAGAAAACACAGTCTACATGCACATCAAGCTTAAAATAAATAATTTATAAACTCAAAACACTGGCAAAACACAGCAGCAAGGAGTTCCCAGGGTTCACATCGGAAGAAAATACAGTCTACATGCACATCTTTCACACACACCCATTCATATTCACACACCTGTTCTCACCTCTCTCTCTTTCACACACCCCCATTCAAGCTTACACACACGCTTTCATCTCTCTCACACCCCCAATCCCCATACTCACACACATGATGCTCTCTCTCTCTCTCTCTCTCTCTCTCTCTCTCTCTCTCTCTCTCTCTCTCTCACGCACACGCACACACACACACACACACACACACACACACACACACACACACACGCTGTGCCTGCACTGCTGCTTCCTCCACTCCGGTCCCATCCCCCAGCCGCCACGCAGGAGATCGTCATCCTGGTGGCGAGGGACCCGCTGCCCTCACTGCCTGGCGCCTGCTCTCCCTGCTCCACCGCCGCTCCTCGCGCCGCCTCCTCCGAGTCCGACCTCAGGCTCTTCTCTTGACTTCTCCGCACAGCAGCACAGCAATCCAGTAGCAGGTAAGCACCTTGCTGCTTGGCATGCTGTGTCCATGGGTCCTCTCTTCCCTCCCGGAAGTTGCATGAAAGCAACTTCCGGGAGAGAGAAGGAGGGGCCAGGCAGTGCTGCGAGGAGGAAGGAGGAGGTGGGGCCTCACCTCAACCGTGGGTGGGTGTTCTGGGGGTGGGGTGAGGGGCCCCGCGGTGCCGCTTCTGCCTGCCAGTGCAGTGCGGCACCGCGCCGACCTGAGTCCCACCCCCACTTTAAAAAAATAAAAAATATGTTTTTTATTTTTTATTTTTAAAAAATTTCTACACTCACACACCCCTGAATCGCGGGGGACCCCCAAGCGTGGGGCCCTGGGCGGCCGCCCCTAGTGGCCATTTTGGTAAGGCTGGCCCTGTGGAAACTGCTCAGGCTCTGATAGATCTTTCGGGGGAGGGAATTCCATAATACCAGGTCAGCAACTGAGGCAATGTAGAGGAGAGATTTTCAAAGGCACCAAAGACACATATTACTAGGGATGGGCATTATGGATTTGGATTCATCTGTAACTGCCTCTAATGAGCAGTTACGGATTAATCTGTACCGAACCGCAACACACCTGTTGTGGTTCATCTTACAATCTATGAATAATAATTCAAAACCCTATGCATGTGCAAAATGGCCACTGGACCATTCTGCACATTCACAGCCTTCTTTCAAAATGGTGGCGGCAGCTTCATCACCATTTTGGAAAAGGGCAGCCAATCTGCACATGTGCAGTGGTTATTTTGCACATGCACAGACCAACTTTCCCCAAAATGTCGGCGATGCTGCTGCCGCCATTTTGAAAAAGGGCATGCATGTGAAGAACAGTCTGATGGCCATTTTGTGCATGTGAATTTTCATCAGTTTCCATCAGTTTCCATCAGTTTCCATTAATTCCGTGCTTCCACCATTTTCATCACTTTTGTCACCTTCCCGTCACTTTCCGAGACTTTTATGACAGTTTTCCAGTGGTTTTACAGCACTTTTGGCAGTTTCCAGCACTTCTCTGATGCTTAGCTGGCACGTTTTCATCTCCACAGCCCCCAGGGGCTGTCCCCAAGGCACACATGGGGCTTGAAACCGGCCTCTGGCAGCCCCATTAGTTCAACATGTGAAAAGTATCAGAAAATGGCAAAACCAGCAGGAAATCCAGTAAATTTTCCATGTTATGCAGATCTTGGTGAATGTCCTACTTTTGATTGAAGCAGCATTTACTGAGATTTTTTTCCTCTGGTCTACTCCCTTATTTCCCTCTTGGCCTTTCCCCCCTTCCAGGTCATGTCTTGCCCTGGCCCTCAGTCTTGCCTCCTGTTTTGTGTCTCAGTTCTGACCCTGAACCCCCAAACCCCACGTCCTCCCATGTCTCGGATGCTCCACCCCTCATAACCCTGACAATGGCTGCAATCTGTCCCGTGCAGCACAATGTGTTCTTCTATGGACATGCGTGAAATTTATAGTATAGAAAAATAATCCAAACTCTGAGTACGCAACTCTGAGTACTAAGGAGTTACCACTCAGGAAAAGGATCTGGGAGTGATCCTATTTCTGGTATTTTCAGTACTAATGGTATTTCTGGTATTTTCAGTACCTTTGTGCAACAGTACAAGTACCATAGTGCTATTGCACTATTACTATTTGTGTAACAGAATGATTGAACGTCAGTATGAAGTGCACTAGCGCCATACAATTGCACTACACTCTTGAAACAAAGTGAATGAAATTACTGAAAATGAAATACCTAAATGTGACCATAACAAGCTTACTGTAGGGATGTGCACAAAAATGTTTCTTTTTGTTTTCATTATTTCTTTTGGTTTTATTATGAAAATGTCATTCATGTTTGTATATATTTTTGTAATTATCTTTTGTTTGCAGTTTTAGTTTTGTTTTTGTTTTACATTGGTTTCAATGCAACACACATGTATGGCTCTAACGTCTTCACCGTCCATCCAATTTGGATGAAATTTGGAGAGCTTGTACCCCTCAGGGAGAATACCTGCCTGATTCGAGGAAGTTTTGATAAATGGTCCCAAATCTACAAGCCTGCCTATGGTCCTTCCCAACCAGAAGAACGAAAGAGAGAGCCTGACATTATTATCTTCTTTTGTTTTTGTTATTGAATAAGGCTCATTCGTTACTCTAATAACAAAAATGAAAGGCACATTCCTAGATTACTGAAACAAAGGTTTAGTTGAGGAAACAAAGGGAGAAGCAGGTAACACCTCCATCTCTGTTTTGCACAAACTAAAACAACTGGACCAAATTTGTCAGAAACTGAATTTGTATAAAGAAGTAATTTTAGCCCTACTATGAACTGGCTGGGTGCTCTTAGGCAAGTCACTATATCTCTCTGCCTCAGTTCCCCGTCTATAAAATGAGAGTAATATGACCGCACAGGATTGTTGAGGGGGGAAACTAATGAAGGGTTGTGAAGCACTTTGAATACTGACAGTGATATAGAAATCATCGTAACTAATAATTTGTCCACATCACCAACCTACCACATAACGGGCAGTTTCTGAGGGAAGAGAGAACTGGGTGGGGAAATCTTTGCATGGTACCTGCCTGCACTTTGGTTAGCTTAAGCCAGTGGCAAATTGAAAGGTGCGGGGGGAATGATAAATAGAAAGAAAAGAGAATCCCTATCCAATGTGTTCAAAAGTTGGCCCAACAAGGGAGAGAATCTGTAGCTCAGTCTCACCTTTGTGTTGAAAGGAGATGGACTGACTTTGCGGAATGGCTGCAGCAAGTTGTGAATAATGCATGAGAAGGAAAAACTGCCTCTCTGTGCAGAGATAGAATACAAACAGCGGTGCTATTTGCTGTGTGCTGTATACACAGCCATGCAATACTCATCAGGGATAAACGCCTCTCCAGCCCAGAGTTCCCCAGGACCTCCCCTCCCCCCTCCAATGCCAAACCTTGGAAAAGGGAGATGATTTTTGGCATTTATAGTACTTTGGGGGGGGGGGGTGTGTGTTTCTTCATTTCCTTTTTTGCTCTCCCAGGCAGGCTGCCAGCTAGACGGGGGAGAAAACGGGAGACCTTCACTTCTGGCCCCAAATAAAGAAACACAAGCTCCCTTCAATACTTTATGAAGAATCATGACTGTTCATTTTTCTCTCTAGTTGTTTTTAATATTTGAGGTGTATTTAATGCTTGTGAAAGTGGGGGATTTAGTCACTTTGGCTAAAGCCAAACATCATGCAGAGAGAGTGCAATTTCTGATCTCAGCTACACCAGGCTAAACTTGGAATTATTCCACATTATTTCGGTGGAAAGACTCCACATTTATACCACAGAGACAAAGATCAGAATACCACCCAGGTGTAAAGCAATTACGCCGACGAACCTCAATCCTAAATTAGGGTTCAAAACAATCCTACCCTTCTTTCTTAGTTTTGGTCCCTCTTGAGCAGAGGTTGGATGTGCTAAATGATGCAGTATTTTTATTTTATTTTTTGTGTGGGCAAAGATCGACTGAGGATTAAGCTGAGGAGGACACCAAGGAGTTTGAACTGAAAGTTTTTCCCTGTCTCGCTTTCACCTGTGACCTTCTGTAAAGACCATTTGAAGCTGGCTGTCTCCAGAGGAGATGGGTTTCCAAACTAGCTCATTGCTCATTTAGATTTCATCTTGATTCCCTTTTAAGTTTCACTTTCGAAATTTAGGCCAATGAATTAAAAATGAAGTAGAACTTAGGGTTTTCAGGATGTCATGCTTCATAGCCAACATATCCTTGGGGGCAATTTGAGTAAGAGGAACCTTTTTTGAAATAATGGTTTTCTTTCTTCCTAAGGAAAAAAACCAACAACTTCTTTCTTCTTCCAATCTAATATAGCTCTGTCATTCAGTCGAACTTCCAGTGTTCCGAAGGCACTTGTCTCTGCGATTTCTTAGACACCTGCGGCGGCACACAGATGTTTAGCTCCCGCAAGCCAAAATCTGTGCAGAGTTTGGTCAGTGTGAAAGCCTCCACACGCGTGGCTTTGCCAGAGATAACCTGGAAGAGTACAGAGCAGGGAAATCCAGCTCTGTACTCTTCCAAGTGATCTATGGCAAAGCCATGGAGGGGGTGGGAGTTTCACCCTGGCCAAACTCTGCACGGATTTTTGCTCTCATAGTTTCTCCCCGAGCCAAAATCTGTACAAGGCCGGCCACTGCCAACGCCGCTGTGAATGTAGTCTAAGTACCTCATAGGGTCAACAAAATCTGCATGTCGTTATCCTTAGAGGTTCCTTCTCCCTACCCTTTCTGGGGTCTCCCCCTGACTTGCTGTAAATTAAATAATAAATTAAATAAAAATGAGAGTATGACCTCTCTCTTCTCCATGTCCTATCTGGACCTGTAATGGAAAATCTCTGAGAGTGCTGTTTCTATTGGAAGCAAAGCATTCACCGAGATTTGTGCGATGTAGAAAATGTAATGGCTTTCCTGCTGTTTTTGCCATTTTCTGATTTTATTCGCACATTGAATGGGGCTGCCACAGGCCAGTTGCAAGCCTTGCATGTGTCTGCATGCACCCCCAGGGGCTGGAGAGGAAGCACAGGGGAAGTGCAGGAAATTGCCAAAAGTGCTGTAAAACTGCCGTAAAACTGTTGTAAAAGTCCTGGAAAGTGACAAAAAAAGTCCCAGAAAGTGACAAAAATGTCCAGAAAGTGATGAAAGTGATGAAAAAGACCTGGAAAGACAAAAATAAATAAATAAATAAATAACAATATGGTAGAAGTGCAGAATCACTGGAAACTGACCAAGTACTGATGGACACTCACAAGCATTCCCAAAAGGTCGATATTTCCCTTCAAAATAGGAACCCTTGTGCTTGTCTCAGCCCCTCCCGCAACTCTATGCTGCATTGATTTTGTTTATCATTTGGTTATTGATTTCACCTTATTGTTGTGAAATGTTTGAAATGTGTATGACTTTGAAATGGTTGAAATGCCGAGGGTGGCCTGAAAATCCGAATCCTGTCATCAACAGAAGTCGGTCCAATAAAAGAGCTCAACTGAACTACTCTGTCCCCATCTCTCTAATCTGGACATCCCATATATGCTTCCTTCTTCCTTCTAGATTTCCCCTTCCTCAGCCACTAGTTTCAGGGGCTATAAACACATTGCAAAGAGAGAACATTGGAGAGTGCCAATCAGCTGTCCATGTTGGTCCCAAATGTAAGAGAGAATAATTTTATTTTTATAGCACTCCTCTGCCTTTAAATGACGCTCGGAGCACTTTACAATCATACAAATATAAAAACCAATATAATATCAATTTAAAACAATTTTAAAAGGGGAAGGTAAAGAGGGAGGAGAATCTACATTGAGGAAAACCGGCAACAGATCCTAAAAGCACCTAGAAAATAAATTAGTTTTCACATGCTTTTTTAAAAAAAAAAAGGTAAAGAGAAAGGAATTAAGATGGAACATCTGGAGGAAGCGAGTTCCACACTAGGGGGCCTCTTTTAAATGAGGCGCTTAAAAGCAACTCCTGAGCCCCGCGTTCAGAGAAAAGCCGCCCGGAGAGTGTTTACATGCTTCCCGTGCTGCCGGAAGTGACGTCCTCCCCATTGGCGGCGGCTGGAGATGGTGGGGCTTTGAAGAGGCGCGTTCTGAAAGCCTCACTTTTCAAGCTTTTATCGAACTAACTTCTGTTTTAGACCGGCCTAAAAGTCATAACTACAGATTGAGCAATGCAGGCTAGGTTATATAAGACAGCAATCACTGTCAGTACAACTTAGCACTGAACCCTTCTCCCATATCAGGAGACCTCTGATATCCAGACAAACAGTTTGAACCCCCCCGGGTGTATCTGGATATGGGAGGTTATCCTGTAGAACGCATGTACACATAACCAGCTGCAGGAGGGCAGAGTGCCGGGATTCCTTAAGGAGGCTGTGGTACGACCTCTGCTCAAGAAGCCATCACTTGACATTGACTCCCTTGCCAACTATCAGCCAGTCTCTAGCCTTCCCTTTATAGGGAAGGTTATGAAATGGGTGGTGGCTCAGCATCTTTGGGGGCATTTGGACCATATCAGTTTTCTGGATCCCTTGCAGTCCAGCTTTCATCCAGGCTATGGCACTGAGACTGCGCTGGTGGCCTTGGTCGTCGACCTTTGCCGTGAGTTGGATCAGGGTCGGTTGACCCTTTTGATCCTGTTAGATTTATTGGCTGCCTTTGACACGGTTGATTATGAGATGTTGGTGACTCACCTGCGGGACCAGGCCAGGGTAGGTGGGATTGTTCTTGAATGGTTCTGTTCCTTCCTGGCTGGCAGGGCTCAGTGGGTGGTGCTGGGGGACTGCTTGCCGTCTCCCCAGGACCTCACATGTGGAGTTCCACAGGATTCCATTCTGTCCCCTCTCCTGTTCAACATATATATGCAGCATTTGGCAAGGTCGTGAGAGGGCTTGATGTTCAGTGTCATCAATATGCTGCTTCTGACGACAGTGCAAGACTTAGGGTGATTTCAGACATTACGAGATCACGCTCAACCACAGTGAACCACAGTCAATTCCGCGGCAGGGCCAAAGCGCCCTGCATGTCTGTTCGGCAGCTGCCAGATGTTCATCACGGTCAATACCCACATGGGGTCAAAATCAACCACGCTTCCAGAGCTCCGGCCCGGACCATGGGTATTTTCAGACGTTACGGGCGGCCGGTTCACCACAGTGAACCACCAGGGGGGGTGAGCAGCGCAACCACGCGCGGGGGTGGAAAACCGACCCAAACAGACGTGCCGGGAACGGGACCATGGGCCGGAACCGGGCCGCACCATCGCGGGCCGCGGCAGCACAACAGACGTGCAGCCGAACC
>QEPC01004922.1:7914529-7945964 GCA_003113815.1 Sphenodon punctatus
GAGTTTTGGATGGAGATAAGGGGGGGGGGGGACAGGTGAGAGCCGGGGAGGTCAATAAGGAGGAGGTTACAGTAGTCAAGGCAAGAGATGACCATGGCATGAACAGGGGTTTTGGCTGAGGAGACGGAGAGAAAGGGGCGAATCCGAGCAATGTTGTGGAGTGCTTGGCGACAGAGTTGATGTAAGGTTTAAAGGAAAGGTGAGTATCGAAGATGAAGCCCAAGCTACGGGCTTGGGGAACGGGACGGGTGGTGACCCCAGCAATAAGGATGGAGAGGGAAGAGGGAGAGGAAGGGTAGGGAGGAAAGATAAGGCATTCGGTCTTAGCCATGTTGAGCTTGAGCTGACGTTGGGACATCCAGGCGGAGATATCAGCGAGACAGTTGATGATGCGAGCTTGGACAGACGGGGGGAGAGATGGGATGGAGAGATAGAGTTGAGCATAGTCAGCATAAAGGTGGTATTGGAAGCCGCGGGAGGCAATGAGTTTGCCAAGGGACAGGGTGTAGATAGAGAAGAGGAGAGGGTTCAGGACAGAACCTTGGGGAACCCCCACCGAGAGGGGGAGGGAGGAGGATTTGGAATTGGGAAGGAACACATTAAAGGAGCGGTCAGAGAGGTAGGAGGAGAAACAGTCAAGGACAAAGCCGCAGAAGCCTAGGGAACAAAGGGAGTCCAGTAGGAGTGTGTGGGCGACCGTGTCAAAGGCAGCAGAGAGGTCAAGGAGGACAAGAATGGAGTAAAGGCACTTAGATTTAGCGACAAGTTGATTATTGGTGATCTTGGGAAGGGCAGTTTCAGTGGAGTGAAGGGGGTGGAAGCCGGATTGGACAGGGTCCAGGGAGGAGTTGGCAGAGAGGAGATCCAGGCAGCGGGAGTAGATGAGGGTGGACTTTTTTGAGGATGGGAGAGACAGTGGCATGCTTGAAGGCGGAGGGGAAGGAGCCAGTGGAGAGGGAGAGATTAATGACATGTAAAGGGAGGGCGGGGGTGACAGTAGGAGCAATGGAGGTCAGGAGGCGGGAGGGGATTGGGTCGAGAGGGCAGGTGGAGAGTTTGGAGGAAGAGAGCAAAGAGAAGATTTCCTCAAGGGAGGCAGGACGGAAGGAGGAGAGGAGGGGGGGAGGGGGGGAGGGGAAAGGGGCTGTGAGGGAGTGGTGAGAGAGGAGATGGGTGGGAAACAATGTCTTGGCGGATCTTGTCAATTTTTGAGGTGAAGAATGACGCGAGACCCTGAGAAGAAAGGGAAGAGGGCGGAGGGGGATAGGGGGGCTCGAGAAGGGAGTCAAAGGTGAAGAAGAGGCGGCGGGAGTCATGAGAGTAGGATTCAACCTGGGAGGAATAGTAGCGTTGCCACGCCAGGGAGATAGCAGAAGAGAGGGAGGAGAGGGAGAATTTATAGTGGAGGAAGTCAGGGTGGGAGCGAGATTTGCGCCGAAGGCATTCAGCAGCCCAGGTGCAGGAGCGGAGGTAGCAGATAGTAGGGGTGAGACAAGGATGGGGGTTTGGGGGTCGAACGGGGCAGGAGGAGAGAGGGGCAAGAGAGTCGAGGGTCATGGTGAGAGACGCGTTGAGAGAAGAGTTTGCAGTGTCAGGGGAAGAGGAGAAGGAGAAGACAGGAGGAGGGAGGGGGAGGAAGCAAAATCTAAAGAGTTAATAGTCTGCAAATCATGGAAGGGGTGTGGAGCCAGGGACGAAGATGGGGGTTGATGGGTGAGGTTGAAGGAAGCGAGGTAATGGTCGGATATGGGACAAAGGTCAAAGGAGAGGTCAGCAACAGGACAGTTTCTGGAGAAGATGAGGTCGAGAGAGTGGCCACCAGTGTGGGTGGGGGAATCAGTCCAGAGACGGAGATCAAAGGAGGAGGCTAGGGAGACAAAGCAGGAGATAGAGGGCTGGGAAGGTGTGTCAACATGGATGTTGAAGTCACCAAGAATGAGAGTGGGGGTATCCTCAGAAAGTAAGATAAGCCAGGATTCAAAGTCCAGGAGAAAAGAGGAAAGAGGTCCGGGGGGGAGGAGGACGGCGGTAGATGACAGCAACACGAAGGTGAAGGGGGGAGAAGAGACATACAGAGTGAGCCTCGAAGGAGAGGGAGGGGGAGGGGGGAGAGACTGAAATCGACGGGGGTTGGCAAGGAGAAGGCTCGCGCCACCACCCCGGCCTTCTGGGCAGGACTGGTGAGAGAAGGAAAGGCCTCCAGAGGGGAGGGTGGCGGGGGTGACAGAGTCAGAGGGAGAGATCCAGGTTTCAGTAAGTGCAAGGAGTTGGAAGCGGTAAGAGAGGAAGAGGTCGTGAATGAAGGGGGCTTTGTTAATGGAAGAGCGGCAGTTCCAGAGGGAGCAGGAGAAGGTGAGTCGATCAGGGGGACGGCAGGGAATGTGGATGAGGTTGGGGGATGTGGAGCGATGCGGCTTGCGGGGACTGTGGTGGGGAGGAGTGGGCTTGCAGGGAATGATTAAGGGGGGGTGAATGGGAGGAGTGGGAATAGACAAGGGTGAAAATAAGGGATGGGGAGGTTGGAGAAAGAGTGTTGGAGGGAGAGGGAGAAGCAAGGGGGCAGCAGCAGTGGGAGAAGAAGAGGAGAGATGGAGGGCGAAGGAGTGGGGGAGAGAAGGGGAGGCATTCCGGTGGTTGGCAATCGCAGCAGCAGAGGGAATAACTGGCACTCTGATTGCTCAGTGCCTGCTGCCTCCCACAACCAATCATCAAGGGGGTTCTGGGGGAGGCCACTGCAACCCTTTATAATGGGAGGGCTAGGTTTTTTCTCTCTGTTCTGTGAGAGTTGTCAGGTTGCATTTACAGAACTGTGGTGCTTGCACATAAAAAATCCTCCCTAGCCCTTATTTATTTTTTATTAGGTATTACCACCAATACCTTTCCTTCCTCATACCCTACATTTTACCTTCTCCCTTTCCCTGCCCTTCTCCCCCCGGTACATTATAGATAGGTAATATAGATTAGATATAAATTATAGACCTATAGATTAGAATAGTTATATAGACAACTGATTAGATAATAGTTTTCCTTTTCCTTTCCCCTGTCTCCCTTAGATTTAGATAAATATTAGTTGTCCACGGGAATCAACAATACCGATACCAAAAATAAACATTTTGTTTGAAATGGTACCAATAACGATATTGATAATGATATAGATATATCTGTAACGAAAACTATATAAAAAACGATACCAAAAATGATAACTATAACAACAACGAAAACTATACAAAAAATGGTAATGATAACAACGAAAACGACATTGTCGTTAATAACGATAATGAAAACAACATTTTTGAATAACGAAAATGAAAACAAAAATTGAAAATGACTGCATCCGGACCTTACTTGTGGACTTGTAAACCCAGAAGATTGAAAAATCCGAAACTTTAAGGTGTGTGTAAAAATACATAGACTAGCCTACTTCTGAGAAGAATATCCATGGATAACATATTAGTCATTTTCACCTGGTTTAAACTGTATCCACCAAAACAGATAATGACCGTTATCTGGATCCATCTTCGCTGGGTGCCCATTTCAGGTTTTTTGTGTTATTGTTTTTCCAGTTATCCTGATATTTGGCTATTCAGCTACTTCATTTGGGCTATTTGTGAATATTATGCTATTGTGCATTTTGGCTATTTGTAGGAAAGACCGCCTTTCCTATCATGCTCCCCTGAGACCCCTGCGGTCAGTGGGAGCACTCTCTTGTGAGTACCACCTGCCAATCTTATCCATTAGACAAAGAACTGCAGCAAGTCGATCCTGGTGGCTGCCCTAGTATTCCGGCACTCCCTTCTCCTGGAGATCCAGTAGAGGCTGATCCTGGGCACATACCGGAGGCAGTGTAAAACCTTTCTTTTTGGCAGGTGGGTGGGATTAGAGGTGAGAGTGGGGAGGTTTAGGGGATTTCAGTGTATTCTGTGTTTTGTTTAATGCTGTAAGCCACCGAGCCTTGGGGAAAGGTGGGGTGGAAATTTTAATATAAATAAATAAATGTTCAGTCTCCCAAAACGAAGCAAACAAAGGAATGACTGAATATTCAGACAGCCGAATAACCGAATATTCAAACAGCTGAAAAACAGATATACAAATATTTGCTTTGGTTGCAGTTATTGGCCACAGTCTATGGAGATGTGTGTGATTTACGCACACGTGCGCACACGGGAAATGGGATCAATCCCTTTGTTCAGATATTCAACGGGATTCAAAAAATACAAATAATATCAGTGAATACTGATATTACCCACTCTTTGTTTCAGCTCTAAACTACCCCTATTAATTTTATTATTAATTTGATATTTGTAATTCTTGCAAATAAAGCCCTGGCCATTTGTATTAGTTTTTTGTTTGTTTGTTTGTTTGTTTGTTTTAATTCTTTTTACGCAAAAAAAAAATGCTGAAAATTTTGAGGTGATTTTTAAAAAAAAAATAGATAAGCTACAAACAGGAAATATGGTTCTACTTGCCCTAGTGCAATTCCATCGGAGTTACTCATGAAGTTTATGTTAGGGTGTCTTTTCACACGAGACGCCCCCACCCTTCTCCACACGGTTTTGCTGCATGGAAATGGGTGGAGGCGCCCGTGTGAATGCCACGGGGGATGGGTGGAGGCGCGTGCACGCTCCCACGCTACACCCATCTCCACCCATCACCCATGCATGGAACAATGGGCTCCAATGTCCGATACTCTGTGGGTGGAGGTGGGTTTGCGACCGTTCCCATGGCCGCACACCTACCTCCACCCACTACGGCTGCACACCCATCCCCCCACCCACTGCGGTACCTTTAAAAACGGCCTTAGAGACGATACAAGAAATTTATACTAAGGGGAAAGGCTGACGGTGTCATAATTTATTGCAGAGGTAATGGGCAACGCTGTAATTCTCTCTTGAAATTTCTGAACCTTTGTCTCATGAATTGGTTTGTTTCCAAGACGCTCAGTTTTCCAAAATGGTTTTTGGTTGCCTAATGAGTGGAATAGGGCTTGTGAATATCTATATTGCTGGATTTTTCTCTTAGTGTTTTGAAGGCCTTTCTCTTGTAGGCCTGCCCATTGTTGAAATTTGTATGGGGCTTCAGAAACTTCAGAGCAGAAAAGACTTATTCATATAAGTTGGTATTTTATTTTTTTTAAAAGAACTAATTTCTCTTTCCTCTCTTCCCCAACCACAAATATGTTACATATTAACTGTAATACTGGATATGCAAGCAGCCGTTTTTGAAATTTGCAAGCTGTGTAGCTTTGCTGTGTCCGAGAACGTGCAGACGTTGGACAATGCCTACTTTTTAACTTTTTTTAAGAGAATGCCCCGCATCTGCATAATGGACACACACAGAAAGTGCTTTATCTTCACCAGTTAGTGAGTCAGTTTAGTGGCTTTCTATTGGCAAAAGCTTTCAGAGAAATTATGCATGGTAAATTAATGAAGGCCGTCTGAGGTATTATTGTCTGTGAATGCACATGCCATTAGAATCAATGCCTGGCTGAAAAAAGTTAACGGTCATTAAGTGACTGTTAAAAGGGCCGGTGGACACAGATTCTCTCTCTTCCAGGGTTCTGGTTGGATTAGGTAAAGACAGCGATTGCTATTTGCCTGGAGTCCATAGGATGACACAGGCTTTGTGCTTTTATATCACCATTTATGTTGGCTGCTTTCTGTCACTGGCAGATTTACAAGAGTCTTGAGAGAGACCATCTCCAGTCCAGGTAAAGGCCTCTCTAACTCACTCTTTTATTTTCCTTGTTGCTTTCCGAAGGATTGGGAACAAGATGCTTTCAAGTCTTGGTTCTTCTCAGGGAAGGTCAGAAATGGAAGTGTCTTTTATGGAGAATGGAAAAAACGATAAAATCTAAAGTTTGGGTTTGGAGATTGCGAGGGTAGGTTGGTGGTATAAAAAAAACATCTAATCTGAATGGTGAATTGTTTTAATTTTATTTTAAAGTACAAAATACATTAGTAGAGTATTGTGGCAGATTTAACCAGAATTCAACAGGTTAAAGAACGGTATTTTAAAACTCTAATTGCAATGGTGGTGACTATATTATAGAATGTCCACTCTAGTCTAAAGTGATTCTTTTGTAGAAGAAATCTAAGTGATGTGAACTGCTTCCTGGATATCTTTTGCCGTATGGCTGCCTCCTTTCGATGGAACAATGTAGACCTTGTTTTGGGATCGAGCAATGTGTGTATCGGTCACAAGAGTGTCTGACTTTAAATAAAACATGCTGGAGAAAACTGGTGATTTGATATCTTCTTGAGACTGCCGAGGGAAGCAGAATAAAGGGATCTTTGATATAAGGGCCTGCAGAAAGTAAACTTGACCAGTCACTGATAAGGCTGCCGTGCCGAAACTTAATTCGTATTGATCCACATTCAATGTTGAAATTAAGGATTTTGAAGAAGAAAGGACTTCTGTTGTTTATACCTCTGTGTGTGACCAGTTAGTACTACACCACACGCATCTCGGGGAAGCATGATTTTCCTTTAGGAAAGACTAATGGCTCACTTGATTGAAATTAACACACACAGGCTTACTAATATTAGGGGACAATTTCTCTGCCTCACCTGTTTCTCAGTTCCCTATCCTGTAGAGATTACTCTAGACAGCTGCTGGCAGTTGCTGTTATTTATATAAAGATATGTAATGTGTTTGCACTTGAGGGTTCGTCTCTAGCAGCATATACCATTTCAGATACTATAGACCAGCAGGAATTACTGTGAGGAATGACTTTCTAGTGACAGCTTTATCCTGCTTGTAATATGTCATTGCGTGGGACTTTCCATTAATCACATAACAACAAAACATTGCGTCTGGCGACAATGGTGTGTCCATTAATATTGAATCTTGGGTTTATGAGCATGAATGCCGTTGCAGGCCCCTGGCCACTCTTGCACTTTAATCAGTAAGTTTTGGTGTAGGGAACGTTTCCAGCCCCCTCTCCATTATCATCCCGCCGTTGTGATCTATTAAGCTGCAATCCATAATGTCTCGCATCTCTGTAATAGCCTGGTGGTGTGAAGTTTTAAATGATCTTATGAATTCGACTTTGACTCACTCTCCATTGACCTTGGTGTCGTCAATGTTTTTTCTCCATGCCATTGAATAAAGTAGGTATGGGGTGGGCGTGGGGAGCTGGGGTGGAGGGAATCAAAAGGGAGAACTAGGGAAATGGATATTGGTGAAGTTTCAGGAGTTCCATACATCCTGTTGTGTCCCTTGAAAAAAAAGGAGATGAGGGAGGATATTGGAAGAGCCCCAAAGAAACCGATCTGTATGTTTGCATGAGAAATGGTGCATCACCGTCCAACACGGCTGGATTTTGTACACAGGGACTTCTCATGTGCTGGGCTTTATCAGCAACCTCAAATCTTAATAACCATGGCAAGTCTTAAGAGGTTTATATCACTGTACAGTTCAATTATTCCTAGTTGTTCTCTGCCCTGAATTTGCTCGAGGAGTTCCTGGAGCAAATATGTTGGCCTGTGTGACAATAGAGGAGCAGATTCTGAGTGTGTCTATACCCATTGAAATCAAAGACTGCATTCCCACTGACGCCACTGGATGCCAGACTAAGATATCTGTGCTATATGCTGTCATAATGGGACAAAGCCTCTTAGTGGATTAGGACAAATGGCGTATTACTTTTTCTATCCTCTATGATGAAGGGAAACAATCATGATGAGCGTCTCAAAAATCCCCTTGAATGGCTTGTGAGCCGTACTGCAAGCGAGGCGTTTGAACAGAATTTTGATTCATTCTTCAGAATAGCGCAGACCTATGGGGATTTCTCTTTTTTTAGAAAAAACAACAACCCCAAAACCAAAACCCAGCATTGGTTGAAGATCTTTCTAAAACTGAACGATTGCTTTGAAAACCAGTGGGTGTTGAAGAAGGCGGAACAGCTCCGTGCGATACACGGGGGAAGGGGGTGTCCACGCTGTTTGTCATTTTGGGGAAAGAAATTTTTTTTCTTTGAGTTTCTAAGACAGGAGCAGGGGACCTCAGGCCTGGCGGCCAAATTTATTTTATTTATTGTTAAAGTTTTTCTACTCCGCCCCTCCTGCCACAGGCAGCTCTTGTCAAGTTGTGATGTGGTCCCTTGCCAGTTCTTGGATCTGGCCTCTGGATCCAGTTCCTACCCCCCAGGCACTGAAAGACTGAGCTCTGGGTAAGGGAGCAGAAATGGGGGCCTGCTACAGATCCATAGCACAGATCTATGGTCTGGGCCCTCCTTTTCTTGGAATACACTCCTGAAGCAGCCCCACCTGCAACTTCTATGGAGCCCTCAGAGCTTGTGCTAATTTTCAAAGTGGCCCCCGGGTCGTAGAATTCCCACAATAATTATATTGTTGTGAGATCAAACTAGGAGTGTCTCTGGGGTAATTGGTAACTGCTTTATTTGTTGTTGTTGTGGTTAGTTTATTTCTGTAGTCAGCAATGTATCTGGTGCTGTATAATTGCTAATTAGACACAGGCCCCTGCCCCAAGGAGCTTACAATGTAGGAAAGCAAAGGGAGGTGAGACACAGGGAGAGCCAGGAAGCTGAGACATAGCAGGGCCAGATACAGAGGAGAGGGGGACTCTGAAGTCAAGGATGGAGGAAGAAGCCTCCGTGCTGAGTCTAGGCGGGTGGAGAGCTGGGGAACGATGTATGTGGACAAACTGGTTCAGCTCCATGCTGGTGTAAACTGACAACTCCACTTTACAAGCTGAAGCTCCCCTCCAGGGTTTCTCCCTCAGGGGAGACTATGGCTATGCCACCGGCAAAGACAGTGACCCTTTTTACATGAGACGCTCCGCCACCTGGACACCCATTGTCCACATGGGGGAACATCCCCTGTCAATGTGTGGGGGGGTGCGCACTCCCACAACCCATGCATTCCCACCTCACCCCCATGCAACCAGCTCCTTGCCTGGGGATGCGGGGGGGGATGAGGGTGTGCCCATCTGCACACACACACACACACACACCCACTGCAGCAGCGCACCCATGGACTGCCCCTTCCCGCCAGCTGCGGCCTGTTTAAAAAGAGCCAGAATCTGGCTAGTGTGTGCAGAGGTTTCACTCTGCCGGCAGTGACTCCGGAAATGGCAGAGAAGGGTGCACTGCTTTCTCGGCCACCTCTTTCTCCTCCTCCTCCCAAAGCCATTTCCCTGCATCTCCCTTATGAAGCAAGCAGGCAGCAGGGTAGCTTTTAAGAGCCTATACAGACGCAGCGACTGAGTTAGTATAATTTAATCAATAGCCATAAAAGTACCGTCTCAGCGGAGGAGAAGCAGACTCAACAGATCTCTGTCTTATTGCCACAGGAGCAGCGTGTGGACTCCGATTCTGCGAAAAAGAACATATGAATGTATTCGGCGCCCTACTGGTTCAGACCAATGGTCCATTGAGCCCAGCACCTGTCTCCAACAGTGGCTGTTTTTTGTCGCTTGGGAGAAATACCCAACAGCGATCCATTCCCAGCTCCTGACAGACAAAGGCTACGTCCCCCAACTGACTTGGCGAATAGCCATTAATGGACCTACCCTCCGAGAACTTATTATTATTATAATTATAATTATTATAAACATTTGTATAACGCCAGCCGTGTACCTGGCCCTTTACAGAACATAGAAATAGACGCGGTCCCTGCCTACGGCTTACCATCTAAAAGGCAAGGAGGGGGAGACAGGGAGAGGGGACAGTGGGAGAGACCAATCCTTTTTAAAACCCAGCTATACTTCCAGCCTTGACCACATCTTCTGGCAACAAATTCCACACGTTAATGGTCCATTGAGTGAAACAATACTTCCTCTTATTTGTTTTAAATCTGCCAGTTAGCTTCATGGTGTGTCCCCCCCTAGTTCTAGTGCTGTTTGAGAGAGTAAATAACTGCTCTCTTTTATAGGCTTCTATCATATTCCCTCTCAGGCCGTTTTTAGACGAACGCGGCGGCGCCCACACTTGTTTTTCAAAAAACCTGGCAGTCCGCTCTACACGTGACGCTGCCGCCGAATACGCGCATGCGCGGGCAATGCGCAGCCATTTCCGGCCACGAACTGACCGGGTCGGCGATCGAGGCCGATCATACGCAGCCGGAAATGGATGCGCATTGGCCACGTATTCGGCGGCAGCGTCACGTGTAGAACGGACTGCCGGGTCTTTTGAAAAACAAGCACGGGCGCCACCGCGCTCGTCTAAAAACGGCCTCAGTTGTTTCTTCTCCAAGCTGAAGACCCCTAACGTATCAAGCTTCCTTTCTTTGTATGGAAACTGTGCCGTATCCTTTATCATTTTTGTTGCCCTTCTCTGTACCTTTTCTAGCTCTACTATATCTTTTTTGCGATGGGGTGGCCAGACCATCACAAAATATTCACGGTGCGGTTGTACCATAGATTTAAAGAGGCCTTATGATATTTTCAGTTTTATATTCTATCCCTTTCTGAATAATTCCTAACAATATGTTTACTTTTTTGACTGCTGCCACGCATTAAGCTGAGGATTATAATGTATTGTCAACAATCACTCCAAGATCCTTTTCCTGAGTGATTATTATTATTATTAATTTATTAATTAATTTATTGGCAAGCATTTATATAGTGCCAGCAATGTACTTGACACTTTACAATGTAATGGAATAGACACGGTCCCTGCCCTAGGGCTTATACTCTGAGGGGGGGAAGGGGAAGGAGAAGAAGGAAGGGAAACAGAGGGAGAGACAAGGAGTGTAACATTCACAAGGATGTGAGGTCCCAGGTGAACGTGCTTGGCTTGGTTACATCGAGAATGATGGCTGGCTGGTCCATGTGGCGAGGATATGAGTACACAGGCCTCAGGTAACATTGTACTGGATGGAGGGTATCAGCAGGAGTTAGGTGAGGGGAGCGAGGAGTCGGGGAGGGCACAGCGGAAGAGGTGGGTCTTGAGGAGGGATTTGAAGGTACAAAGGGAGGGGGCGAGGTGGATGTGGGCAGGGAGGGAGTTCCAGGCATGGGGGGCAGTTAGGGAGAAGGGACAAAGGCGGTTAGGGGAGCAGGGGAGGTGTGGGAGGGCGAGAGAGGGGACAGAGGAGGAGCGGAGTTCACGGACTGGAGTACGGAGGGAAATTAGCGCAGAGAGGTGGGGGGAGCAAGGTTGTGAAGAGCTTTATAGGTGAAGACTAGGAGCTTGTGCAGGATTCTTTCAGTGAAGAGAGGAGAGGAGGGGCTGCACATGGTTGAAGCAATGGGCGAGGTGGATGACCCTGGCAGCAGAGTTTTGGACAGAGATAGAAAGGTGAGAATGGGGGAGGCCAGTGAGAAGTAATCGAGGTGAGAGATGACCAGGGGATGAACAAGGGTTTTGACAGAGGAGACAGAGAGAAAAGGGCGGATCTTAGCCATGTTATGGAGGGAGAAGTGACAGGATTTGGCAACAGAGTTGATGTGGATTTAAAAGAAAGGGGTAAGTCAAAGATGAAGCCTAAGCTACGGGCTTGGGGGATGGGAAATATGGTGACCCTGTTGATGAGGATTGATAGGGAAGAGGGAGAGGAAGAATGAGGAGGAAAGATAAGGTGTTCAGTTTTAGCCATGTTGATTTTGAGCTGACGTTGAGACATCCAGGTAGAGATGTCAGAGAGACAGTCGGTGAGGCGAGCTTGAATAGATGGAGAGAGAGAGGGAGTAGAGAGAGCTAGAGCTGAGTGTCATCAGCGTAGAGATGATATTGGAAGCCATGGGAGGGAATGAGTTTGCCTAGGGACAGGGTATAGATAGAGAAGAGGAGAGGGCCAAGGACAGAGCCTTGGGGAACACCAACCGAGAGGGGAAGGGGGGAGGAGGAGGTGGAGTTGGCAAGAGGCACATTGAAGGAGCGGTCAGAGAGGTAGGAGGAGACCCAGTCAAGGATGGAGCCACGGAAGCCAAAGGAGTGAAGTGAATCCAGCAAGAGTGAGTGGTCAACAATATCAAAGGCAGCTGAGAGGTCAAGGAGGACAAGAATGGAGTAGAGGCGATTAGATTTAGCCACAAGAAAATCGTTGGTGATAGCGAGAGCAGTTTTAGTAGAGCGAAAGCCAGATTGGAGGGGGTCAAGGGAGGAGTTGGCGGAGAGGAAGTCGAGGCAGCGGGAGTAGACAACACGTTCAAGAATTTAGAGCCAAACATTGTGTGTGTGTAGTTAGGATTATTTCCCCCTCTGTGCATCACTTTGCACTTGTCAACATTGAATTTCATCTGCCATTTAATTGTCCTCCAGTCACCCAGTCTTACAAGATTCTCCTGCAATTCCTCAAAGTCCTCTCGGGGCTTAACTACCTTGAATAACTTTGTGTCTTCTGCAAATTTGATCACCTCACTCTTTACTCCCTTTTCCAGATCATTAATGAATATATTTAACACCACACCCAGTACAGCTCCCTGGTGCACTCCACTATTTACTTCTCTCCACTGTGAAAACTGACCATTTATTCCTACCCTTTGTTTCCTGTCCTTTAACCATTTACTGATCCACGATAGGACACTGCCTCCTGCCCCATGACTATTTAATTTCCTCAAGAGTCTTTTGTGAGAGACCTTATCAAATGCTTTCTGATAACATAATTGCTTTGGTATCCCTTTGGGTGTTTGTAATATGAACAATGGTTAATGACATTAATTCAAGGTGTTTTTTTTTTCCATTGATAAAATGGTGTTGCTTAAAATTAAGCATTACATTTCAATTAGCAGTCCATCAAAGGCATTAATAGTCTGGTACGTTAGTGATTTTCTTTTAAAAAAAGAAAAGATTTCTGATTAATTTTTTATTGTATCATGCTAATTTCCAAAGAGTGATTGAGAGCCCAGCTGATCGGAGTAACAACCCTCTCTGCTATGTTTCTTGAGGGAACCTCTTCCTTTTTTGACATTATGCAAAAAGGTCGCCTTTCCGCTGAGCAGGAATCTGCTCCAGTCACCTCCTGCATTCATTATCCACCTTTTTACTTTTTAACATGAGGCGCATGATATACAGACACCCCAGGTGGACATGTTTAAATTAATCTAGTAATAATTGATTCAGAAGAGATTTGGAGGACAGAATTTCCATAAAAGCCATAATGAGACCAAATCCTCTGAGGCCAGATGGAACAGCTATGCCCCAGAATAACGTACATCTTCTCAACTAATTTGGAGATATATTCCGTATGGCGGGGGAGGGGGTATTTGTGTGCTTGGAATGCATTACAAATAGCCCAGCCTTGCCGTAAAGTGTTGAAAAACAGCCTTAGCCCCCAAATGCCATATCAAACTAGAAAGAGATACAGTCTGTTCTTCAGAGTAAAATTCAACATCAACACCAAAGAGGCTTGGAATTGTCTCTCCTGTCAACCCATTTAGAGCAGAAATGGGTACCCAATTTGGTACTCACGGGAAATACCTGCATTTTGGGGTGCCATTTTGGGTATCTGAATTGGTACTGATCGATACTCATCGAGTACTTGAAAAAACAAAATTTCGGTAATCAGTTTCTCAAATACCTGAAATTACCTGAGAAAACAAAATAATTGGAAAAAAATTGTCTGTAATCCACGATGAAAAGTTGAAAGATCAGGACAAAACTGGTATTTTGGTATACTGATTTGTCAATATTTTGACATTTTGGCTAAACGTGTAAAAATTAATCTGACCCAAACTGAAAACAGCAAGGCACATAATAACAACTCTCCATTTCTGCTGTGTTGGATATCCATTTTGGGGTTAGGTTTTTCTATCTTTTAGTTTGTTTATTTTTTGGTTGTTTCAGTATTCATTACATCATTTCAGCATTTTCATTTGATTGGAAAACGGTCCAGGTACTGAAAACAACCCAAACGTTTTGGTTCAGTTTGAGGATTGGAATTTCAATAAAGGTGAAACAAGTACCCATTTTTATGGGTACTCGTTTCAGCTCTAAACCCCATTGCATTTCTCAGGGAACATTTTAAATGGTCTATAACTTTTAAATACCTCGATATCGAAGTATTTAATTTGTGGTTTTAAAAGAATGCAAGACTGGCTATAGCGCGCGATATGTCACGTCTAAAACCTACCTGCAGGATTTTTACACGCAGCGTGCCTTGTGCCGTGTGTACACCACGCACATCTAAAAGTGACCTTAGCATGCAGGAAGTTGATACTTAGAGTGTTTTTACACACACATTTCTCCTGCATGATTGCTGTTACATCCTGAACTTTTTGTGTGTCTAAATCACTCACCCAGATCTTAAACATCTGGCTCTTTGAACTTCTGCATAGAATGTCTCCCAGAACCTTTGTGTGTAAAAAGTTCTCGTGGTAAACTACTTTGCTCCAGGCAGCTGTGGTCACTTGGTTTCCATGGCAGCCCCTCACGTCTACAGCTGCGGCTACTTTAGGCTGCCTCAGGGCAGTGTTTGTGTGAAGAATACATCCAGGAGGAACTGCCTCAGGGCAGTGTGTGTGTGAAGAATGTATCCGGAACTTAATTGTGGACTTGTAAAGCCAGAAGATTGAAAGAATAGCAGTTTAAGGTGTGTGTAAAATGCCCTTCGACAACATGCAGCCAAGAGAAGTAATTAACTGAGGGCATTTTCCCCCTGGACTAAATGATCCCTCCCCATAGTCATCATCAGTGACTAAATGATCCCTCCCCATAGTCATCATCATAGCCCAGTGGTTTCCCAACCTTTTGTGATACCATTTTGAGACTTAAATATGGTTGTATGATATCCCGAAAGTCATGCAGAATACATCAAATTTCAGTTGGGATTCTAACTCTATTGGCAGATGGTTGGGGTCCTTAACCAGAATTTGGGGAGCACTGTCTTGCCCTTTCTGCTCCCTTGCATTATGGGGAGGTATCCCAGAGTGCAATTCTTTAGAACCTTTCCCTATGAATTGTGGTTAGTTGCGTGTGCTGCTGGGGACTCTTCTTGAAACATTCACATGTACGCTATCTTAAGGCCAAACTACCTTGAGAGGCAAAGAACTCAAAAGGGGGTCTAGAGGTAACTACCGAGGTATAGCATCCCTTTATTCTCCACCTTTTTTTTTTTACTTTTTAACATGAGGCGCATGATATACACCCCCAGGTGGACAGGTTTTTTTTTATCCCAAACCGAAGTGGGCTGTGGATAAATTCTATCAGTATTGTAGTCTAAATGGTCTGACCTTGAATATCTCAAAGACCAAGATTATGATAATTGGTAAAACGGGGCTACCCCGGAGTTGGAAACTTAGCATAGGCCGGGTGGATATAGTTAGCTCTTTCAACTATCTGGGCATGATATTTAGTTCTCGGGGGACCTGGGATTTGCATCTCCAGAAGAGGGCAAATGCTGCTTTGCGAACGCTACGTGCCCTTTTGAAGGTGGTTAAGTTCTCCCGAGGGGTTCCGATCTATTGAAGGTCTATATGGCTAAGATTCCCCCGACCTTATTATTTGGGATGGAACTTATCCCGCAAGTGGATACTACCCCACTCGAGAAGGTGCAGAATCTTTTTCTTAAGCGCCTATTGAGGGTAGCACCTGGGATACTGGGTGCTGTTCTAAGGGCTGAGCTGGCAACACCTTCAATTTCATCTTTAGTTAAGAAGGCGTATGTGAGATATTGGGCGAGGTTGGTGGCTCAGCCGGAGACAGCCTTGCCTCTTCAGTGTCTCAGGGAGGAACTCTCCTATCAGGGCCTTAGGGCTTATCCCTGGCTTGGTTATCTTGGGTGGTTGTTTAGGGAATTTGGGTTCTCCTTCCGATATTTTAGTGGCAAACCACTTGCGGTCATTTGATCTGAGATCCTGGGAAGGATACACGAAATGGTGAGTCAAGAGGATATAGCGGGAGTGGGTAACTGGAAGGTGGCACCCTTGTTGGGATCATTCAAGCTCTGCTTTCTTTTTAAGCAATACCTGGATCTGCTAGGAAGCTGCAAGCTTCCTAGAGCCTATACGATGCTCTGTTGGCAGCTAGTAAGGTCGGCGGTTGTTGAGGGCAGATACAAGGGCCTATAATCGTAGACTTTGTACCTGCCATATGGCAAAGGTAGATTCGGTTGAACATTTCTTATTGCGATGCCCGTATCTTGAGGCCCTCCGGGCAGTGTGGTTAACCCCTTTATTACCAGAGGGATGGTATTTCGATCAGAAGGAAGCCCATAGGTATTTCCTTACCTTGTCCCAAAAAGAAGCTGTGGTGACCTTAGCTTCCTTTACGTATTTAGCAATCAAGAAAAGGTCGATCATACAAGGGAAGTTGGCCACCAGGGAAAAGGGAGTTGAGGATTCGTCCCCTCTGGGACTAATTTGAGGACTATGGTCTATGGAATGGTTCTTTTGTGGTTGACAGTTGTTTATCCTTTTTCATTTAAGGTTGTATCACAAGTTTTGCTTATTTTATGCATTTTTATTAATTTTTAATCCTTATTTGATTGGTGTTGTTTTGGTTGTACCTGTATTTGTTGTTGTCTTTGTGTGATGTTTGTATGGCCAGGGCAGAAGCCAGTGCTAATAAACTCAAATCAATCAATTATTCTCCACTTCCACATTTGTGTAAATGCAAACAAATTCCCCAGGAGGATGAAGCAACTTACCCAAAGTAAGCCTTCCATGGAAACAAGGGCCACGTTTGGATGAACAGCCAATGTGATGCAGTTGACCCTTACTTTGGTTGTATTCCTGAAGAGTTTGCATGAACAGATTGCTAAACTGATGTTATTCAGTATTAGGAAGAGAAGTGTGTACTCCTGGGGAGGGTGTGTGTGTATCTGTGTGCTTTGTGATTCCTGGTTGTGAAGTTTCCGTTTCAAATGGTGAATTTTGATATCTTTCTTAGTAGTAGAGAAAGTGTGGTTGCTGGGTTGGTCCCAAATATAGGCAGTCGAGACAAAATAGTGTGGAGATCTCTTTTATTGGACCAACTCAAGTTGGTGGAAGTGCACAAGCTTTCGGACCTCATAGGGTCCTTCGTCAGGCAGGACAGGAGTTGGAACTACAGGAGTCCTGACCTGCCTTACATTGCTGACGAAAGATCATGAGGTCCGAAATCTTGCGCACCTCCATCAACTTGAGTTGGTTGGTCCAATAAAAGATATCTCCACACTGTTTTGTCTCTACTGCCTATGTTTGGGATCAACGTGGCAGCCACACTCTCTCTACATGTAATTCCTGTTACATACTAATACTTCTTAAAATTCTGTAATTTGTTGATTGGCTAACCCATGAACCATGCTGAAAGATCCATTCTTTAATGGGATGATAGAGCACAATAAATGTTCTGATGTCCCATTGCTGGCTAGCCTTGTGTTTGGTAAAGTGATGAAGTAATGAACTATTGAATTAACCAGTGCCCAAATTAACTTATTTGGCACACTCCACAAGAGCCACAAATTGGAATTCAGGTATTCACTGAGAGCAACAAATACCCAAATAAAATTCATAGATGTAAAGTAGCCAAGTTGTTTCATCTCTAATTTGGCAGTGGAAATGTAGATCCAGTCTCTCTCAGAAAATCTGATCTTTCTCCTGTGGAATAGGCAGGGATCCGTGTTCGCTGTATTTCCCCCCCCATTAGGTAAAAACAGACGTGTAGGTGGCACAGCGGCTCCCCGGTACAGGACGAGAAACCGCAACCGACATGGCCTGTGTCGGGATGGGACACCAAACAAACGTTCCTGTGGCTGGAGAGTCGACCTGCCATCTGAATGTCCCGGGTAGGGTGGAGAGCTAAACAAACATGTGGGCACCTGCTCCTACCTGTGCCCTACTCCCAGCACCCCATATCCTGCTATGACAGACAGTCATGGTGACCAGCCATAGCAGCCCCTGCCCTGGGGCAGATTTCAGAGTGACTACCTTGAAGAACCCTGGATCCTATATTGTTTGGTTTTGACTCTTAACTAAAACTTTGAATACAGAGACACTACGCTTAACTGCTCCTGAGAGCAGAAGAGATCTGAATATTTATTTCGCTATTTTTCTACCCCGCACCCACCTGCTCACAGATTTGCAGATTTATTAGGTGTTTATTTCCCTTCAAGCACATTATGCAGCTGTGTACATTTTAGGGGTGTGCAACACTCATTTGTTTTCATTTTCTGGGTTAAAAACGCATTCATTTTTGGATTTTTGTTAAAAACCCTCTCGTTTTGATTGCATTTTTAAAAAATAAATAAATAAATAAATAAATAATTTAAAAATCCCTCTGAAGGCGCAAAATGCCCACCGGGGCTGCTCTGTACATGCAATAATTTTTCCAAAATGGTAAACTTCTGTGTGTGTGCAGTGGCTGTGTTGCACGTGTGCAGACCAGATGCCCCTTTCCAAAATGGCAGCAATGCTGCCGGCACCATTTTGGCAAAGAGATGTGCGTACGTCGAACTGCCCTGCAAGCCCTTTTGCGCATACCCAGTTTTTTTAATTTAATTTAATTTTTTTATTTTTAAACAAAAATGAATGAAATCAAATCTATGTTATTTGCTTATTAATTCATTTTCGGAACTTTTGTTATTAAAACAAATGGGGCTCCATTTGTTTTAGTAAGTAAAAGAAACCTAAATCAATGCACGTTTTAGAGTAACGTTTTAGTATGTTTTAGAATAACATACTTGCCCATCCAATAACAACTATCCATGATGCAATAGCTGGTGTTGCACCATGGAAACCCCCCTGTTGGTCCGTGGTAGAGTTAACCCAGTGTAGCAGCCACTGGGAGCTCAGAGACGTACAGAATAAAATTGGTGTGCTGGGCAGAACAACGGAAGGAAGAATCTGTTTGATTTTCTTTTTTTGGCTCTGATTTCTTGGGCATTTGTCGGAGATTTGGATGCTTCCATAGCTGAGAGCTTGTTTTTGAAAAACAATGCTGTGGAATCCCACAGAGACATTGGCTGTTTTTAGACGAGCGGGTCGCGGTAGTTCATGATTTGCCAACCATGAATTAAATACCTCGCAATCGGGGTTTTTAATTCGCGGTTGCCAAATCATACACTACCGCCTCCCATGCGTATGATCCCCGACCGTTGTCACGTGTAATCCCGCTTTACGGGATTTTGAAACATCGCGCGAGTGGGTCATGCAACAGCGACCCGCTCGTCTAAAAGCGGCCATTGTTGACAAATATGCCCAGAAATTTGGACATCCTAAGAGTGGAGTTCCACTCTACCATTGTTTTGTGCTCATCTTTTTAGGGCAGGGATGCGGAGCCTTTTCCCTGCCAGGGTCCACTTTGAAATCTAGTACAAGCTCTGGAGGCCACATACAAGCTGGGAGCTGGGGTGCTCAAGGGGTGTGATCGGGAAGCGGAGGTCACAGATCATAGTTCTGGGCCATGGATCTGCAGCCTGTCCTTGTGTTCATGCCCTCATCTCTTCTTTCTTAATCTAAGCTCTGTCTTTCAGTGCTTGGTGTAGGGGGTAGAACCTGGATCCAGGAGCCAGATCCAGGAACTGGAAAAGGGTCACATAAAAACTAGCCACAGGGTGAATTTGGCCCCCAGTGCTAAGGCTCCCCACCCCTGCTTTACAGTTACAATTAGAGATTAAACAGGTAATAGATAGACCTGAAACAACAAATCACAGTGAATGCTGTTTCTGTTGTAAACGGATCATTCGCCTTCATTCGTGTGATGCAGAAACTTACTGGCTTTTCTCCTGTTTTTGCTATTTGTCATTATTTATTGTGGTCTTACAGGGCCAGCCCCAAACCCTGTGTGCACCCCTAGCAAACCCCCAGGGGCTGTGGAGACCCAATAGTGTCGTAAAAGTCCTGGAAAGTGCTGAAAAGTGATGCAAAATGATGAAAAATGCTAGAAAGTGATGAAAAATGACAAAATAAATCCACAGGCACCAACGTTGACAATAGTGGAAGTGCAGAGTCACCGGAGACTGGCGGTGACTCCAACAAACACTTGTAAGTGCTCCCCCAAAAAGTCAGTATTTCCCTAAGGAACGGGAGAAGCCATTTGCTCTTGTCTCAACCCGTGGCTCTGTGGGCAGCAGAGAAGGGTTGCTTTGCTGCTCTGATAGCATCTACAAAGTTGCGTCCGGTGGAGCTTTTCCGGGTGGTGAGGAGTTTGTTCAGTCCTGCCTGTCTCCACCTGTACCTGGAGTTCTCTGGGACCAGCTGTGACATATTCATGTCACACTTTGTGAATAAAATAGCTCGCATTGAAGATGACTTTGACGCTGCTCTTTAGGATATAGTGGCAAAGCCAGAGGTAAGAAATGCCCCATCTGGTCAGTCTTTATGGGATCAATTCCAATTGGTGACGCCTGCTGAGGTGGTGGATGTGCTTGGCTCTGTGCGAGCCATAACTTGTGAACTGGACCCTTGCCTGTCCTGGCTGGCTAAGGCCAGCTGGAAGATGGTGGGACCGTTGCTGGCCAGAGTGATCAATGCTTCTGTGGGGAAGGGGAGGTTACTGGAGTCCCTTAAGAGGGCTGTGGTCCAACCCCTCCTCAAGAAACCATCTTTGGATATTGACTCCCCAGAGAGTTATCGGCCTATCTCTAACCTTCTCTTTTAAGGGAAGGTTATTGGGTGGGTGGTGGCTTGTCAGTCACGGGCGCATCTAGATTGTATCAGTTTCCTAGATCCTTTGCAGTCTGGTTTTCACCCAGGTTATGGCATTGAAACTGCGCTTGTGGCTTTGGTCGATGACCTTCGAGTGGAACTGGATAAGGGTCATTCAGCCCTTCTGGTTCTGCTTGATCTCTCGGAAGCATTTGCCACAGTGAGCCATGAGGTGTTGGTGACTTGCCTGTGGGACAAATCTGGGTTGAATTGAACTGTTTTACGTTGGTTCCAGTCCTTCCTGGCGGGTAGATCTCAATGGGTGGTTCTGTGAGATATTACATCTTCTCCCAGGAATCTCTCATGTGGGATCCTGGAGGGTTCCATTCTGCCCCCACCCCCTCTTGTGCAGTGTTTATATGCAGCCATTGGGCGAGGCCGTGTGCAGATGGGGAGTTCGGTGTCATCTGTATGCTTATGACACGCAACTATATCTATCCTTTTCATCTGACCCAGGTCCTGCGGTCTTGGTGTTCTCCCAGTGCTTGACGGCTGTGGCGGACTGGATGAAGTCAAGCCGATTGAAGCTGACTCCTGACAAAAAGGAGGTGATGCTCATTGGCAGGTCTGTGGTCCTGGATGAGGGACTGTTACCTGTTATTGACGAGGTTTGCCCCATATTGGCATCTCAGGTTAGGAGACTGGGAGTACCCCTGGACCTACAGTTATGGATCTCCAGGCATCAGTTGTGTCCAGGAGTACATTCTGCCAATCGCACCTCATGAGGCAGCTCCGCCCCTATATCTAGGATTACGACCTGGCCACTGACATCTATGCATTTGTAAGCTCGAGGCTAGACTGTTGTAAAGCGCGTTACGTGGAGCTGCCCATGGTGACAGTTTGGAAGCTGCAGCTAGTGCAGAATGTTGCGGCCCGTCTCTTCACCGGAACGGGTCATCAGGAGGATATTACACCAGTGCTCCGGGCACTGCACTGGCTGCCTATAGTCTTCCGGGCCCAATTCAAGGTGCTGGTGTTGACCTACAAAGCCCGAAACGGTCTGCGCCCTATCTATCTGAGAGGCTGCCTCACTTCCTGGGTAGCTCCTGCCATCTTTGGGAGGGGTAGGATACAAATTAATAAAATAAATATTAACTAGCCCTAGAGGTAGATTTAATACTTGTGTTTTCAGAATAGTCAAATAATCTTTTTGATCAAAACAGGTATCTGCATAGCTGAGAAGTTTTTTATATTCTGTTTTATCTTCAGGATGGCTCTATTGTTTTGATTTTTTAGTCATTTTGATTATGCCATTTTCAGCAAGTGTGCATGTTCAATAGAGCTGACTGCTGAAACAACATAATGAATATCAAAACAACCCCAAAATAACCAAACTAAATACCCACCCCCAAAATGGATATCCAACAGCACAGAAATGGATAGTGGTTAATATCTGCCTTGCCGTTTTCAGTTTGGGCCGGATACATTTTGACGGGTTTACCCATTTTTTGAGTATCGGTTTCAGCACTCGTTATGAATAAGTATGAATTTATCTTTCTAGTGAGGTAGCTGTCTTAAAAACACACAAGTTGCAGCTTCCTTTCTCTCACGTACGTGCATGCAAATTCCCCTCTTTATTACTAATTGAAAGCTTTTCTCATCCAGTTAGCGCATTAGCGCCAAGGTCTGAGAGAGAAATGCTATGCTCTTAAGCAAATCAGACAGTATGAGATTGTGCAGCTCTGAGGTTTTGAATGAACCGTTATGCTGTGAACGGAGCAATAGGAAAAGTGCTGCTTTTGACCATTGGTTTTGTAAGAAAACCAGATGGAGGAAAAAGTGGATGCAGGGAGGAGTCTGTAGCTTGATTCTCTGAGTTAGTAAATTCAATCCTGTTGAGTAAGGATGACACGAGAGCAGGTTTTCCTGTTCTGAAGGGAAATATGACCTTTCGGGAGTGCTTGCGAGTGTCCGTCGGTACTTGGTCAGTTTCCGGGGATTCCGCACTTCTGCCATTTTTTCTGCCACTTTCCAGGACTTTTTCACCACTTTCTGGGACGTTCTGAGTCTTTCCTCGTTTTAGTCGCTTTCTGGGACTTTTTGTCACTTTCCAGGAATTTTAAGTGACAAAAATGGTGGCGGTTTTGCAGCACTTTTACAGCAATTTCCAGCATTTCTCCAGTGCTTAGCTGGTAGGTTTTCATCTCCACCACCCCAGGGGAATGCAGGGCACACATGGGGCTAGGAACCGGCCTTTGGCAACCATATTCAACTTGCAAAAAATAACAGAAAATGGCAATACCAGTGGAAAAGTTGGTAAATTTCTGCATCGCACGAATCTTGGCGAATGCCTTGTTTCTGATGGAAGCAGCACTGACTGAGATTTGTAAGATAACTCATTTCAGTCCTAGTTGTGACTGGTAAAGAGAGTCCTGAAAAGCAGCCCAGAGGACAGGGCTGGCTTTAAAATTTGTGGGGCAAGAGCAAAGATAAAATGTGGGGAGCCTGGTGATCCAGTCCCCTTCCCTGTGACCCTGCCCCCTTAGGGGAACTTCTGCAGGGCCTGAAAGCTGGTCACATTTGTGGCCCTCCTGGGAGAGAGTAGGGGGGCTGCACTCTGCCCTACTGAAATTGGGATCCACTTTGGAGCCCCAGAAGTAGAGAAAATAGTGGGGTCCGGGATGGTCACCCTATGCTAAGGCTGGTCCTGCCAATGGATTTTATTTTATTTTATTTATTAACTTAAATCTTTGATATCCTGCCAAAGGCAGATTGGGGCGACTTACAGAATATAAAAATATAAAAATACACATATATAAACACAATCAACATAAACATAAAACATCTAAGAAAGGGGAGAGAGAAGAGAAAAAGGGGGAGAAAACAGCCCCCCTGGGAAAAGAGGAGAGAAGGGATGTCTCAGACATAAAAATTCCAAGGAAATAAATACCCCAGCCTTACCACCATACATAAAAGTAAAAACCCTCCATCACCAAAGGAACAGCCAGGTTTTGCATTGATGCCAAAAGGAGGAGAGGCCTGGGGCCACCGCCGAGAGGGAGTTCCGCAGCCTCAGCATCGCCACCAAGCATGGGGAGTGAGGCGATCCCAAGCACGGGGAGTGAGGCGATCCCGCAGATATATGGGGCCCAAGCCATATAGGGCTTTATAGGTAAGACCCAGCACCTTGAATTGGACCCAGAAGACTATTGGCAGCCAGTACAGCGAACGGAGCACGATGTAACATGCTCCCAGCAGCCCGTCCCGGTAAGGAGATAGGCCGCTGCATTCTGCACCAGCTGCAGTCTCCGAACCGTCACCATGGGCAGCCCCATGTAGAGCGCGTTACAATAGTCCAGTCTTTAGGTGATTAAAGCATGGATGATAGTGGCCAGGTCGGAGTCTGAGAGGTATGGTTGAAGCCATCGCACCAGGTGTAATTGGAGAAATGTGCTCCTCGCCACAGCACCAACCTGGGCATCTAGACGAGCTGCACATCAAGGAGCACTCCCAGACTCTGAACCTGGGGAACCCATGGCAGGGGAACCCTGTCAATGATGGGGGACACCACACCCACCACCTTTCCCACTGGCATCATCTCCGTCTTGTTGAGATTCAACTTCAGTCGCCTCACCCTCATCCAGTTCCCCACTGCCGCCAAACATCGTGTACACACTGAGATTGAGGGGTCTGGGTCAGAAAGAAAGATAGAGCTGAGTGTCATCAACATATTGATGACAACCAATTCCAGAGCTCCTCATGACCTCACCCAGCAGCTGCACATACATGTTGAAGAGGAGATGGGACGGACTGGAACCCTGTGGGACTCCACATGAAAGATTCCGGAGAGATGAAAAATGGTCCCCAAGCACCACTCACTGAATTCTTCTGACTAGGAATGAGCGGAACCATTTAAGAACAATGCCGCGGCCCACCCTGGCACCATCCTACAGGCGAGTCACCAATATCTCATGGTCAACAGTATCAAAAGCAGCTGACAGATCTAGTAGAATCAGCAGTGCTGAGTGTCCCTGATCTAATTCACAGCAAAGGTCGTTGACCAAAGTCACAAGCACATCCTCCGTGCCATAGCCCGGACGAAAGCCGGACTGTGGAGGGATCTAGAAAACTGAATCGATCCAGATGCTCCTGCAACTACCAAGCCACTACCCATTCAATAACCTTTCCTAAAAAGGGAAGGTTAGAGACAGACCGATAACTGGCCAGGGAGTCAGTGTCCAGAGATGTTTTTTTGATAGGGATGGGCGAACAGAACGGAGTTCGGAAATTCAGTTCGGTTCAGTTCAGTTTGAAATTCGGTTCAGTTCGGTTTGAAATTTGAGTTCAGTTCGATGTTCGGTTCGGTCGACCGAACAGACCGCGTTCGGTCTAATTCCTAAATTCCGAACCAAGTTCGGCCATTCAAAACCAGGTTTTTTGGTGTGTGTTGCCACTAGGAATGGGCGAACAGAACGGAGTTTGGAAATTCGGTTCAGCTTGGTTTGAAATTTGAGTTCAGTTCAGAAGTTTGGTTCGGTCGACCGAACAGACCGAGTTCGGTCCGAACTCCGAACTTCCGAACCGCATTCGCCCATCCCTATTTTTTGAGCAGGGGCCGCACCACTGCCTCTTTAAGGCAGCTCGCCACCCTGCCCTCCTGAAAGGCAGCAATGGCACCAGTGTCTCCCATCTGGCCTTAACCAGCCAGTGTGAACACGGGTCCGGTTTGCAAGAGGTGGCTCTGATCATCCCAAGAACATCCTCTGCATTAGCGGATGAGACCCACTGAAACCGAACCGACAAAATCAGACAAGTTGGGGCTTCCATATCCTCTGGTTCTCCTACTATATTAAGTGCAGCGTCAAAGTCGTGGTGAATCCAAACTATTTTATTGGCGAAATAATCAAGAAACACATCACAGCAGGCACTGGAAGGTTCCAATTCCAGGCGGAGGGAGGCCGGACTGACCAGCCCCATCACCATCCAGAAAAGCTCCACTGGACGAGACTTCACTAATGCTATGTGGGCAGCAACTCCTTTGCTGCCCGCATAGGTTCGCAAACTGGCTCTATGTTGCAATCTGTCGGCTTCAGTACGAGAAAGGCACCACCGTCGGTCCAACCACCGCCCTTCTTACTTCAGCACCCATGGAGAAGAAAGGATCTCCAGAAATTAATTACAAAATTTATGATGGGGCATGGGTGGTAGAGGATACTTAGGTACCAGGGTGAAACAGGGCCCCAGATTTCTCTCAAGAGGCCTGGTCACAGACCACCACAGTTTAGCATGGTTATCAGTCTTTGCTCACCAGGGCTTTGGGACTACCAAATAGAAGGACTTTGGAGCTCAGATTACATCTCGGAGGACCACTCTTGGATGATTGGTGCATTAATGGCTACTTTATTTATTTATTTAAATTTATACCCCACCTTTCCCTGAAGGCTCAAGGTGGTTTACAAAAACAATAACACAAAAAGAAAAATGCAAAACAATACTATAAAATCCCCCCAAACCCACCCAACCTCTCTCCCTGCCTGACAAATGATCTGCCAAAAGGATATGTTTTACACCATCTCTAGAATATGTTCAGACTTTGTCAGACCTCTGGGGGAAGGGAGTTTCATAGTACTGGGGTGGGCAGCAACTGAGAGCGCCTCTCTGTGGGCCCCTGTTGTACGGACAGGTTGACTAGCAGTCCTTGTAAGAGAGTGTTCCCGGCTGACCGCATGGGTCGCAGTGGAGCATGAAAGAAGAGGTAGTCTTTCAAATATGTGGGTCCCAATCCATTTAGGGCCTTAAAGGTCAAAACCAGCACCTTGAATTGCATCTGGAAAGCTATAGGAAGCCAGTGTAGACTATAGAGCATGGGCATAATATGCTCATGGCGACCCACCCCCAAAAGAAGCCAAATAAGTTGGGAACTGGGAGTGAATGGCAAGGAATCAATACTTCATTATGACCCGTTGGGTACTTCTCTGAAGTGATTGATAATGGCCACTGTTAAGGACAGGATGCTGAGCTCGATGGACCATTGGTTTGACCCAGTATGGCATTTCTTATGTTCTTAGACATGGAGAGAAATTTGCATAAAGCCTTACTGTGCTGTGCCTACCTCAGTCCAGGGTTGCTTCTAGTTCTTCATTATTTCCATGAATGCTGCGTTCAGTAAATTGTGAATTTTTTTGTGAATGAACCACCCCATGTAGTTTTACATCCTATTGACTTACAGTCTGATACAGAAATAAGATCAATGACATTTTCTGGTTAGTCTCCCTGCACAAGAGTCAAGGAAAGTTATAATTCCAGATTAAACTGAGAGACCAAAATAGTCTTGTCTCTAAAATTGAGGCCTGGCAGTCAGGTGACCTGCATTGATTCGGTTCCTGGATCTGTCCAAGCTTGTTTGTTTGTTTCAGGTCAAGCCCTATGCCTCAGTTTCCTCCTCTGTAAAATGGGGAGTATGAGACTCTCTCATGATTCCGTGACCACGGACACAAATGCGCGTAAGGTATATAAAATATCACATGGGTCATGACCCCATCCACAGGTGTCGTGACCACCCATTGGGGCCACTAGCTCAGTGGATAAGCCATTGTATTTGGATGTTAGACACCAGGATTCAAATCCTATCCTAGCCATGAATTCACTAGGAGGTGTTGGAGAAGTTGCTGTCTCTGAACCTTGGTTCTCCATCTGTAAATTAGGAATAATAAGGGTTGTTGTGAAAGCAAAGTAGATACAGATTATAAAGCACTTTGAACATTGAAAACATTATAGGAATGATAAATAATTATAGGATTCTCTGTGCTGGCACCTGTGAAATAATTAGGATCCTCCTATGGAAGTTGCACAATATTGCGTATTACAAGAAGGGAGCAGTCACTTTGCACTTCAAAATGTCTACTTCACTTTCTTGGGTTAACAGAATTGAAAATCACTTCTGACTTTGTAAATAATTAATTACTCGGGAAAAAAACATGCCTACACTTATTTGGATGTTTGTTCACTTAATTTACTCAGAGGGAAATTCCTTGCTTCCTACAGGGTGGTTGACAGAAATGAGGTAGGGAGCAGGGAGAAAAGACTCAGTACTATGTAGCACCAGATACAGTTCCCACAATGTGTGCAAGTAGGGGTGTGCATTTCATTTCCGCTATTATAATAATAAAAATGAAAGAGGGACTTTTCATTTTTGTTATTGAATAATGAAAATGAAAGAACATAACAAAAAATGAAAAAGATTTGTTTTATTATGAATTAATAGGAAAAACCTGAAAAACACATTTTCAGCTTTAGCTTCTTTATTTATCACCTGATTTTGGTGACACTTTGCAGAACTGTACCCCCAATGAAGGGCATTATGTGTGCCACATTTCAGAAAGATTAGATAAAGGGATATGATTGTATAAGCAGTTGTGATTTGTTAGATGTAATGGTGAGGTGAAGGAGGCTATTGGAGCCAAAAGGACATCCTTTAAAAAATGGAAAGAGAGTCCAAGTGAGGTAAATAGGGAAGAGCATAAATGTTGCCAAAGTAGATGTAAAAAATTAATAAGGCAGGCCAAGATGCTAAAACAAATAATAAAAACTTTTTCAAGTACATCAGAAGCAGGAAGCCTGCTAGAGAGTCTGTTGGGCCGTTAGATGACCAGGGGCTGAAAGGGGCGCTTAGGGAGGATAAGGACTTTGCAGAGAAGCTGAATGAGTTCTTTGCTTCGGTCTTCACTGCAGAGGATGTTGGGAGAGATGCCCACGCCTGAAACTTACTTTGTAAGTGATGAATTGGAAGAGCTGTCACAAATCAACATGATTCTGGAGGAGATCCTAGAACAAACTGACAAACTAAATACTAACAAATCACCAGGACCAGATGGCATTCACCCCAGAGTTCTGAAGGAACTCAAATATGAAATTGCAGACCTACTGTTAGTAATTTGTAACCTATCACTAAAAATCTGCCACTGTACCTGAGGACTAGAGGGTGGCAAATGTAACCCTGCTATTTAAAAAGGGATCCAGAGGTGATCCTGGAAACTACAGACCAGTAAGCTTGACGTCTGTGCCAGGCAAAATGGTGGAAAAAAACTATCATTAAGAACAGAATTGCTGGACATGTTGATAAACATGGCTTAATGGGGAAGAGTCAACATGGATTTAGCAAAGGTAAGTCATGCCTCACTAATCTGTTGGAATTCTTTGAGGGTGTAAATATTTAAGCATGTAAACAAGGGAGACGCGGTACAGTGTACCTGGATTTCCAGAAAGCATTTGATAAGGTCCCACATAAAAGACTCTTGAGAAAATAAAAAGTCATGGGATAGGAGGTAGTGTGTTACTATGGATTGGTAATTGGTTAAAGGATAGGAAGCAAAGACTAGGAATAAATGGTCAGTCTTCACAATGGAAAGATGTAAAAAGTGGTGTGCCTCAGGGATCTGTATTGGGACCGGTGCTGTTTAATGTATTCATTAATGATCTGGAAAAGGGCGTTAAAAGTGAGGTGATCAGATTTGCAGATGGCACCAAGTTATTCAAGGTAGTTAAAACACGAGCAGACCGTGAAGAACTGCAACAGGATCTTATGAGACTGGGTGCCTGGGCATCTAAATGGCAGATGAGATTTAATGTGGACAAATGCAAAGTGATGCACATAGGGAAAAATAACCCAAACTATGAGTACACAATGCTGGGTACTAAGCTAGGACTTACCACTCAGAAAAAGGATCTGGGAGTGATTGTGGACAATACACTGAAATCCACAGCGCAGTGCGCAGCAGCAGTCAAAAAAGCGAACAGAATGTTAGGAGTTATTCGCAAAGGGATAGAGAATAAAACTGAGGATATCATAATGCCTCGATACAAATCAATGGTGCGACTGCACCTGAAATATTGTGTGACATTCTGGTCGCCCCATCTCAAAAAAGACATAGCTGAACTAGAAAAGGTACAGAGAAGGTCCCCGAGAATGATAATTCGTATGGAACGGCTTCTGTACAAAGAGAGGCTTAACAAGCTAGGTCTCTTCAGCTTAGAGAAGAGAAGACTGAGAGGGGACATGATAGAGGTTTATAATATCTTGAGTGGTATGGAATGAGTAGATAGGGAATGGTTATTTACCCTCTCAAATAGTACTAGAACTAGGGGACACTCCATGAAACTAGGTGCTGGCAGATTTAAAACAAATAAAAGGAAGTATTTTTTCACTCAACGCATAATTAACCTATGGACTTTGTTGCCAGAGGATGTTGTCAGGGCCAGTAGTATAGCTGGGTTTTAAAAAAGACTGGATACGTTCTTTGAGAGTAGGTCCATTAATGGCTATTAACCAAGTAGTTTACGGGATGAACCTCTTACTGTCGGGAACTGGGAGTGAACAATGGGGAATGGATTGCTCATTGTGACTGTTGGTTCTTTTCCCATGCGATCGAGATTGGCCGCTGTCGGAGGACGGGATACTGGGGCTTGATGGACAATTGGTCTGACTCAGTATGGCACTACTTATGTTATTTTCCAAAAATCTGCATACATCCTGGCTGTAATGTCTTTGTCTTCCAACTGATTTAGATGTAACCTGGCAAGATTATACATCTCCTCAATATTACTATATCACCTAAATTTTAGATGGATTGGACAGAGGGTCCTTATGTTATAAGCGATTTACATGTAAATGCTATTTCTGACTGTAATGTCTTTGTATTCCATCTATTGTACATGAAATTTGGCAAGATTGTATCTCAGATCTACAGGATTATCTCTGCCAATGTGTAGAACGATTTGAAAAAGGGTCCAAATTTTATAAGCAATTAATATTTCCCTCTTGAAGACTTTTGTTAGTCAGGTAATTAGCATATTGCAGTGCCATTCAGAGACAGGCAGGGCAGGGGGGAGGGGGCTGTAGAAGGCAGGGAGAGCAGCCCAACAGACTAACAGACACATTCACTGGCCAATTGCTCCATGCTTCCACCTTTACAGGAGGATCAAACAGTGGTGGCTTCAAGCTGGGCATAGAGGGTAGATATAAACTGCTGTTCGTTTGGCCTGCTTTTTGTCTGTGGTTCATTCTGACTTTGGTCAGAGCATTTTCTCAGTCTTTTTGTGTGTGTCTGTGTGCTAGAGCTCTCTGCAAGAGTTCCTCCAGCTACGTAAATCCAATCCCCATGCACCCAAGGTGCTGCCCGACATCCTCCTGCCCCCTCCTGGGGCATTCTCTGCAAGTTGATGGAGATTCCCATGCACCTGGGGGTGCCCGCCCAGACTGAAGCCTGTGCCAAACAGCAGAGATGACAGAGATATTCTCTGGCCGACATTTCAAAGACACCCTGGCTGGGACAAGGAATGTGATTGCTTCTCTTCCTGCATGCTTCCAGCTTTCCAGGACCAACCCTAGATAGCTTTGAGGTGGGCATAGAAGGGACATAACTAGGATTTCAGGCAGCAAGGCAGAGGGCAGGGGGAAGAATCCCAGAAATCATTAGACAAGGTTCACACATCCAAGCTGGTCAATTATCATCACATCACTGTAACAAAGGATATAAGAGAATCCCTTATTGGATCTTTCCTAAGGAGATGCCTCCAACTTCCCAGTAACAAGTGAGGGAGAGGGTTTGGGGTGATCACAGCACAAAATTATTATTATTATTATTATTATTATTAATTTATTTATCAGAAACATATGTATAGCGCCAGCTGTGTACCTGGCACTTTACAGAACAACAAGATAGACGCAGTCCCTGCCTATGGCTTACAATCTAATAGACACGGAGGGAGAAGACAATGAGAGGGGACATATGGAGAGACAAGGGATAAATAACATTCAAGTGGATGTGAAGTCTCAGGTGCACGTGCTTGGCTTGGTTGCAGTTGGCAGGAGTCTGTGGGGAGGGCAGACAGTAAATATTGCAAGGAAAGTTCTAACAGGCGTCGGGAAAGACAGCGAGGAAGAGGTGGATTTTGAGGAGGGATTTGAAGG
>QEPC01004922.1:7946973-7960721 GCA_003113815.1 Sphenodon punctatus
CAGTAGGAGTGAGCGATTGACAGTGTCAAAGGCAGCAGAGAGGTCAAGGAGGACAAGAATGGAGTAAAGGCGCTTAGATTTAGCGACAAGTAGATCATTGATGATCTTGGCAAGGGCAGTTTCAGTGGGGTGAAGGGGGCAGAAGCCAGATTGGAGAGGGTCCAGGGAGGATTGGCAGAGAGGAAATCCAGGCAGTGGGAGTAGACAACACGTTCCAGAAGCTTAGAGGCGAAGGGTAGGAGGGAGACCGGCCGGTAAGTAGAGGGGTCAAAGGGGTCGAGGGTGGACTTTTTGAGGATGGGAGAGACAGTGGCATGCTTGAAGGTGGAGGTGAAGGAGCCAGTGGAGAGGGAGAGATTGACATGTATGGGGGGGGGGAAACTAGTGGGAGCAATGGAGGTTAGGAGGCGGGAGGGGATTGGGTCGAGAGGGCAGGTGGAGGGGTTGGCGGAAGAGAGCAAAGAGGAGATTTCCTCAAGGGAGGCAGGAGGGAAGGAGGAGAGGGGGTAGGGGTAGAGGGTGGTGAGAGAGTGAGGAGCGGAGATGGGTGGGAAGCAATGTCCTGGCGGATCTGGTTCTTTGAGGTGAAGAATGATGTGAGATCCTGAGCAGAGAGGGAAGTGGGTGGAGTCGGGGGGTGGGGGCTTGAGAAGGAGTTAAAGGTGGAGAAGAGGCGGCAGAGAGTAGGATTCAACCCAGGAGGCATAGTAGTGTTGCCTCGCCAGGGAGATAGTGGAAGAGAGGGAGGAGAGGGAGAATTTATAGTGAAGGAAGTCAGGGTGGGAGTGGGATTTGCGCCAAAGGCGTTCAGCAGCCCGGGTGCAGGAGTGGAGGTAATGGGTAGTAGGGGTGAGCCAAGGGCGGGAGTTACGGGGTCGAACAGGGCGGGAGGCGAGGGGAACAAGAGAGTCGAGGGTCGTGGTGAGAGAGGCGTTAAGAGAAGAGATGGCAGTGTCAGGGGAAGAGGAGGAGAAGACAGGAGGGAGGAGGGGGAGAGGGGAGGAAGCAAAACCTAAGGGCTAATAGCCTGCAAATCATGGAAGGAGCATGGAGCTGGGGAAGAAGATGGGGGTTGGTGGGAGAGGTTGAAGGAAGCGAGGTAATGGTCGGACAAGGGACAAAGGTCAAAGGAGAGGTCAGCAACAGGACAGTTTCTGGAGAGAATGAGGTCGAGAGAGTGGGCGTCGGTGTGGGTGGGGGAATCAGTCCAGAGATGGAGATCAAAGGAGGAGGTTAGGGAGAGAAAGCGGGAGATAGAGGGCTGGGAAGGTGAGTCAACATGGATGTTGAAGTCACCAAGAGTGAGAGCGAGGGTATCATCGGAGAGGAAGAAGGTAAGCCAGGATTCAAAGTCCTGGAGAAATGAGGAAAGGGGGCCGGGGGGTGGTAGATGACTGCGACACGAAGGTGTAGGGCGGAGAAGAGACGCACAGAGTGAGCCTTGAAGGAAGGGAAGGAGAGGAAGGGGGGAGGGGAAAGGAGCTGGAATCGACAGGGGTTGGCAAGGAGAAGGCCCACGCCATCACCCCGGCCTTCGGGGTGGGACCAGTGAGAGAAGGAAAGGCCTTCAGAGGAGAGGGTGGCAGGGGTGACAGAGTCAGAGGGAGAGATCCAGGTTTCAGTAAGTGCAAGGAGTTGGAAGCGGTGAGAGAGGAAGAGGTTGTGAATGAAGGGGGCTTTATTAACGGAAGAGCGACAGTTCCAGAGGAAGCAGGAGAAGGAGAGTTGATTAGGGGGAAGGCAGGGAACGTGGATGAGGTTGGGGTGTGTGGAGCGATGGGGCTTGCAGGGACTGTGTAAGGGTGGGTGGAGGGTAGGAGGCGGCTTGCAGGGAATGGTTAAGGGGGGTGAAGGGGAGGAGGGGGAATAGGCAAAGGGGAGAATAAGGGGGCAGGGAGGTTGGAAAATTTCTTCTGGACAATTGGCATCACAAACACATCTAATACCACAATGACAAACATAAGAGAATCCCTGGCATAGGTTCATACTCTCCAGATGAAATGCAGGCTTATAACTTTGGGACCCTTTATCAGGTCCTTTTGATATTTGGCAGAGATTATGCTAAGGGTCTGAAATATAATTCTTCCAAATTCCATGTAAACCAGCTGGAATACAAAGTTGTTACAGCCAGAAATGCATTTAAAAGTAAATTGCTTTTAATATCAGGACCCTTTTATTCAATCCTTCAGAGATCTGGCAGGGTTAGTTACCTTGAGGAGGGGCATAATGCTACTAAATTTTATCCAAATTGGATGTGAGAGAAAGATGTTACAGCCAGGAATGTGTACACAGGCTTTTGTAAACATTCAACTGGTTATAAAATGGGATCCCTGTAATCATTCATTCTGAAATTTGACACAAATTATGCCCTCTGTTGGGGGTATAATTCTGCCAAGGTTAATCAAAATTGGATGAAAAATACAAATGTTAAAACCAAAAATGTGGTTTCCATTTAAACCAATGGAAATCAAAAACGAGTATAAACCAAAATGAAACAGACTAACAAAATATAACGAAAATTAATGACATTTTAATAATGAAACTAAATGAATAACAAAAATGAAAGAGAGTTACTGTGCACATCCCTAGTGCAGAAGCAACCAGAGGAGGTGCTGTGGTGGAGTTAAATTTTCCCCACCCACTACCCACCCACCGACTATACATGTTGCAAGGCTGCAGTGTTGCCCTATGGGTGCCCTGCAACATGCATCATGGGTGGGTAGTGGGTGGGAAGGTGCTTGTCTAAAAGCACCAATTGAGCTGAAATGAGTACTCATAAAACGTTAAAATTACGGTACCCGACCTGGTAACACTAGTCACTAATCATTACCCAATTACTGCTCGATGGGCTACCTAATTGATTTTTTTTTTTTACTTCCTGCATTGATTTTCTGACTTCCTGTACCAATTTTATGGTTTTCCAATCAGTAAAGTGGTAAATTGATGATGTCTAGTCGCTGCTTGAAAAACTGCAGGGAGGGTGATTCGATTCCACCATCTCCTCAGGCAGCTTGTTCCACTGATGAACTGTTCTACCGCTTAGCAAGTTCATCCACATATTAAACCCACCACCTCTTGTCCTATCCTCATTAGCAATGGAGAACAAATGTTTCGAAACGGGTAACACTTTTGCTGCCCACAGGTAACACAGGCAATTAGTCTGTTGGGTGCCCAGTCAGCACAGAGTAGGGCACCCAATTACCCAAACACACCAGGTATTACCATCATATTACCCTCTGCTGGGATTGGTCCATGGGAGGTCACCTGGTCTATGACCCACTCCAAAGCAGGGAGGTCTCTCCCCAGCCATGTAGTGACAAACCAGTCACTTGGTTCAGGAATGTGGTTAGGTTGCCATGTGGTCACAGGAGAAAGGAGGGCAGGTCCCACCCTATTCATTAATACAACGCTGTCCTGCTTAGGTCCCTCTAGAGGCAAAGGCAGGGGCAAAAGGCTTTTTGCCACACCCGGCTTTACAGTCACAGATTTTCAGAGACAGGTCCCTGCCCAATGGGCTTACAATTTAAGATGGCCATGGATGAGGGGAAGACACATTCCCATTTTACAGATGGGGAACTGAGGCTGAGAGGTTTTGATTTGTTCAAGGCCACCCCAGTGAGCTCATTGACTGGGGTGAGATTTGAACCCTAGTCTCCCACACCCAAGTCCAGTATCTTATCCACTACACCACACTGGCTCGTGAGCTAAGCTGATTTTAATTTGTGTGACCTCAAAAATAATTGAAAACAGAAATTTAGAATGTCATTTCATTTTTTAGGGTTTGTTTATCTGTCATAGTGAGGGGTACAATACCCTGTGATAAAGAAACCCTGTGGTATCCAGGCAAATCAAATCTAAACTTTGGGTGGTAGACTAGCCCTTTTAAAGTGATAGGAACTGTTTACAACCAACAGGATTCAATCTTCTTTCTTCAGCTTTCAGTCAAGTGAACAGCTGGAACCAGGAGTGCCCAGAGTTCCACAGCCCATGCATGGAGGAGAAGGATCCCTAGGTGTCCTCCCAAGTCTCCACCACCGCTGCTGGCGGCTCCTCATATTGGCTTCTCCAGGTGCAGTGATGAGCCAATGGAAGCACAAGGCAGGCAACAGTAGAGAAGGCTCAGCATTGTCTGAGGAGGGTCCCTGGATGACCCGAAAGCTTGCTTACTTTCACCCTTAGAAGATGATCCATTAAAAGATGTCATCTGAATAATGTTGTCTCCATCTCATACATTTGGGACCAACACAGCAACCACACCCTTTCTAGACTATTTTGTTTCCCCCACATGAAAGAAAGAAAGAAAGAAAGAAAGAAAGAAATGCTGATGGGGGGAGGAAGAGAAAAAAAGGGGAAAGGGAGAAATGAAGAAAGAAGAAAGGGGCAAGACTGAAAGAGGGAGAAAGTCGGAGAACCAGAAAGAAGGAAAGAGTAAAGGAAAATCTGAGAGAGACTCCAGAGAGAGAGAAGGACTTTCTGTCTTCCCGCGCTTAGGACTAAATTCTAAAAAGTCCTAGCTCCAGTGGTGACCTAATTCTGAGGGGAACAAAAGAGGCCTGAACGTGACAATGGAATTCAATGAAGGGTTGGGAGGATGCTCAAGGTGTCTTGAGTCAATAGGGAAATCTTGTCAGAATGTTGTGAGGAAAACAAATCCTTACAGGAGATAAGGGGCTTTCTTATAGGGAAACAGGGGTGGGGACTGGCTCCATCCAGGTGCGCACAGACGGGCCCATCATTGTGCTCACTTTTGCTAATCTGGAGTTCCAAGCTAGGGTCTTTGTTTGAAACCTCCATTTCCTGTGCTCCCATGGTTACTGGTGGAGGCTCGTGCTTTACCCGAGGGGCTTTTCAGTTTCTATGGCTCACCTGGCTCTCACATTCCTCTCTGGCCCTTGTTGCTTAAGCACCCCGGAATCTGTATTCCTTATGGAGCGATGTTCACCAAAACAAAAGGGGGGCGGGGGTCACGTTCCTAAGGAGATGCTTCCAACTTCTTGGTAACAAGTGAGGGAGAGGGGTTGGGGTGGTCACAGCACAGAATGGTATATGGGTGACATTTCTGCTTGCAAACTGACATCATCACAAACATATCTTGTACCACAGTGACAAACATAAGAGAATCCCTGGCATAGGCTCATTCTCTGCAGACTCTGTGCTGTGCTGTGCAGGCTTATAACATTGGGACCCTTTATCAAATCTTTCTGATATTTGGCAGAGATGATCCTGAAGTTCTGGGATACAATCCTACCAAATTTCATGTAAGCTGACGGAATACAAAGATGTTACAGCCAGAAATACATTTACAAGTAAATTGCTTATAACATCAGGACCCTTTATCCAATCCTTCTGAAATTTGGCAGAGATAGTAACTAGTTACCTTGGAGGTGTATAATCTTGCCATGATTCATCCAAATCAGATGGGAGACAAAGGCGCTTTCCCACCTTATAGAAAAAGTCTGCATTGTTTTAATCTCATTGTTTAAGATGTGCATTACCATTTGCTATTCCCCATTCACACATTCTACTTTTCTCTGCATTTGAACTTAATGCACATCCTAAAATTGTGCATTATAAGCATTTCCACATTCAGCATATTTCTCCTGCATCTGCATTCTCAGCATTACAGGAAGAAAACCAGAAATGACCTTTCTCCCCTCCTTCGGAAGTTGTTTCTCCCACCACTCCAGAGTTTCTTTCCCTGTCTCATTTGCCAGACCTGGAACAGCATCGGCTCCACTTCCGTTATCCTGGAGGATTAACATAGGATTCCTGTGTGTTCCTTTATGCGCTGCTTTCCCATGTTGAAATTATGTGCATTATGTGAATGCGGTTTCAATGCAGCATTCACACAATCAATCTAAGCACATAATAAAAAAACTGTCTTTATTCAAGATGGTTGGGCCACCCTGTAATGCACTTTTCAAACATGTGCATTGGATAGAAAACATGAAGATGAAGGCATTCCCAAGCTACTGAAAAATTTGGATAGAATAATAATGCACATATATCAATGTGGTGGGAAAGCACCCAAAGACGTTACAGCCGAGAATGTGTACGCGGACTTTCGTAAAATAACAAATTTCAACTGGTTATAAATTCAGATCCCTTTATCCAATCTTTTTGAAATTTAGCACACATAATTCCCTTTGTTGGGGGTACAGTCCTGCCAGGTTTCATCCAAATAAGATGAAAAACAAAAAAGGTTACAGCCAAAAATGTGTTTTCCGTTGAAACCAATAGAAACAAAAACCGAAAGTAATAACAAAACGAAACAAAGACTAATGAAATATAACAAAAACGAATGACATTTTAATAATGAAAACAAAAGTAATAACGAATATGAAAGAGAGTTACTGTGCACATCCGTACTGGAGACCAGCTTGTGATATACCAGTAGATTGCATTCAACCTCTCAGCCACCCTCCAACCTTTTGGGTAGGGCTGAAACTCAGTACTAGGAAAAATCTCAGCCAAGTATAGGAAGGGGTGACATAGGGCAGCACGGCCCGCGGCATGGGCCAGGGAAGGGAGGGGGTCAGGAAATAGGGCACCAGGGTGCAGGGAATGGGGGGTGCCACTCATCTAAAAGCCACATGGGAACTGAGCATGCTGCTCTAATCTGGACTCTGCTTCAAGCTGTGAGAGCCAGGCGTGCTTGGACTCTGCCTCTTAGTTTCAATGAGTTTCTCTGAGCATGCTCCTAAAGCTCTCTGGGAGCATGCTGGGAAATGTAGTCCAGCTTGCTTACAGATAGCAATGAGAGCTTTTAGGTGAGTGCTGCCCCCTTCCCTGCCCCCTGGTGCCCTATTCCCTTCTCCCCTTCTTCCCTGGCCCATGCTGCTGACCATGCTGCTCTCTGCCCCCCCCCCTTTCCTGCACTTGGCCCCTCTAAATCCCGAGTATTCTCTGAGGATCCGAGGATGGCCCAAACACTCGGGACTGGTTCTCGGAACCTCAGCAATAATTACAAATTTTTTTTGGACATTCAGAACAGCCCTACTCTTGGGCTTTCCAGTCTTTCAATTGGCATGGGGTACACGGCATATATTATTAGACGGGCCAGGTGTTTTACTCACCACCATCAGGCTGCCGTGAATGGGACATGTTGCACTTCAAGCCAACATCCATGCTTGATGTTGCTAGTCTAGCGGTTTCCCAGGTGGAGGACTAAGGGACATTTCAGTGTCAGTCACTAAGAAGGAACTAGAAATGGGCTGGCTGTTGTCTGTGTAGGGGTCACTTACACCAAGCACCCCATGGGAGGGACTTTGGCTGTGTGTGCGTGTGGTGGGTCCCAGTTGCAGGGTTCCAACCAATTGAGGTGATCAAGAGCCCTCGTGTAGGCAGCCCCAAATATTCAGAATTAAATCAGGCCCCTAAAATTATGAGTCACTTAAAATCATGAGATTGTAACGATGGATACAACTGCGGGTTTATTTTTATTATTAGTCTCCTGTTGCGTTTATTAGTCTCCTGTCGTAATAATAATAATTAATTAGTCTCCTCCTTTTAAGTCACAATGAAGTTGCGTTTTCTCCAAAGCCATGAGCATTAGAAATTTAGGGTGCAATTCCACTCCCATTAAAGCCAGTGACGATTGATTTCAATCGGTGCTAGTTCACACACTCAGGGCACTTTCCCACATGACAAAATGCACCTGATTTGCCTTCTGGAAAATCTCCGGGAAGCAAGTCAGGCGCAGGGTTTGTAATGTGGAAAAGTTAACCCGTGCGCTTTTGGTGGCAATCCTGCAAGGAATGTAAGGTCAGATTTATTGGCTTTGCGACTGCTCTAAATCCTCTACAGAACTGACACCAAAAACGCATGGGTTAACATTTTCAATCATGCCTGATTTGCCACTTGGAGATTTTCCTGGAGGCAAACCGAACGCATTTTCTCACGTGGGAAAGCGCCCTTACTCTTTCAAAAATATGGAAACTGAAGTTCTCATGATTTTTATCAAGAATCCCAGGTCAAGCAAAACTGCAGCCGAGACACTATTTTGTGTACTTATCGAGTCATAGACTCACTGGAGTTGGAAGGGACTTCAGAGGTCACCTAGTCCAACCTAGTACTTGGATGTACGATGACTACAACTACTATGAGTGCAGCCACACGAGACATTACTGCACTTTGGGCAGCCTTATCTCACATTGGGCAATGTTATCATGCGATGCAATGGCTCAGGTGGCTTGCAGCTGTCAGATGTTCGAACTGCTTTGGGCAAACTTTACCCCACTTTGGACAACCTTGCTACGGCCTGCTTCTCTGGAGCAAGGCCCATGACACAGGGTGTAGCAAGGTTGCCTGAAGTTGGGGCTGTTTGTGTGTCCACCGGCCCAAAGTGTGGTGGCTACAATTGGCCACCATGAGGCGGCAGGGATCGGGCCTGTTCGTGTGACTGCACCCTACATCCTTGTTAGATCCCTGATTCCTACCTAACCTTTGTTTCCCAACCCCCCTGCATCTTTCTATGTGGCATGTTTGCGGCGCAAGTTTACAGAATGAGCCACTTATTTACATTAAAACATTTATTCACTTATGTCAAGTTGACAGAAAGACTCTTGCATTTCCTGATTTTTATTGGTGTTTTGCTTCTCTGCTGGAAAAACAATCAGTCTGATAAAAATCTGGTTAGCAGTTCATCAGATACTCACTCCTGGCTGGGTAGCTAAGGAACTCATAGCCAGATTTTCAAAGAGCTTGGCTGGCACACAAGCCCTGTGCACATGGGTGGGGCTTACACAGAAGCTTTGAGAATCTGGCTCTCAGTCGCAACGCCTTATGTCAGCACAATCTTACAATGGATGTGTCAGTACACAGGATCCTAGTGTTTTGCTTAAACACATTTCCCAACACAGGGCAATAGCTAGTCTGCGAGCTCATGATGTACTATGCAGAGAGAATAACAAGGAGGAGAACAGACTTTGTCTTCTGTTAGAGCGGTTCGACCATAATAACCCTACAATCTTGACTTGAGCAGAACACTCACCTACAGCCATGTAATCAATCCCCGGAAGTCCCTGTAAGTGCATACAGGATGAGGCCCATGTGTAGAGTTACCATCTTCCCTGAAGGTTGACCCAAAGGGAGCATGGCCATGCCAGAAAAGTGGTGGGGTAATGGGATTCTCCTGCCCCCTTTAACACAGCCCTGCCCTTCCTGCTGAGAATTGTGACTTCATGATGCTCCAAAGAAGGAGATGCTACATCATAAATGGCATGGAGGAGCTGCTTTGCTCTGTCCCCTACCCTGCCAGAAAAAATAATTTCTTGGGTTATCCAGGCAATCCTGAATAATTCAGAGAAATCAGGGTATCATCTGTAGCCCAGCTATGATGGACGTACTCCCCACCTATGAATCCTTTGGGTGAGATTTGGAGGGATGGTACCCTAGCTGAGCATGAGTACAACTGCCAGTGCAAGCAGGGTGGGATGATAAACATCTGGGAGGTCCTTCACTGGAAGTGACTGTAATAAATTAGCCCAGCTGGGGAGAAAACTGCTAACCAGCTTGCGGACAGGGTTCTAGAACCAGGGCACAGAGAAGGAAGACCAGCTTATGGAGCCTAAACTTGGGTAGTGGTGGGCAAGAGAGATTAAGCAAGGAGTTGAAGGCAGCAGGCTTCTCTGGGGCTAGAAGGTAAGTGAAGGCTGTTATGGAGCTAGCTTGGATGAAGGAGGCCCCCAGACCATAACTCACAACTCAACTGGTGTTTTGCACTGGCCTTGAGGCAGGGGATCCATTGGTAGGGGAGGTGTTAACAACGTCCTTGTCATGGACAGATGATTACCTACTCCAGGCCAGACTCCCAGAGCACATCTGCCCCTGGAGAGGTGTAGAGCATATTCAAATGGTTCACCCCTGGAGACTGATGGAGTGGATCAGTTCTGCACAGCTCTGGGTGAATGTCCTCTGATCTCGATAGCTGTTCAGCCAAGGACCTTGATCTGGCTTGGAACACCTTGCTGACGGGGGTCATCAACTGGATGGGTCCAAGGCATCTGCTTCCTTAGTTTTAGCACCACAGGTTACCTTGGTTTACTAAGGGACTGCGGTGTTTGAAGCAGGAAGGACGGTGGTTAGGTTAGAGCGACGGTGTTGGGTTGAATCCAATAGGTTGCGGCACAGAGTCAGTTTACGGGCATATGCTGTGGCCATGAGGGCAGCAAAGAAGGAATTCTTTACTGCCCTCATATTAGCTGTGAAGTTCCGTCTGGCAGAGCTGTTCTGGGTGGTGTGGGGGCTGGTCAGTCCAGCCTCCCTTCGCCTAGATGTGGAATCTTCCAGGGCCTGCTGTGACATGTTTGTCAACTACTTTGCGGATAAGATCACTCAGATTCACCACAATTTCAGTACTGCGTATTGTGTAGAGGGAGGAGAGCCAGAGGCTGCAGAAACCCCGACTGGTCTGGTTTCATGGGATCTGTTTCAGGAGGTGATGCCAGCGGAGGTAGAAGATGTTCTGGAGTCTGTTAGGGCCAACCTGTTGTGAACTGGATTTGTGCCTGTCCTGGTTGGTGAAAGCCTGCCGGGAGACATTAGGACTGCTGCTGGTGGGGATGATCAAAGCCTGCCTTTGGGAGGGCAGAGTGCCAGAATGTTTGAAGGAGGCAGTGGTGCAGCCTCTGCTCAAGAAACCATCACGTGACGTTGACTTGCTCGCCAGCTTCCTTTTTTAGGGAAGGTTACTGAGCAGGTGGTGGCCCAGCAGCTCCAGGTGCACATTGATAGCAGCAGCTTTCTAGGTCCTTCCCAGTCTGGCTTTCGCCCAAGTTATGGTATGGAGATTGCGCTTGTGGCCTTGGTTAATGGCCTGCTCCAGGAGTTAGACCAGGGACGTTCAGCTCTACTGGTCCTATTAGATCTCTCGGCAGCTTTTGACATGGTTGATCACAAGTTGTTGCTGACTTGCTTGCGGGACCAGGCAGGATTAGGCAGAATGGTTCTACAATGATTCCATTCCTACCTAGCTGCTAGGACCCAACGGGTAGTGTTAGGAGATGAGTCATGTTCTCCTTGTGACCTCTCACATGGTGTTCCGCAAGGTTCCATTCTGTCCCTGCTCCTGCTCAACGTGTACATGCAGCCACTGGGTGAGGTTGTGAGATGGTGCAGAGTGAGTTGCCATCAATATGCTGATGACACTCAGCTGTACCTCTAATTAACAAACCCAGGCCGGGCAGTTTCTGTGCTTTCTCAGTGTTTGACAGCTGTGGGGGACTGGATGAGGCAGAACCAACTGAAGCTGCATCCTGACAAGACAGGTGATGCTGGTGGGGAGAGCGGCAGGTGTGACATCTCCCTCATTGATGGGGTTTGTCCTCCACTGGTCTCCCAGGTGTGGAGTCTGGGGGTGGTCCTTGATTCCCGGCTCCGCTTGGATGTCCAGGTGGAGGCGGTGGTGAGGAAGACCTTCGACAGTTGCATCTGGTTCAGCAGCTTCGACCTTACCTCTCATACTCTGACCCGACCACCATCATTCATGCTTTCGTTACCTTGAGACTGGACTACTGTAACGCGTTCTACGTGGGGCTACCCTTGGTGACGGTCTGGAGGTTACAGCTGGTGCAGAATGTGGCAGCCCGGCTCCTTACGGGGTTGGGTCGCCAGGAGCACATTACACCAGTGCTCCACTTTCTGCACTGGCTGCCTATTTTTTTCCGGGCTCGATTCAAGGCCTTGGTTCTTGCCTTTTAAAGCCCTACATGGCCTTGGCCTGATCTATCTGTGGGATCGCCTCACTTCTCGGGTCCTGGATCGACCCCTGCGGTCTGCTGGGGGCGCCTTCCTGGAGGTCCCCCGGGTCAATTGGGGGGCCACTATGGAGAGGACGTTCTTGGTAGCCGCACCTCCTCCTGGAGGAGGCTTGCCTGGCCCCGGACCTGCTGACCTTTTGTCACTTGTGTAAGGCATGGCTGTTCCACCAGGCATTTGGTGGAGGAGATGGGTGAGGGTGGTTATGTGGTGGGGGAGTGTGGGGAGGGAGTTATGGGAGGGTTTTGTGGTTTTTATATTTTTAAGTTGGGTGGGAATGTAGTTTTATATTGATATGATTTTACTGTGTGAGCCGCCCCGAGCTGCCTGAGGTGGAGTTGGATGGGGTATTAAATTGTTAAAATAAAAATAAATAAATAAATTGGGTGAAGTTGTGACTGGCAGAGAGAGTCTGGAGAAGGGATTGGGTGGATTTCTGATGAAGAAAGGACTTTTGTGTGGCAACTTGTAAATGAAGCACTGGATAAGAGTCCTGAAGAATTTTGGAGTTTTTTGGAACTTAAGCAACTGAGGTCTGCAGAGACTTATGACTGCAGACCTAATAGATCATGAGTTCTAACTCTGTGTCATTGCCTTTTGCCACACACAGCATCTGGTTGTTGTTTTTGTAAAGGCCCCTTAACTCCCATTAAAATGGGTGTTGTGTGTCTAAACTCCCCCAAAGTGGTTTTGAAAAGCCCAGTCAGCAAGTACAGTGGGTTTTTTTTTTTTAAAAAAAAAGCAGCAACAGCAACCAGCAACAAAACAAAATGATTCAAGCTACCGTCTGCTCAGACAGCTGAACAAGAACAGCACCGTCAAATGAATCCATCTCCGAGGGGGAAAAAAACTGAGTGTACCAGAAGGGAGGGTGATATTGTAAGGATTTGACACGCCGTGTAATATAATTGCACTGTATCGTTTTATGTTGTAAGACAGAGCCAATGCTCACAACACAAACGTAATGAACAGGTAGAGGTGCTGATGTTGCCGGTGGAGGAGGGAGAAGCTTGGTGTTCTGCTTGATCTTGGAGAGAGCAAACTCAGGCTGGTTGGTGGAATGGCAAAGTCGGACAGTGACGTGCAAATAGACCATGCACTACATTTTTTTGCTGGGCCTGTTAGTTTGTTTTCCTTTTTTTCTTTTTACAGTGCACGTACTTCACTGTGCCAGGCTGTCATGATAGCAGGGTTCAGCTGTCAACTTTTATAACATTTATATTTCTTTGTGTTTATTGATCCAATGAGGCTTTTTTTGGTGTATGTGAATATTTTGGATGTTTGCTTGGGTCTGTGCTGCGCCTGCTGTTCCCAGTTTTAATGCCCCAATAAAACCAAAAACTTACCCAACCATAAAAGTGCCTGAATATAGAGGGTTTTTTCCCTTTCCCTGCGTACTCTATCTAGTACAAAATTAAAACCAAGGAGTTTTCTTTCCAACCTTCAAGACTTAATTCCGGAGAGGTGTGGAACCTGTTTGGTCAGTTTCCCCCCGGAGACTTATGGAACCAGAGAGGTTCTGGAATGCTCTTGGAGAATTACCCTCCGATCTTGGTGACCATTAACTCAATGACCTCGTGACTTTTTGGAACACCTTGCTGACTGAGGCCATCGACCAAACGGCTCCCAGGCATCCGCTCCCTGGGCATCGGCAACGTGGGTCCCTGTGGTTTACGGAGGACCTGCGGCAGCTGATGAAAGAAGGGTGGTGGTTAGAGCAACGGTGGTGCTATACTCGCAACTGAAGCCAACAGATTGTGGCATAGAGTTAGTTTAAAAACCTATGTGGTGGCCATGTGAGCAGTAAAGAAGGAGTGCTTTGCTGCTCTTATAGAATCTGCAAATCCACATCTGGCAGAACCTTTCCAGGTGGTGAGGGGGCTGGTCAGTCTGGCCTCCCTCCGCCTGGAACTGGAATCTTCAAGTGCTTGCTGTGATATGTATGTTGACTATTTCGCAAATAAAATCGCTTGCATTCACCATGACTTCGA
>QEPC01004922.1:7961462-7978171 GCA_003113815.1 Sphenodon punctatus
GGGGGCCACAATGGAGAGGGCATTCTCAGTGGCCGTGCCGTGCCTTTGAAACTCCTTTCCGGAGGAAGCTCGCCTGGCCCCTAGCCTGTTGACATTCCAGGAAGCTGCAAAACCTGGCTGTTTGCCCAGGCCTTTGGGGAGGGTGGGAGGGTAGGGTGAGGGTTTTTTAGCTCCCGCACCTTACCTATTATTTACCCATTATTTATTATATATTTACTATATTTAGCCCTGTTTTAATATTAATTACTGGATGTTTTAAATCGTTTTTATTGTGTTTTTATGTTGGAAGCCGCCCTGGGCTGCTTTAGCAGGAGGGGCGGGGTAAAACTCTATTAAATAAATAAAATAAAGTAAATAAATATTGATGTTGATTCCCTTGCCAGCTATCGGCCAGTCTCTAACCTTCCCTTCTAGATAAAGTTATTATTGAACAGGTAGTGGCCCAGTAGCTTCAGGGGCATTTGGACAGCATCAGTTTTCTGGACCCCTCGCAGTCTGGCTTTCATCTAGGTTATGTTACCGAGACTGCACTTGTAGCTTTGGTTGATGACCTGTGCCGTGAGTTCGATCGGGGTTGGTCAACTATATTGATTGTGTTAGATCTATTGGTTGCCTTTGACACTGTTGATCATGAGATTTTGGTGACCTGCTTGTGTGACCGGGCGGGCGGAATTTTTCTTGAATGGTTCTGTTCCTTCCTGGCCAGGAGGATTCAGCATGTTGTACTGGGAGATTATTCATCTCCCTGAGGCCTCACGTGTTGAGTTCCACAAGGTTCTATTCTGTCCCCTCTCCTGTTCAACATGTACATGCAGCCTTTGGGCGAGGTTGTGAGGTGGTTTGGTGTCATCAATATGCTGACGACACCCAACTATACCACTTGTTTACAGTTGACCCAGATTTGGCAGTCTTGGTGCTTAGTTGATGTTTGGCAGCTGTGGGGGATTGGATGAGGGTAAGCCGTCTGAAGCTGAATTCCGACAAAATGGAGGTGATGCTGGTGGGTGTGGCTGAGGGGCTGGTGACCCCATCATTGATGGAGTTCGTCCCCCCTTTGGTCCCTCAGGTTCGTAGTCAGGGGGTGCTCATCGATTCCCAGCTCTGCCTGGACACCCAGGTGGGGTGTGTTTGGCTAATTACATCTGGTTTGACGGCTTCAGCCGAATATCTTGGACTCCAACCTGGCCACTATCATCCATGCCTTCATCACCTCAAGACTGTAATGTGCTTTACATGGGTCTACCCCTGGTGATGGTTTGGAGACTGCAGCTCCTGCAGAATGTGGCGGCCCGTCTCCTTACAGGGACGAGTCACCATGAGCACATAACGCAGGTGCTTTGCTCGCTGCGCTGGATGCCTATAGTCTTCCAGGCCTGATTCAAGGTGTTGGTTCTTACCTGCAAAGCCCTGTATGGTCTGGGCCTCGCTTATCTGCAGGACCACCTCCCTCCTTGGATTCTGGATTAGCCCCTGTGGCCGGCCGGGGGCGCGCTCCTTGAGGTCCCCTGAATTTCTCAGGTGGTAACCATGGGGAGGGCTTTCTTGGTAGCCACTCCGAGGCTGTAGAATTCCTTCCAAGTCTGGCCCTGGACCCTTCCATCTTTTCAATGACAGTGCAAGAACTGGCCTGTTCCACCAGGCTTTTGGTGGGGAGGTTGGGTAGTGGGGGTGTTTTGTTGGGAAGGGGTTGTTTTTTTAAGCTCCATTCGGCTATTTGTTTACTGCTTGTTTTTATGATGGATGTTTATATTGTATTGTATTGTATTATTTTTAAGTGTTCTTCTGCCGATATAAATAAATAAATAAATAAATAAATAAATAACATTTAAAAATGATCATGGAAATGTTTTGTTAAGGTAAAATGATGGGAATACTTAGAGCCAAGGAGGATCGGAATTTTTGCTATAGGCCTTCTCCTCCTTCTCCACTATTTGTTACACCGGCAATATGCCAAACAGTTGTAATTAGAGACAGATCCTTGACCTGAAGGGTTTACAGTCTAGGACAGACAAGGGAGAGGCCAGACATGAGATGTAACCAAGCAGGGGGAAAAAGATGGTGCCTAGGAATCCATTTTTTGAGGTGTTTTCAGGGCAGAGAAAGCATATAGTCTGCTGGTCAGGTAAGGATCCAGTGCTCAGTGGGTCTAAGCAGCATTAACACCTGAAGGCTAGTCAAGGTTTGTAGTTGGGGTGGCACAAAACTCAAAGTTCAAAGCAAGGCCAGAACCAGGAAGAGACAAGGGAATGTGGTAGGCAAGGGCTCAGGAATGAGTGGAGGGAGGAATGGGAGCAGTAGGCTGGGAGCAGGGCAAAATGAGACAAGGCAATCTAGTGTGCTTCCAGGTCAGGTCAGTACAGGCTAGCTGTGACCCAGGGAATGCAGCCACACAAGCTGCGGAAGGCCCAATCCCCGTGCACCACCATGGCAGGCAAGTGGTGCTGCCACACTCTAGTCCACTGTTGGACTCCCCACGGGGCGGCCGGGTAACTGGGCTGCTGTTGAAGCCCTGCTCTTCCCTGCCTCCCTCCCCCGGCCTGATCAAAATCCTGCCCACACCCCCAAGCCGCGACGTGGCTGAACCCAACAGGTGACAGTGCCCACTGCTCAAAGCCCCACCATGGAGCTGACTGTGTGGCGGGGCAGACGGGACCCAGGCACATGGGCTACAAAGCCTTGGGCAGCCTTACCCCGTTTGAGCCATAAAGGCTGCCAAACAATGTGTTCTTGGGATTTTGCCAAGGACGTGTGGCGTAGCAGTCTGATGCTTGCCCTGCTGTGTGGGGGGAGGGGGGACGGACGACATCTGGCTGCAGCGGGCGCCACAATGCACTGCATCGTGTGGTCCAGCTGTGACCGCACCTAGGAAGTTAAATACTAAATAGGGACCCTTGACTTATCAGTGTATTGGTCAACAACAGCTAATCAGGAGCTTGATGAGTTAGGCTTTGCAAGTTTCTACATGGGTGCAGTTCGTGTGTTTTATCAAAACAGCTGTCTGTGGTGTGGATGCCAGTCCTGGCATCCTCCTAGCTTCTGACACCTGCTTTCTGTAAAATCAGTGCATTTCTTTTATAATTTAACAGCTAGAGCTCAGTCATTCTCAGACAGCAAGTCAATCACTCTCCTCTGCTCTTTGGTTTGGTCTCATGAGCTGAAGTCATCTGACACATCATTTTTTTTGTTTTGTTAAAATTATCTTGTGTTTTTTTTAAAAAAAAAGGAAAGAAAAAGGAAATTGTGGCTGGCGGTAATATATTACTTATTTAGTTTTTTGTGCATTATTAACAAGTGAATGGCCGTGGCAACCTGGCAGAGAGCAGCGGGAAGGAGCAAGCTCTTTCAGTTCTGCTGAACAGCTTTGATTCTTGTGAAGTTGATGTTCTCGGGGCATGTTCTATGCAGCCCTTGATCCCTCAGAGCATTGACTGCAGTGGGTGGCAGTGCTTGGCATTTCCATTCTTCCTTTTGCCAAGGCAGACACGACAGATTTAAGACAGTTTTAATTTTTTTAAAAAAACATCCTAATCTTTTTTTTGTGTTTTTGTTATTTTATTAGCGTACAGGTATGAATTTAGAATTTGGCACGTTCAGGATCAATAGGGTCACCACTAGTACTGGAAAGGGTAGCTGATTTGGTATCTGCGGGAAATACCTGCATTTGGGGTTACTGTTCCGGGTATCTGAATCGGTGCCTGGATACTGTTCCGGGCTGCCTGTGGCAGGTGGGGTGAGGTATAAAATTCTTAAAATATTTTAAAATAAATAAATAAATAAATACCCTTTGAGGGTATCTGAAAAAATGGAAACTTTGATTGATTGATTGATTGATTTTGGCTTTTGAGTACCCCAGATTACCTTAATAACCCCCCCTCCCCCTCAAATGGGGAAAAGAAATCTGATATCTGGGACTGGAAGTAAAAAAAGTTGGGATGAAAATGGTATTTTCGGTACCTGAACTTTTTGAGTTCTTTTAGTATGGCCCCATGCCCTTCAGGTGAAAGCCCCAGAGAATCTGACAACCCTTAGGATGAGACCTGTGGTCGGTCAGGCCGAGTAGCCTCTGACAGTGGCCACGGCCCAGTGTTTCGGAGGATGTAGAAGGCAAATGTGGAATACTCTTCTCTCATGAATGATTCATCTTCATTCTTAATGCTTCGGCCTTCCATCATGAGGCTAGAATTTGGTAGCATTAACTTCTTATGTCTCTGGATATTTTTTTTCCCTTTCTGTTGATTCCCAGTCGCTCTTTGAATTTGATTTGTTTTTTGGCTGTCTGGTCTATATCTGGCAAATGTGGCGGCATGCAAACGATTCCGTTTTGCCAGGGCTGCCTTGCTCTCCCTGGGCCTTGCTTTCGCCACACAAAAAAGTCTGGTATCTCTTCCCACCCCTTCTCTGGTACATTTCATTCTTACTCATGGACCCGTACAACCTGCGCCAGCTTGGCCTGCCAGACTGGTGCCTAAAATGGAGGTTCTTCAGTCTCTCCGTCACGCATATGGCTTTCCTGCAGCCCTGTCCTTGCAGATCTTTTTCTTAATATAGAAAAACCCACAGATTGGAGGCTTCCATTTCCTTTCTCCAGACCTGTTCTCTCAGGTTCTTCTCTCTGACCTGGAGGGGCACTCTCTTCCATAAGAGAATAAGCTTCCAGGGGCAACTGTGGGAGCAAAACATCTGAATAGCTTCAAAATGGAGTTGGATAAATTGATGGCATAGATCTTGTGAGGAGTTTACTGAGTTTATAATTTGATGTTGCAGGACAAGGTGTCCCTGCACCCCCCGGAATACATGTTGTTTGTCGGGTTTTTGTCCCCCCCCCCCCCCCCCAGCTTTCGTCCTGTAGCATCAAAGTTGTCTGCAGCTGGAGGTGGGACTGTCGAGGCATTCTTTGACTCTTTCCTTGCGCACCATCCTCCGTACTCTCTCTGTGCTTCCCTGTGGTATCGCCACTGAACTGAGAACTCAGATTTATCAGCATCCCTTCCCTGATGACCTGTAGCTTTGCTTCACTGCTCTCAGCTAGGGGCTGTTAGTATTGGATGGCTGGGTTGCTGGCCCCCAAAGGGCGGCCCCCTGAAGATATTGCTGTGAGGTCAAACACAAACTTCGAATTTGTTTGAACCAATAAAACTAGGCTTTCAAATAAAGAGTGATTTCCCCCCCACCCCTCCATTCAGAATCTCAAGGAAAGTCTTTCTCAAGCATGTCTGTGTTTACTGAGTTGTTGCACAGTCTCTGGGGGGGAGAGGGGGGGCAGCAGAAATCCAGCCATTTGGCACGTTAGAAACTATTCTGGACAGAACCTGAGTAGTAAATTTGTGCGGCAGGATACAAACAAATCATAAGCAAGGGAGCAGTCTGAATGTCTTTCAGGGTCTCTTTCTCATTGCATTTATGATACTATAATTCATGTAGATGAGAAACTCTGATGTCTTCATCCACCGATTCCAAACTTCACTGTAAGTTACAAAGGCTGCGCAGTGCGCAGGATTCAGCAGCCAGAATGCACATCTTCTCTGTCTAGAAAAGGGGTGACGATAGCCTCGCGCAGGCCAAGCGCCGTACAGAAGCGAAACTGCCATGGAACAAGGGGCCTCAGTTGAGCCCGGCCCTTGGACTCGGAGGGGGGGGGGGGTCACTTTTCAAATGAAAAGAGCCACTAGGGAAGTTTCAGAGGGGGGAGGAAGCTGCCCCCACCCACTCTTACTTTATCTTCCCCTGGCAGGATTGCTGCTGCTCAGAGGGAAGGGGAGGCCACTGGTTGGGAGCTGGGACAGCTCTGCCTTTGTGAGTAAGCCCTGTTCCCCACCCTGGAGATCCTGCTCCCTTGCCATTTGAGGAGCCCATAATTCTGTCATGAGTCAGGCCTGGCCCAGCCTTCTTGTACCACTAGCTCCACAAGCTGGCTAGTAGTTGGGGGTAGAGATGATTAGGATGGGGGAAGAAATGGGAGGGTTCAAAACATGGATCCATCCCCTCTGCTTGTGGGCAGGCCCTCATCTCTGCTCCCTTCCCCTGAGCTCACTGTTTCCAGGCTTGAGGGTAGGAATTGGAAGCACGGTCTAGAGTCTAGACCTTGTTTGACTCATGAGCCGCAGGTAGGGCTGAACCGAATAGTACTTCCGGGGATTCGGACTGATTTCTGAAGTTCTGACTAGTCGGTCTGAGTACTCAGAGGCAAGTCAGTATTCTTGCTGAAGCTTCGGACTTCAGAGACCAAAGCACGAAACATTGGGAAACTTTGGAAAACTGATGCAAAATTCTTGAACCCACAGCCAAAGTACTACCCAGAAAAGCAGGCTAGCAAGAGTGGGACAATCACTCCAGTAGTCAACTCCAAAAAAGTGCAACTGTATGCAGGAATCCATCCCCCCCGCAACAGTAGTGTACCCACAGCATGGCCCACCATCAGTAGTGAGTGTACCTACTTTAGCATTATCCCAACCAAGCAGTGCACAAAAATGCAGGCTAGCAAGGGACGTTCACTCAAGAAGAATACAACCCCTGCAAAACAGTCTGCGACTGCATGGAGAAATCCCACCAAAACAAGCACAGGCTCCAGAAGCAGTCACAAAATTAAGAAACCGGCCATTCACACTCCCTACCCACCCACTGTGGCTTGAGTGTCTTGGGGCTGCCCTCAGTAGCCGCCTAGATCAGCTGCTTAGTGTTTCCGGCTCCAGCAAATTCAAGCCACATGGGGGTGGGGGACTGGGCCGTAGCAGCTGCAGGGAGAGTAGAGAGCAGCGGGAGTGGGTGCCCCGTTGGAAGCAGCACCACAGCCACCGCCGCCCCAGCCACCATTATGGGGTGGCGGTGGCTGAAGCAGCGGCTGGGGCGTTGCTTTCAGCGGGCCACCCACTCCCGCTGCTCTCTACTCTCCCCAGGGCAGGCAGGCAGATGCCTTAGGAAGCCTTGCTGCAGCTGCTACAGCCTGGTGCCCCCCCCTCCCCTCGGTGTGGCTTGAATTTGCGGGCTACCAATGGCCGTCTAGATCAGCTGCTTCTGGGGGGGGACTGGACTGTAGCAGCTGCAGAAAGGCTTCCTAAGGTGACCGTCTGCCCGGCAGGGAGAGTAGTGAGCAGCGGGAGTGGGCAGCCTGCCACTCGGGGGAAAAAAATGTAACTGGGCTCAGCGGCCCATGGCGCCTGGTGGCCCTTGGCAAAAAGCCGGGGTTGCTCAATGGGTGCTATGCGCCTGTTCCCTCTGTTCCCCACACTCTTGTGCATTTTAGATTGGAAGACCGTAAAGTGGTGCGTATGCTTAGTAGCGCTATAGAAATTATTATTATTATTTATTTATTATTTATTAACAAACATTTATATAGCACCAGCAGTGTACCTGGCACTTTACAAAGTAACAAAATAGACACGGTCCCTGCCCCTAGGGCTTACAATCTGAGAGACAGGAGCTGGGGGAGAGACTTAGGAAGGGGAACAGAGGGAGAGACAAGGGGTCTAACATTCATGAAGATGCGAGGTCTCAAGTGCACGTACTTGGCTTGGTTACGATGAGAATGACAGCAGGCAGGTCCATGTTGCAAGGATAAGGGTAAACCGATCGTAGGTATAGGAATAGTGGCTCAGCAGGATAAAGAGTCAGACAGAGCAGAGCGAAAGAGGTGAGTTTTAAGGAGAGATTTGAAGGTATGAAGGGAGGGGGCAAGGCGGATGTGGACAGGGAGGGAGTTCCAGGCATGGGGGGCAGCAAGTGAGAAGGGACGAAGGCGCTTAGGGGAGCAGGGAAGGCGTGGAAGGGTGAGAGAAGGGACAGAGGAGGAGCGAAGTGCACGGGCTGGAGTATGGAGGGCGATAAGTGCAGAGAGGTAGGGGGGAGCAAGGTTGTGAAGAGCTTTATAGGTGAAGACTAGGAGCTTGTGCAGGATTCGTTCAGGAAGGGGAAGCCAGTGAAGCGAAGAGAGGAGGGGCTGCACATGGTCGAAGCGACTGGCGAGGTAGATGACCCTGGCAGCAGAGTTTTGGACAGAGATGAGGGGAGAAAGGTGAGACCGGGGAAGGCCAGTGAGAAGGAGGTTACAGTAATTGAGGCGAGAGATGACCAGAGCATGAACAAGAGTTTTGGCAGACGAGACAGAGAGAAAAGGGCGAATCTTAGCAATGTTATGGAGGGAGAAGCGACAGGATTTAGCAACAGAGTCAATGTAGGGTTTAAAAGAAAGGGCTGAGTCAAAGATGAAGCCTAGGCTACGGGCTTGGGGGACAGGCAGGATGGTGACTCCATCAATAGTTATTGACAGTGAGGAAGGAGAGGAAGGATGAGGGGGGAAGATAAGGAGTTCAGTTTTAGCCATGTTGAGTTTGAGTTGACAGTAATTGAGTAGTTGAGTTGACTATTACTAGTAGTAGTAGTAATGCAGAGATGATGGAATGTCAAACTAAATGAATAAAAAGCAGAAACATGTCTCTCCTGCTTTATGAACTTGGAATGTTGGGAGGTGTGTGTAAGGGGTGGAGCTTAGTTGCTGAGGGGTGGAGCTTAACCCTCAACTTAACCTGTGAAAAATACAATGACGTTTGTCCCGTGGGGTAGATTTTTTACCCCGGTTCTTTGGTACTTAAATTGCTTGAATGTGTCAACTAATATCCGACCTCTTGGGGCACATTTCTACCCCAGAGTGGGGTAGAAATCTACCCCATGGTAACGTTTCTACCCAAGGACCTGTTTTTGTTCATGTTAAAAAAATTTTAAATGGTTAATGGTAACTGACTTTCCTTTGGGGATACTGTGTACCTGTGTGCAGGTGACACTGTCCTGCAATGTTGGAGAGTCCACTACCTTTGTGAGTTATTGCAAAAGATGTGCACCCCATGGTAGGAAACTATCCCAAGGGTTAAGTTGAAGTAAATGTCTGAGGGGTGGGGCTTAGCCCTCTGGCTTCTGGAAATGTTGGGAGGTATTTATTTATTTTATTTATATATCTATTCAAATTTATACCCTGCCCTTCCCCCATGGCTCAGGGTGGCTTGCAACGCAAGATATAGAGAAAGTAGGGTTTGCCATGTTCCGACCTCATAGGGTCCTTCATCAGGCAGGTCCGAAAACTTGCATATCTCCACCAACTGGAGTTGGACCAATAAAAGATATCCCTTTACTACTTTGTCTCTAAAGGCTTGGACACCAAGTATCTGAAAAATTGCCTCTTCCCTTATGTCCCATTGTGGCCTCTGAGGTCAACCAGGACACCCTCTTGCAGGTACCATCTGCCCATGACATTTCTACAACAAGGGCACGCAGAAAGACGTTCTCTGCCCCACAATTATGGAACTCCCTCCTGTTCAAGATTCTTATAAGTCTGAACCTGCTCATCTTCTAGAAGTGATGGAAGACCTTTCTGGTTGGCCAGATGTTTGGCAGGCAGGACTAGGTCTAGTTGAGATTGGGCGGTAATTCGGGAAAGAGTTGTGTGGTGTTAAGGTGATTTAGAAGACGTTTTTATAGATGTTCTATGCTGCCCTGAACCTTAATGGAAAGGGCAGGGTATATGAATGAATGAATGAATGAATGAATGAATTGCAGCAAGGTGGATTTTGTCTAAATATTAAGAAAAACTTCCTAACTATTAAAAACCTTTGAGTCAAGGGGTTTAATCCTTACATGTTTTCAAAAACTATCTGGAAAAGGATCTGTCTGTAGTGCTGAAGGTAGGGGGTATCAAGAGGTTTAGACTAGATGACCCTGAAGCTGCCTTTCAACCCTGCAGTTGTATGAAAATTCCCACTGAGCTTAGTTTATAGGTTCTTTCTCAGACACAACTCTCATTGAAGCCAGCATTCATTTTTCCCTCCCTCCTTACTAGGGTTGAGACTCCAGAGTGATTTTCAGTTTGGATTGTTTTTTTGTTTTTTTTGGTTCTCTGTGAGTTTTGGATCTCGTTTTGGTTTTGGGTTTTTCTGGGAATTTTTTGCATTGATTTCCCCCGTTTTTTTCTCATTGACTTCAATTAAATGTAAATGAGAACAAACTGGTAAAAGATCAGTGCAAAAAACCTGAATTGCTGGAACCAAAAATGAACAGGAATTTCGGTTTATGGTTTTAAAACCAATATGGCAATTTTCAGGCTGTTTCGGTTCTATCTGAAACCAAAATTCCCATCCCTACTTCTTACCGAAGGCCAACAGTCCTGGAGAACTTTGCTCAGTTTTTAATTCAAGCAAAATCCCTGTTGATTTTAGTGGCAGTTCACAAGAGTAAGGATCTACCTTTGGATTTGTCTCCTTGCAAACTCATTCCTGCTGATCCACGTAATGGAGGGAGTGCAGTTATGGATTCTTCTTTATTGCTGTGTTCAAAATCGCTGAATTATGGGAATGACAGTAAAACACAGGCTATGCCTTTTAAACTGTAGTGTCACTGCCAGCCACCTCAGTCGTATTGCCTCTTTAAGCACCGTATTATTGTTCTTCTTTTTTTGTTCTTGTGCTACTTGAATAATAACTATATTTATTAGTCTGCTGAGCCTTTCATCTGTGTTTGGAGTGTCTGCACTTAATGCTGTGGCTATTGTGTCACTAGTAATATAATGTCACTTAATTTTCCCAGGTGCTGTTTGCTGAGTGTTATCACATGCTGTTTGCGCAGGTGGGTTGGTAATGAAAGAGGAAAACCCCTCTCCGACGATGGTGCAGATTGGAGATGAGGCTGTGTGTTTGCTCAAATGCAATTATTTGTATTGCAGGTGCCTTTCCGGGGTCTACCTTGGAAGCTAGATCTGCAGAAGGCCGTCCATCATGGTTGTATCAAGACTAAAGGCCATCTCTCTGCCATTACCAAGCCTTTTCCTTCTTACTCTTCATCTCTCAGCATCACAGAATGTACCTTCCTACCCAGAAGCTGAGCAGCAGCAATGCATCAGGAGAGAGCATCCTACCATTGGTTTTGAAGGTAAGCAATGCCTTTTTGAGGGCTTGGTTCAATTTCCAGAAGCAATAGACTATCCAGCTTTAGAGTCCAGACTTCCTTCTACCATGGGAAGTTGTGTGGTGGTGTAGACTCTTGCTTGTTACAGAAATGTGGATGCAGCCAGGCTCTTGTGAGCTTGGTCCTGACTTGTCCAGGTGGCCCTGCTCCTCATGGATAGTTGTGATGTCACAGTGCTCCTCCATGAATGGGTGGGGGCTCCTATAGCTGGAGAGCTCGACTTGACTCAAGTGTGATCTGCTTGGGTTGGCAGTGCACTCAGTTCAAACCCAGTGGGTTGGGTTGGGTTGGGTCGCAGGACTCTAGTACAGTGGACATAGGTGACTTGTGGGTGGGAGAACGAGAGGGCACGTGCCCCTCTGATTTTTGGAAGCCCTATAGAACCTGATACAGCCCCTGCCTATCCCCCATTCCTGTGCCCCCACCCCCCGACTATTGACAGTTACCGGTCACCTATGGTAATGGGTAAAGTGAGGCTTTGGGTAGTAGGATATGATTCTCATTATCATTAATTGATATCATTAGTTTATCATGACTCAGGATGTTCTTTTAATTAGTGCCTTAATTTCCTCATCTGAAAAGCCAGTTAAAAGATATTTGTGAAAAGTTTACAATGACATTTTGGTTTTGAAATTTTTCAACATTTTTTTTTACCCAAAATGAAATTGGAACCATTTTTAAAATTACTGGTCTTTGGATGGTTAAATCTATTCAGTTTTAAATATGATTACATTTGAATTAAATTACATTTGAATTTAAAAATATCTCCCCCCCCCCCCTTTTCTATGCCTTTTCCTTTCTCAGACTAGAAACGTTGAGAGGATGGGGGTTGGGGGAGGGAAACAATGAGGAGAACTGGTTCCCCCTCCAAAATATTTCTGGAAATATTTCTTAGAAAGTTTTGAGCAAAATAATCATTTCTGAATGCAATTTTACATTCATCAAACTTTACACTGTGAGAGTGAAATACTGACAAGCTCTCTACTATGTATAGGGATTCAATAATCATTAAATATTCCCCAGATTTAATTAATTAATATTTGGTGGTACGTGTTTGAAATAATGGAAAGAGACACCAATGTATTATCTTGGAATTTAGATCAACAGTGCTATTATTTTTACAGTAAATAATCAAATTCTCCCTAATTGCTTCCAGTTTCAATATTGCTTTTCTTTTTCTGCCCACATTTCCAGTCGTTACCAGTGATTTTTCCATTCTTCATCATGATTCTGTCCTCGATGGGAATTGAGGCACAAGATAAAATAGCTTTTAACTGCAGCATCTAGCAGGATTTTTTTCACACTGGGCACAATTAACCTGTTGAACTTGTTGCTGTGGGATGTCATGTAGACCAGAGTTAGATATGTTTTTTGAGAAATGGATGAGGTAATTTAATAGAGGATAGGTTCATCTATGACTATTAACCAAGAGTACAACTGCTCTTATGAGAGGAGTAATAGTTCGGTACTTATTTCAGTTCTGTTGCCCATCAAACAGTTGTTCAGCAATGCTATTGCATTGTTGTTGCTGTTGTTGTTGTTCTTAATTAATATTAAGAAAAACAATTTTCTTTAGAGGTGTGACCAGGGACCCATGTTGTTTTTCATTTTCATTTTCATTTTTGTTATTTAAATCTTGTTTTCATTTTCCTAAATATCAAAATTTTGTTTTTGTTTTTGATTTCCATTGCTTTCAATGGAAAATACATTGTTGGATGCAACCTTTTAGGTTTTCATTATATTTGGATGAAACTTGGAATGGTTATACCAACAGTGGAAGTCTTTAAGTGTACCAAATTTCAGAACGATTGGATAAAGGAATCTGATTTTATAAGCAGTTGAACTGTATTATTTTGCAAAAGTCTGCATTCATGGCTGTAACTTTTTTTCCTCCAATCTAATGTAGATGAAACTTGGCATGGTTATACCCCTCCTCAAGTTTACTATCTAGCCAATGTTCAGAAGGATTGGATAAAGGGTCCTGGTGGAACAAGCAATTAACTTATAAATGTATGTCTGACTGAAACATCTTCATAGTGCAACCAGTGTACATGAAATTTGGCAGGGCTATATCTCACACCTTCAGGATCATCTCTGCCAAATATTGGAAAGATGTAATAAAGGGTCCCAATGTTATAAGCCTGCACAGAATATGCAGAGAATGAGCCTATGCCAGGCGTTCTCTTACATGTCACTGTGGTATAAGATCTGTTTGTGATGCCAATTGGCCAGCAGAAATATCAACCAAATATCCTCATTCTGTGCTGTGACCATCCCAACTTCTCTCCCCCACTTGTTACTGGGAAGTCAGAAGCATCTGTTTAGGAAAGAGCCAATTGAGATTCTCTTATGTCCTCTATCACAGTGATGCAGGATGTGATTGTGATGATAATTGGCCAGCCTGGATGTGTAAACTATGTCTCCTCATTGCTTGGATGCTATCCCCAAAGTCCCAGTTATGTCCCTTCTATGCCCACCTCAAAGCCACCACTGATTGGTCCTGTAAAGCTGGAAGCATGCGGTAATTGGCCAGTGAATGTGTCTGTCAGTCTGTTGGGTTGCTCCCCATCCTCCCTCCTACATCCTCCCTCCCCCTGCCATGCAAGGAGCCTGCTTCTGACTGGCACTGCATGTGCTGCTATTTATCTGAATATTGGTCTTAAAGAGGACAAATTCAATTGCTTATAAAATTGGGCCCCTTTATAAAATTGTCCTGTAGTTTGGCACAGATGACAGGGAAGGTGTGGGATACATTCCTGTCAAATGTCTTGTAAACAGGATGGAATATAAAAATGTTACAGCCAGAAAAGTATTTTCAAGCTAATGACTTATAACATCAGGACCCTTTATCCGATCTTTTTGAAATTTGGCAGGATTGGTAATCTTGTGGAGGGACATAATCTTATTTATTTATTTATTTATTTATTTATTTTTAAATGTAACTATCCCATCCCTCCTGCCACACGCAGCTCGAGGCGGCTTACAATTTATAAAACATTAAAACAACAGTTAAAAACAACTACCTCCTCTGCCAAATGCCTGGCAGGACAGCCAGGTCTTACAGTTCCTCCCAAAAGAGGGGAAATCCGGGGCCAACTGGGCCTCCACTGGAAGGGAGTTCCACAGCTGTGGTGCGGCCACAGAGAATGCTCTCCCCCGGAAGACTCAGGGGACCTCATATAGGGCACCCCCAGGTGACCGCAGGGGCTAATCCAGCACCTGGGGAGTGAGGCGGTCCCGCAGATAGGTAGGGTCTAGGCCGTTTAGGGCTTTATAGGCCAAGACCAACACCTTGAATCGGGCCTGGAAAACCACCGGCAGCCAGTGGAAAGAGTGGAGCACTGGTGTAATATACTCCCGGTGGCCCAGTCCTACCAAAAGATGGGCCACCGCATTCTGCACCCGCTGCAGTTTTCGAGCTGTCACCATGGGTAGCCCCACGTAGAGCACGTTACAGTAGTCCAATCTAAAGGTGATGAAAGCATGGATGATGCAGAGTCTGAAACAAACGGCCGAAGTCGTCACACCAGATGCAATTGGCGAAAGGCACCCCTCGCCACAGCCGCCACCTGGGCACCCAGGCAGAGCTGCACACCGAGGAGCACCCCTACACTCCATACCTGGGATACCAATGGAGGGCAGACCCCGCCAATAACGTGGGCCACCATCTCTATCGCCTTACCCACCAACATCACCTCCGTCTTGTTGGGATTTAGCTTCAGTCAGTTAGTCCTCATCCAGTCCCCCACTGCCGTCAAACACCGGGTAAGCACTGAGACTGCAGGGTCTGGGTCTGTTGAAAAAGAGAGATACAGCTGGGTGTCATCAGCATATTGATGACACCGCGCGCCGAACCTCCTGATCACATCACCAAGTGGCTGCATGTACACGTTGAACAGGAGAGGGGACAGAACAGAACCCTGAAGGACTACACACAAGAGGGTTCTACCAGTCAGGAAAGAGCGGAACCATTCAAGAACAGTCCCGCCCACCCCTGCACAGTCCTGCAGTCGCGTCACCAACATCTTGGGGTCAACAGTATCAAATGTAGCCAAAAGATCTAATAGAACCAACAGGGTCGAATGACCCCGGTCCATTTCCCGGTGCAGATCATCCACCAAAGCCACAAACGCAGTCTTGGTGCCTTGCCATATCCCGGATGAAATCTCGACTGAGAGGGATCCAGAAAACTGATGCAGTCAAGATGCTCCTGCAGCTGCTGAGCCACTGCCCATTTAATAACCTTCCCTAAAAAGGGAAGGTTGGAGACAGGCCGATAGCTGGTGAGGGAGTCAATGTCATGCAGTGGTTTCTTGAGCAGAGGCCGAACCACTACCTCCTAGAGACAGCCCAGCATTCTGCCCTCCCGAAGGGAGGCGTTGACCACCCCAGCCAGCAACGTCCCCATTGTCTCCCGGCAAGATTTACTCAGCCAGGACGGGCAACGATATAACTCACAAGACATGGCCCTAACAGCTCCAAGAACACCAACTGCATCGGCGGGTGTCACCAACTGAAATTGATCCCATAAAATTGGACAAGATGAAGCTTCCATAACCTCCATTTCCCCATGTGTATTAATTGTGGCATCGAAGTCATGGTGAATACGAGCGATTTTATCCACAAAGTAATCCACAAACATGTCACAGCGAGCAGTAGATGACTCCACTCCAAGGCGGAGGGAGGCCGGACTGACCAGCCCCCGCACCACCCAGAAAAGCTCCACTGGACAGTTCCCAGGTTTCATGCAAATTGAACAGAAGGTAAAGAAGTTGGAGTCAGGAATGTGTATGGAGCTTTTCTTAAAATCACAACATTCAATTGCTTCTAAAATTGGTTCCCTTTATCTACTCATTTCAAAATGTGGAACACATAGTGCCCTCCAATGGGGGTACAGAAACAAAAAAAGTTATAGCCAGAAATACATTTTTCAGTGTTCTCTCATTATTTCAAAAACAAAAATTCATTTCATTTTTGGTTTTGTTATTGTTATTTGTCATTTTCTTTATTACAGTAACAAAAAAGAAAATCAAACATTTCATTTTTGTTATCATAATAACGAAAGCAAATTGCACACCCCTAGTTTTCTTCCATATTGGCTAGGGACTTTACTTAGCCAGTCAGCTGCACTGCACTACACAGAACCTTAGGGTGCCCAGAGTCATGTGGACAATTTTGGCTGTGTTCAAAATAGCAGCTTTCTGTGCATGACTGATTCATCTTCTTGAGAGCTTGAAATTATTGAATCTCCCCTTCATTGCTTTTGGGACCAGGCCATTCACAGAAATGCTGATCGGGATGATTTTTCCACTTTCCAACTCAGTCACTTTTTTCAGATCAGTAACAATGTCCTGATATTTTCTGAACTTCTCCATCCACATCTTCTGGATGTTCTCATATAGCACCGGTAAAGTATTTTTATGTTGAACAGTAATGATGAGAGACAGGTCCCTGCCCCTAGGGGCTTAAAAACATAAGAAGTCCCATACTGGGTCAGACCAATGGTCTATCTAGCCCAGCATCCTGTCTCCGACAATGGCCAATCACGGTGGCTTGGGAGAAGCACCCAACAGGTCACAATGGGAGATCCATTCCCTGTTGTTTTCCCCCAGCTCCCGTCATGTTTCCTGATCCTGTCTGGCTAATAGCTGCTAATGGACCGATCTTCCAGAAACTTGTCCAAACCTCTTTTAAACTCAGCTATAGTACTGGCCCTTACCACAGCCTCTGGCAGTAGATTCCACAACCCAATTATACGCTGAGTG
>QEPC01004922.1:7979679-7990013 GCA_003113815.1 Sphenodon punctatus
CAGCTTCTCTGCAATGTCCTTATCCTCCGTGAGCGCCCCTTTTACTCCCTTGTCATCTAATGGCCCAACTGACTCCCTAGCAGGCTTCTTGCTTCTGATGTATTTGAAAAAGATTTTGTTGCTTGTTTTTGCCTCTTTAGCAAGCCTCCCTTCAAAATCTCTCTTGGTCTGCCTTATTAGCACTTTACATTTACGTTGCCAGTGTTTATGCTCTTTTGTATTATTTCCATTGGGACTAGCCTTCCATTTCTTAAAGGATGCCTTTTTGGCTCTAATGGCCTCTTTCACCTCCCCATTTAACCACAGTGGAAGACGTTTGGTCTTCCTGCTTCCTTTTTTAACTTGCGGGATGCATTTAATCTGGGCTTCCAGAGGGTGCTTTAAACAGTCTCCACACCTCTTTCAAACTCGTAACCCTTGCAACTGGGCAATAAGGTTGGGAAATAAGGTAGGCACTCAACGCGTGGGGGGGTGGGGGTGGTGTAATCTCACGGGCAAAGCACCGATCACCAGCAAGGTCCAGGCGGTGGAGCTCCAATATTTAAGGACTGCTTGAGATGGTGCCGCAGCCGCTCTGAGCAGCACAGGGCCCGGTGCGGGGGCCTCTGTCTGCGTCATCAGCGTGCATGCAGGGCCCTGCCTGGATGCAACACCAGGACGCGGGGGTGGAACCAGGCCTGAGTCTGGGTTGTCCGTGGCATCTGCCGGGGTGCTGCTAGCGGGGCTCACCTGAATCCTTTCCCCGATGAGGGTTGTTCTTGTCGTGGGGGCAACGGGGGCTTGCTGCGGTTCTGTGGGGGAGGTGAGTGCAGACTGGCCCCCCCGGCGCCCCCTCTTTCCCCATCCCCCTGAGGCACTCCTTACAGCACCCCCCTCCAAGGCCGATAGGAGAACATGGGCCGTGGTTTCAGGGGGTAACGGGCGTGAAACAAGTGGAGAAGATGAGGTGCGTGGATGTCGGCAGCCTTCTCCCATTATCGTTCCGAGGGGCTGTACCCCTTACAATCGATCAGGTGGAACAGTCGCCCGCGATGGTGCCGGGCATCCAGAATCTGTTCTACTACAAATTCCTCTGGCTCCGGCAATTGGGAAGGGGTGGGTGTGCTGCCTCAAACTGGGGTCCATGTGGGTTTCAAAAGCAACACATGAAATGAGGGGTGAATATGAAAATGCCGGGGTAGGGCGACCGGGTAGGTTATATCATCGATTTTTTGCGCAATAGGGAAGGGTCCCATATAAAGATAGTCCAACTTGGAGGAGGGTCATTTTGAGGGGTAGTGCCGCCGATCGACGCAAACCCAATCTCCGGGTTGGTATTCTGGTGCTGGTCAATGATGTTGGTCGGCTTGTTTCTTGTAGCATTGGCATGCACATTGGAGCATTTTCATGGCTACTATGTGTGCCTGGTGGATCCGGGCAACTAAAGCAGGTATGGACAGAGCTGTTATCTCTGGGAGGCATATCCGAGGATGGTAACCATACGTTACAAAGAAGGGGGAGGAGCCTAGAGAGACACTCAGTGCATTGTTATAAACGAACTCCACCAGGGGGAGTAGATCATACCAATCATCTTGATAATAATCAGTGTAGCAACAGATGTACTGCTCGAGGGTTTAGTTGGTATGCTCCACCTATCCATTGGCCTGTGGATGGTAGGCAGTGGTTAAGCAGAGTTTAATCTGCAAACATGCCAAGAGGACTTTCCATAATCGTGATGTGAACTTCGTGCCCCGATCTGACACGATTTCTAGTGGTACACCATGTAGTTTGATAACATGATGGAGCAAGCGTTTCGTTCTTTGAGCGGCGGTGTTCGACAATACAAGAGGATCCTGAAGTCTGAGTCAGTATAAGAAGCATGAATGAGCAATCTATAGGGGTTAGCAATAGCAAGTTTAGAATGTTTAAGAAACCGTTTAGACCCCAGTCGAAGCTCTGTATGTGGTCCATGGTGTGTGCACGGTCCACACCCACTGCACATGTGTGCAAGCTGTGCAGGCCTAAGTGTGCAACAGTGCTAAGTAATACTGAATGAAGGACTGAAATAATGGAAATGTCCAAGCCAAAGTGACCAAGCTGGAATAATCAAAACAAACCTTTGTTTTGGAAAACGGAGAGGGAAATTAATGGTGCTCTGTTTTTTCATCGGAAATGCAATGAAAAGTCTCAATTTCGGCCTTTGCGTGAAGAATTTATGTCCACTCTACTACCTCTGTCTGCATCTCCGGTTGCCTATAGAGCCCTTCTCTCTGTACCGTGTGCATGCCTTTGCTAACCATTTGTTACATGCCCCAGTATGCCAGCATCAGATTGTGTCAAGTCCTGTTGTCAAATGCAGCTACCTCATAAATGTTGAGGCATTGATTTTGGTTTCCCCCTGAGTGGGCTGAAGTGAGTCTGTAGTTCAATCCTTTGCGAAGGGCAAATGAGTAAAGCTTCTGTGACCTTTGAGATGGGGCCTTTGGGGAGACAGGAGAAGTTGAAGGGTTTCCTTTCTGACCTTTGAAGGGCTCTTCTTGCATGGATCCAGATTCTTCGATGGAGGGAACGAGTCCATTGTCACCGTATTTGGGGAGTGTAGCGGCTTTCTTGTCTGCATTCCATTATCCGTGCTTAAGTGGATTAAAGTAAATTAGCAAAACCTTTAAGCCTACATAATTGGGTACTGGCTCTAACTTCGTTCCTGTGGAACCAGTAAATAAACCTTGATTTTTAATTGCTTAATAAGTCGAACCATGTGCTTTTGTAAGGAAGGGGAAACGGTAAAGGAACATTGGATGTTAAAAAATAAGTCTGTATATACTAGAATTCATTTGGCTGTATGAACAGATGAGGCAGTAATAAGCATGTTGGAAGTGCAGAGACAACAAAGGGCATGTTCTTAATATTATCCTGGGAGCATTGAGGAGACCAGCTTGCAGGGCAAAACATAAAGATGTTTTTGATTTTGCAACCCGTGGATGCAATCCCAGATCATTAACATCAACAGGAGGTTACACCATTGATTTCAAAGGAGATTGATCTCCATTGATATCAGGGTACATTCATAGACAAAAAATACATTTCCCCATCATCTGCCCTGTTTCTTTGGGTTTTTTTAAAGTGTGTAAACAGATTAGGTCGCAGGATGCGTAATGAGCAATTAACCTGCGTGTGTTGCTGAGTAAACCCAGATTTGACAGTCTAAGGGGCCTGATCCTGAACTCATTTCTGCATGGTTGTGTATGTTGTGCATAGTTTGTGTGAACATTGCACATGGTTTGCATGCACATCCTTATGCTCAGTGCACAGGGTTTAGGATCAGGCTGCCTGTTTTGCATATTTTCAGTTTTCAGTGTGCCCAGCGCTATAGAGAGATGTATTATAGGGATGAGCTATGCGGTCATTCATTATTGGATTCCTACTTTTGCTTTATGGTCACTGGAGACCTCACCAGCCCTTAAAAGACTCAGGACTGTGGCTCCAAGCCTTATCCTTGCCTAGGAATAGCAACAGGCAAGCCAATACGCACAGCAGAACAGAACGGAACCCATGGGATTAGAGCTCAAACAAATACCTGCAAAACCAATTTTCCTGGTATTAGAATCGACTAAAAAATATCGGGAACTAATCTGTCCCTGATATTTGACCCAATTTGAGTACCGAATGCCCCAGAATGTCGGCTTCTGGTCTTGAATTTTTGACTTCCAGGTTGGATTTTTAAATTTTCTGTCCTGATTTTGGGGTTTTCTTTGGCGATTTACCCATTGGTAACTGGAAAATTGAAAAATTGATGCCAGAAATTACCAATATTTCGGGTATCCTGGTACTCAAATCGGTAGTCAGGTAGCCCATTGAATACTCAAGGTGGTACTCGAAAAGGGTATTACCTGCAGGTATCAAATAAGCTACCCATTTCCGCTCTACATGGGAGGGAATGGCGGAATGGCGGCTTTAGCAGCTCAGTGCATGATCGTCAGTAACCTGTATGAGAAATGTTACATAGGAACATGGCTTCACCGAATGGGGGTATTAGCCAAGTGCCCCAGTCTTACCTTTCTCCAAGAATCCAATGGGAGGTTCCAGTGCTCAAGCTCAAGTTTCTAGCTAGTCAGTTCTGCATCAATCAGATGTGGGAGGCACACAAAACATCATGGGTTCACCTCCCCTCTTGCTGCTGCTCTTCCCCTGTAATGGCAAAGAATATCGAACTGGAATCCAGGATTCATTAGCACTGCAGAACTAATTATTAATTAATCATTTTTATCCCGCTCCCTCCAGCGGAATGGCAGCTCGGGACGGCTCACAAATACAGTTAAAACAATCCATACTATACAAAAGGGTGATTTAAACAATATAAAACAAGCCATAAAAGAAGTAAAAGCCACTGGTAAACCCCCACCCCCCCAAAAGCCCGGGCAAACAGCGAGGTCTTACAGACCCGACAAAAGGCCCAACAAGCTGGGAGCCAAGTGAGCTTCCTCTGGGAGGGAGTTCCACAGCTGCGGTGTGACCACCCAAAATGGCATCTCCATCATGGCCCCCCAGTTCACCCGGGGGACCTCCAGGAAGGCGCCCCTAGCAGATTGCAGAGGTAGCTCCAGGGTCCGGGGAGTGAGGCGATCATTCAGGTAGGTGGGACCCAGACCATGTAGGGCTTTAAAGGTCAAAACCAGCACCATGAATTGGGCCCGGAACGCTATAGGCAGCCAGTGCAGAGCCCGGAGCACTGGTGTAATGTGCTCCCTACGGCCCGTCCCCATCAGGAGGCGGGCCGCCACATTCTGCACCAGCTGCAGAATGTGAAGGAAATAAAGCTAGAAACTACGTGAAGAAAATATAGAAATTCCAACCATATCAGGCAGATGTGCCCGGCGACCACTTGGGTCCTCTAAACCCAGGTTAGATTCATCGTTATGATTTCTTTCTTGCACCTGTTTCTTTTGTGATTGCTCCAGCTCGACTCTAATCCTGCGCCTCCTGCTCTGCAGACAGTTCCACCGGAAGAGAGAATACTGCGGAAAAGTCTGCTTAGGAAAATGAAAGGTGCCTCATTGGACACAGCTCTGTAGCTTTCACAAAGTCTGTGGAAAAACATTCTCCGTATCCAAAAAATGCGTCCAAGCTTTTGATTTCCCCTTGAAGGTATGCTCCACGCTGGTCCCCAATATCAGTCGTCATGGTAGGTGCTAAATGCAGGGAGATGGGATGATTCATCTGAAAGGGGAAAGCACTTTCTGTGTGGTGGAGCATGGCAGCAGTGTGGGTTGTGACCAGTGGGTCTTCAGTTGTATCGAGCCAAGCAGAGTAGGAGCAACGCAGGAGCAGCGGCTGCTAGTCACTCATAGGGTGGTTGTGTTGTGTTACCGGGGGTAGGGGCAACGGGGTCCACGCACGTGCACACACAACTGCCCTGGGGTATCGAGGTCAGCACGGGAGCTATCGGGGGTAGAAGGCCCGTCAGGATAGTGTGTGGGCTTTACCTCTAATTAAAGAGAACGAGCCCTTATCATCATCAGGCGCTACTGACCAAGATTCCAAGGCTGCCCCACACTAGTCAATACAAGCAACACGGTACGGAAGGACCAAGGGGTGAGGGGTTCCCCCCCAGGGGGTGCGGGGCCCCGGAAGGGGGAAGGGAAGGACAGACACAGGACACTCACCACTGAAGCCAAGGGCACCACACAAGGGTCAGGAAGGGCTTTCTCGCTCGCACTCAGGCTGCTGACACACACACTTCCACAGGGGTCACGGAGAGAGGAACACGTTCACTTGGGCACAGGCAGGGGATCACACTCAGGAACACGTTCACTTGCTTGCTCACAGGGAACTCAGACAAGGGGCCGGTTTCTACAATCACCAGCGCCGTTTCCCAGGCGGCGCTGGCTTTTATCCCCTGAGCCCCGCCCCCGTGCGTGCCCGCAGCCGCTCTGAGCGGCGCTGCGGGGGCGGGGGAATCCCCACCATGGAATTGACTGCAGGGGGCGTGGCTACTCGCCGCTCCTGGGCTCCTGCCGGCAGCGCTGCGTGTGGGGCTGTTCCCTGCGGGGCCGAAGCCGGCCCCGCCCAACTGGTCGTTGACGGGGGCGTGGCTGCAGGCCCAGGCCTCCCCTCCGGTGTTTGAGGGAGTGTCGGGGGACTTTCTTCATGTCGGCGTTCTGCCGGCGGTGACTGCCCGCGAAGAGGCTCTTCCCGGCCCGCGGGCGTCTTTGGGGAGAAAGTGTTCGAGGCCGGTAAGCTGCTGGGCTGGGCTGTTCGGTCCGGGAGTGCTTTGGGGGTCCCGGAGCGCCCCCGGGTCCCTCTGACATGTTGGTGCTCAACAGGTGGAGTGGAGACCCAATGGCCAATGAGGCAAATGTTACCCAGGGCTTGTTTTGATATGGCCCCTTCCCAGTTCCATGATCTGGCCTGTGGATCCAGTCTCTACTCTCAAGCACTGAAAGAGTGAGCTCAGGAGGGAAAAGACTAGGGAAGAGAGCAAGCACTTGAGGCTGGAGGTGGACCCATAGATTCATTATCTGGACCTTCTACCATCTTGAGTCTTACAAGCACCCCTACTCCCACTCTGATTCAGCTGGTAAATAATTTTCAAATTGGCCTGCTGGGGAGTAAATGTTTTCCATCCCAGGGTTGCTCTTATACATGCAATTCTGTAGCCCCGTTGTGGCAAATGGATGTGACTCCTGGGATTAGGAAACGTTGCCCGTCCCTGTCTTAAATACAATCAATAAATCATGATTAAAAGGCAGCAGGGTTTGGCTCTCAGTAATTAGATTGCAGTATTCTGTGCTTACAAACATGTCTAGTTTCTGTTGATATTTGAGAAGAAAAGACTCTTCGGGTTTGCAGTAGGCGTTAATTTCTGTCTTGGGAACAACTTGTATTTTGACAGTAATATAATAAAGTCATCCGCTGCATGGGAGATCAGTGTGCATCATTAGGTAATGGGTGAACCTCTCAGCGTTCTGGTTTTACTATGCAATAAAAGTTTGGGAGCTCGACCGTATTAACTGAACTTCTTGGATCTGCACAATTTAGTCAGAGGTCCCTGGGGAACAAGTTTGCCTGTGAGTTTTCCGAAAACTACCTTGTCCTGATTGCACTTGTTTGCCGAGTAGCTCTGTCTCTTTAATTGATTATGATTATGAGAGTGTGTTCTGTGTTTCAGTGGGCAAACACGTGACCCCATTAGCCAACAATGCAGCACTTACTAGAGGTGAGAAGGGACATAAAGTCTTTTTCAGGAACCTCTTGTTGGCAGCTTTAGACAGATTTGAAGCATGGAGCATCTGAGAAGTAGAACTGAAACAAATACTAACATTACTATTTGCAGTAGGTGTGGGAAGTTGAGATTCGGATTGATCCGAACTGAGCTGGAGCAGCACAACAGGTCTGTTTCGATTTGGTTCTACATTTAAAAAAACAAAACAAAAAAAGTAAATAAATGACTGCACACGCACAAAATGGCTACCGGACTGTTATGTGCACGCACATCCTTTTTCAAAATGGTGGTGGCGCTGCCGCCGTCACTTTGGAATAGGGAAGTCAGTCTGCACATGTCCAGTGGCCATTTTGCGGATGCGCAGACCAGCCGTCCTTTTCCAAAATGGGAGTGATGCTGCTACTGAAATTTTGCAGAAGGTCGCACGCGTACAGAACGGTCCGGCAGACATTTTGTGCACTGTGCAGTAATTTTAATTTTTCAAATTATTTATTTTGATTGGATTTAAGTACAGATCTGTAATACGAATCCATGATTAAATCCGACAACTTTAGGGAAATTAAATGTTAAAAAAATGTTTAATGGATTTTCATCCAAAGGACCACCCCTAATTTGCAGTTAATATACACCATTCCAGTAGCCTGGCATTTGGCCAGCCATTAACTGATTACTGTGATGGCCAACTGACAAATTGAATAACCGGATAATACTGCAATGGTTAACCAATGATCATATTTCTGTATTACCATCTTAGAATTTGTGGTGTCCAGAGAGAAGATGAAAATATGGGGCCCCTGGTGTCCCCTTTCCCATCCCCTCCACAGGGCCCTAGGGTTGGTTATGTTTGGAGGCCGGCTGGGAGGGACTGGGGCCCCCAGAATCTGTCTTGGTGAAAATAGGAGCCACTTCAGGGCCCCCAGAAGTAAAGAAAAAAACAGGGCCGAGGTCAGTCATCCAAGGTTGCCCTGTGGTAAGGCCAGCCCTGGGAGTACCCAAGGAAAGGAATTATAGGCAAATGGTGAATGACAGTATGGTAAACGAAACGGTGATCTGTGGTATTATGCAGTAACATGGTAAATTGGTAAGATGCTTCAGTGAAAAACAATAAATGGATACCGCTTGGTAACCGGCCATTGCCAGATTGGATCAGACACTGAATCTGGCTGGTTACCATCTACCCAGTGATAACCATTTCAGTTCTCCTGAAGAGGAAGGATAGTCTTGCCTTTAGGGTGCTTGACTGAGCTTCAGGACACCGGAATCTCAACTGAAGTTCAACTGTTTGCTTCGTTAAAGACTTCTTTTGTTACATCATGCACATTACTTAACGCGTTTTTACACGGGAGAGCTTTCCCCCCTATTTTAAAAGTCTGGGTTGGGGAAACCCCTACTGAGGGGGGAGGGGATTTAGACACTTCTCCCCAGACCAGAAGTTGCCTGCGCAACATTGGAAACAGCGGTACTGGGTGACTCTCGGATATTTTGAGACGTGGACCTTGTAAGACCCCGATAGCTGAGGTGTTACAAATCCACATCTCAAAACATCTGGGAGTTGCCCGGCACTGGTTTCCAATGGCACCTGGGCAACTTCCAGTCTGGGGAGGAGCATCTAAATCCTCCCCCCCGCCCTCAACTCCCATCGGGTTTCCCCAAATCAGACTTGTAAAATTAATTTATTTATATAAAATTTATATCCCACCCCTCCTGCCCATAAGGCAGCCTGGGGGAGCGAATAACAATAATCAATAAAACATTTAAAAAAAAAAAACCATTTAAAAATGCAATATGCGGGGAAAAGAATCCCCACCCCCACCCCTCGCCAAAAGCCTGACGGAACAGCCAGGTCTTACATACACACCGAAATAGCAGGAGAGTAGGAGCCAACCAAGCCTCCTCCAGGAGCGAATTCCACAGCACAGGGGCGGCCACTGAAAAAGATCTAACATCAGTGGTCACCCGCCTCGCCCGGGGAACCTCGAAAAAGGCTCCCACGGACGATCTCAAGGGTCACACGGGGACATGGGGAGTGAGGCGGTCCCGCAGATAAGCAGGGCCCAGGCCGAGAAGGGCTTTAAAGGTTAAAACCAGCACCTTGAACCTGTCCCGGTGCTTTATAGGCAGCCAGTGCAGAGCCCGTAGCAATGGTGTCATGTGCTCCCTGCAGCCCGCCCCAGTAAGGAGACAGGCTGCGGCATTCTGCACCAGCTGCAGCCTCCGGACCAGCATCTCGGGCAGCCCCACGTAGAGCGCGTTGCAGTAATCGAGCCTCAAGGTGATTGCAGGAAGTACAGGAAAATGCTCCCCCATTAAAAATGCGCTTTGTCTGTGGGTCGGTTTCCCATCTATAAAGTGCAGATAATAATTCTGAATCTCAGGAGTTGCGGGGAGGTTGTGCTTAATCAGAGATGGACAAATTTGCCCAGGCTGGGAGTGACTGCTGAGCAGAGTCTGCTCAGGCATCAACAATGGACAATGGACCACCCGGCCAGGTCCGTTTGCCAGTTTATAGGGTTGAGGGTTGGAAAGCTCTGCCCTGTCCCTTTCCCAAACTTTGTGATGTCGCAGTGCTCAGAAAAGAGGCATGACTACGCCATAAAAGGTAGAATTTGCCCTTCTTCTTTGGGCATCGCTACATCCCTTTTCTGAGTTTCATGATGCCACGGCACTTGGGGAAATGGTGTGGCTCTGCTGAAAGAGGTCCCCAAACTCCATACGTTTTCTGGTGAGCTGGGGTCCCCCAGAACATTCATCACAATTGACTGGACAATCGTGATCTTGGCCACCCCTGTGCTAAATAAATCCATGAATGATTGTGAAGAGCTCGGATACTGTGATGATACAAGCACATAAGCCCACATAAGGGGCTGTTCGGTGGAAGTACCTCAAGTGTTCCAGGGCGGATCCAGAAGTGATGAGGATGGGGGGGCTGAAGTCCAAAGTTAGCATTGCCCCGCCCAGATGATTAGGCCCCGCCTCCAGCCCCACCTCTAGCCCCACCCCCTGCCAAGCAAGTACCATGGCAGCTTCACCCTTGGCCAGACACAGACACACTGCCCCCCCCCCCAACTCACTGGATCTGCCAGCACAGTCCTGGGGCTTCTCCTCAGGCCCATGGGCCAGATGTGCATTTATG
>QEPC01004922.1:8014974-8048768 GCA_003113815.1 Sphenodon punctatus
GGTCAGAGATGTAGCTGAGTGCCTTAACCACTCAGCCACTGCAGGCCACAGTTCAAGTCTTCATCTTGCTGCTTCCAGTAAACCATCAGCATGATATGTTTCCTTCAAGAGTAGGACAAAAAGTTGAATGCATTCTACAACAGTCTGAGGAAGGAAGACTAAGCTAGAAGAATTTGTGTGCCTGGGGAGATGGATAAAGAGTATCTCAAGTTTTTGCTTGCTCCGGGACCTAGCTACCGTTCCCTTCCTGCTGATGAGCCCTGGGATTTGAGAATGCCAGTACCTTTCATGCCAAGAAGAGCTCAAAGCACTTTAGAAGCAATGAACTTTGAAACCTTAGGGCAGCCCTGTAAGCTCAGAAGGATTTATTGTCCCCATTTTATAGAGAGCAAAAGTGAGATATGGAGATATCAAAACCAACTTTTTGAACCCGTTTGCCTAAAGAGGAGATTTGAGAAGCACCAGAGGCTTGAGCTCTCTTAAAATTACTTTTATGTTACATTGCAGAGGTTTCCCCCAGCCCTTCAGTAGATAGAGTTGTGTTAACTCACTTGGGACTGGCAGTCTCTTTCCCCTCTCTCTAGTCCCAGCCCTGATCCTCTCCCTGCACTCCAAGCCCCATGTCTACCCATGCCCCAGATGCCCCTCGCCCCACAACCCTTGAAGAGCCAGAGGCAAAGCAGGAACAGTCCATCCTGAGCCACGTCACCTTTTGGGTTGGTGTGATTAAGGCGCTGCAGTTTCACGCGGCCAACTGTGCACAAGGTGGTGAGGTTGGTGACTGTCTAACCAGAACCAGTGTTAAGGTTCTGGCAGACTTCTGTGGGACATAGGAAGAGTGCAGAATCTAATAGGACAGGAACAAGGTGTCCGTCTAACATGAATGGTGAATTTGGTCCATTTGTGAGTGACACTTTCAGAAGTTACCAGGGAAGCAGGTAAACTTACATGATTGCAATCGCAGCTCTAGTCTCATGGGAATTAGCACATGGGAGAATGCGCTATTTCTCTTTTATCCCAAGAGAACACTTGTGCATGACCGGGTCCCCCAATGTAGCGTTCACAATGACGAATGTTCTTAATGCATTTTTATGTGCGCTAATTCCCCTGAGAATAGAGCCGTGATTGCAAACACAGATGTTTTTCTGCCTCCCTGGTAATGTGTGAAAGTGGCCTTAGATGGAAGTGTTAGAACCAGAATTGAAGGGTTGGAAGTAGATCTGAAAGGAGTACCCACAAAAATGGGTACCTGTTGAATTTCTGGTAACTGAATCAAACTGATTATTTTGGGTACTCCCAACTTTGTCCCATATTTTTGGAATTTTGGGGGTTTTATTTTGGGTTTTCGGGGTACTTGAAAAATCGGTAACCTAAATTTTGGGTTGTTTTTTTTAAAAAAATTCTTCTTCTAATAGGACCTATTAGATCTATCGGCAGCATTTGATACCGTTGACCATGAAATGTTGGTGACGCGCCTGTGGGACAGTGCGGGGGTGGGCGGGATCGTTCTTGAATGGTTCCGCTCATTCCTGACCGGAAGAACTCAGTGGGTGTTACTCGCTGATTCTTTTTCATCTTACCAAGACCTCTCGTGTGGGGTCCCGCAGGGTTTGGTTCTGTCCCCTTTCCTGTTCAACATGTACATGCAGCTGATCGGCGAGGGGATCGGAGAGTTTGGGGTGAGGTGTCATCAATATGCTGATGACACCCAACTCTATCTCTCATTTTCAACCGACCCAGGCCCGGCTGTCTCGGTGCTTACCCAGTGTCGGGCAGCTGTGGGGGACTGGATGAGGGCTAACCGACTGTGACTGAATCCTGACAAGGCGGAGGTGATGTTAGTGGGTAGATCGGTGGAGGTGACGGCTCCATCGATTGATGGAGTCTGCCCTCTGCTGACGTCCCAGGTGCGGAACCTGGGGGTGCTCCTTGATGCGCAACTCCACCTGGATCTCCAGGTTGAAGCTGTGGTGAGGAGTGCCTTCCGCTAGTTACATCTTGTGCGGTGGCTTCGGCCGCTGGTTTCAGTTCTGGACTTGGCCACGATCATCCTTGCCTTTATTACCTCTAGGTTAGACTACTGCAACGCGCTCTATGTGGGGCTACCTATGGTGACGGCTCAGAAGCTGCAGCTAGTGCAGAATGTGGCGGCCCGGCTCTTGGTGGGGATGGGCCACCAGGAGCACATAACACCAGTGCACAAATCTCTGCACTGGCTGCCAATAGTCTTCCAGGCCCGATTAAAAGTGTTGGGTTTAACCTATAAAACGTTACACAGTCTGGGCCCTGCTTATTTGCGAGACCACCTCATCCCCCGGGCTTTAGATCAGCCTCTGCAGTCATCTGGGGGTGCCTTGTTGAAGGTCCCCTGGGTTCTCCGGGTGGCTATGGCAGGGTGTTCTCAGTGGCCGCGCCTTTGGAATTCCCTCCTGTTGGGGGCATGGTTGGCTCCAGACCTCCCGGCCTTCCGCAGGAACTGCAAAACCTGGCTGTTCCGTCAGGCATTTGGTGAGGGAGAAGCGTAGGGTGGGAGGTTAGGGAGGGTGGTATGGGGGTGTTCTATGGTTGTCTTATTTTATTGTTGAATTGGTTTTTTGGGGTTTTTTAAATTGAATTGAAATGTTTTTTAGTATATTATATGTATTGTTGTTAGCCACTTTGGGCTGCCTGTGGCGGGAGAAAGCGGGATATAAATTTTGAAAACAAATAAATAAATAAATACATTTTGGTTTTTCGAGTACTTAATCAGTCTTTGGATACCGATTCGGATACTTGAAACAGTACCCGAAAACATGGGTGTTACCAAACCTACCTGGTTTGTAGGTACCAAATGAGAAACTTGTCTAGTTGCAAAGTACCTCAAGGGCCATATAGGCCAATTTCCAGTTCCAGGACAGGGCATATGCTATTCATTTCTGACTTAATTTCCATGACCCAGCATTTGTTTTGGTGACTTTGGCATATTTTGTTTATTTCCGTTTGGTATTTTGGTCGATTTGGTTAATTTGGTATTGTGTTTTTGGTAGGTTTTGGTTGCTTTGTTTCAGTAGTGTTGTGTTGGATAATAGTACGGTGCATGACGGTGCTCTTGTTCACCATGCTTATACACAGCGCTGCTATTAGAGCCATAACCATAACAGTGCAGTAGGACCATACTGTTGTGCGACGGTACCGAAACAAAGTACCAAACTGAAATAACCAAATTAGTGAATACGAGAATATTTATTTGCTTATTTCTTTAGATCTATAGCCCGCCCTTTCACAAAGGCGCTCAGAGCGGGTAAGAAGGCATATATAGAAAACATGGATATTATAAAAATCAAACTATATATAAAAAACCCATTGTTAAAAACATCACCCCGGACCCTATCCCTGCCTGACAAATTTCCTGGCCAAATAAATGGGTCTCACAATTTGTCCGTCCATCCAAATATTATTCTTGTTGTTATTTATTTATAAAGCTCCAGTAAATATGTGAATAATGTAAATGTTCCCAAATGTAAAATTTATTTCAGCCCTAGAATCTAACCCTCCTTTTAAGCCTGCATGAATTCATATTCTGTGTGTGTTTGGGATGAGGGGTGGGAGGCAGTCAGCTGTTAAATCAGAGGAACAGGGCCCAGTGGGTGAAATTCTGTGAAGAAGCTTGAACCATTGGTCCGATAAAAGAGATAATTTGAACCACTTTGTCTGTCTGTCACTTGGGACCAACCCGGTGATCACACTCTCTCTGGGTCGCACAAGAGGTCAGACAGGATTGCATTGTGATCGTTCTTGGACTTTAAATATCAATGAAATTCTGACCAGGTGAAGGATTTGAGATGGAGTTTCACACACGATGTGACGCAATGGGGGGAAGCAAGTTGAGTCCGTGGGTAGGGCACACTTAATTGACTTCAGTAATGTTGGACCCACTGACACCAGCAGCTCACAGCCTTTTTAAAAAACGAACAAACACCAACTTGTGATTATACCCGATTTTGGCTAAAGCGAACGCTCACGTTCTGGGAAGTACAGATGTCACAATAACCACTGAAACAACCTGGTGTTTAGCTGCCATTTTTGCACATGCTGACTGCAAAGGCCGGGAATAAATAGAAGCCCTTTAAATAGCTTATTAATTATCCTTCCCTTGACAGATGCTCGGTAGGAAATCCATTAGATGTCCGGGTGCACTCCTTACTTCTGGAAAAAGAGTCATTGTTTCTGTTCTTTCATTTCTATTTGCAGATCTGAAGCCTTGGGTGTCGAATTTCACCTATCCAGGTGTACGAGACTTCTCTCAGCTCGCTCTGGATGCCAACAGGAATCAGCTCATTGTAGGAGCAAGGTAGAGATAATCTTTTAATTAGACCAGGATTGCTGCTTGAGCTCCTTCCCTGCAGGTTGCTATCTACAAAAGAGATTGTTTCCAGTTCGTATGCCTTCCCCTTCTTCTCTCCCCCACCCCCCTCTGCCATTTCTCACTCTCTCTCTCTCTCTCTCTAAGAGAAAGCTGAAATTTATGTGGGGGTGAGAAATGAAGAGTTGCAGTATAATGGCAAACATTACCACAGTTTTTAAAAAATGCTTTATTAAACGTGATGCAAATGACCTGATAATGAAGCAGAATGCTCCATAGAATCAGAGAGATTCTTGGCTAGGTTAATGAGCTCCATCAACCTGCCATTGCAGCACTGGACACAATGGTTTATTTACCCATGGGTGGGCTCTCTCTCTCTCTCTCGACCATATTCGTTGCCGTGGAACTTGAATGCTTTTATAGTATTTGCATAGAAGCTGGACGTGACTCAGACAGTGGGGCTTCCACCATTTCCCTGGGAAGACCATTCTGCAGCCTGACAGAACACATTGTTAGCCTGTCAGCAAAGGGCTCCTTCAGAAAACACCCTTCCCCAAGGCTAACTCGCCCTTTGCACCTTAATCTACATTTGTCTTGTCCATAACTGCAGCCACCACCACTGCTGAGTACCCAACATTCCTGGGGTCTTTCCTTTGCCCCACTTTGCTGTTATCAGGGATGTGTATTCATGGCATTTTCCCCATCGGCTGCAATAGGGAAAATGCTGTGAGTAGCACGGGGTCCTGGCTGTGATATTTCCCACAATGCAAAGGGAACGGAGGAATGCCCTTGGGCTCTTCCTGCATGCAGTGTTCTAGAAGTTGAATGGAGTGGAATAGGGAGACTCTGCTCTAGGACTCTCTGGTGACACCTCTGTAATCGCTTGGAGGTAGGAAGTGACAAACAGGAAATGGCGTATAAGTCGGGTGGCCCTATCTCCCATTTAAAAGAGGACGCTTATGAAAAACACAAAAATACCATGGTGCACCATGTATTTTTCATAAGCATCTGCTTTTAAAGGGGAGGTATGGCTACCCTATGTATAAGGAACGACGCTTGCTCCAGACTCATCCAGTCACACATCACCATTGCTTCCTGATAAAGTTGGGGCCCATTCACACAATTCCTTTCCTCCTAGCAAACTCACCACTTGTTGCTTAATCTGTGTTTGTCTTGCCCGGAAGCAGTGTGCGCACTTGGCTGCTGATTTTCCCTGCATTTCATTGGTCCCCCAGCCCTTGCATCAGGTGGCTGAAAGCAAGAGATCATCAAGGAGCAAAGGAAAGGGTTACGGCTTCGCACAATACTCAGAATGGGGAGTGCACTGCCAGTGCCCACTCTAAAAGAGTTTTGTCTGAATGATCACACAGCAAATCTTTTGGGCTAATTTACACTCGACATCATTAGCGTTGGTGTGAAATCCTTACCATTTTTGTAGCCGTTGATGATCTATGTTCTCTGCTACTAGGGATGGGACTATCGGTATCGGATTAATTCAGTAATGCCGATAATTGGCAATATAGGATTAATCCGATAATACCAGTATCGGTATATTGTTTTTTTAACATTGCCGATTTTTCAGATCTTTAACATTGCGGCCATTTTAACAATGNTATCGGTATCGGATTAATTCAGTAATGCCGATAATTGGCAATATCGGATTAATCCGATAATACCAGTATCGGTATATTGGTTTTTTAACATTGCCGATTTTTCAGATCTTTAACATTGCGGCCATTTTAACAACGACCGCAATGTTAAAGATCAAAAAAATCAGAAATGTTAAAAAGCGGATATACCGATACAGATAAATCTGATATCGGATTAATTCGATACCAATAAAACCGGTAACCGATAATTTGCCGATAGTCCCATTCCTATCTGCTACCGATTGCTGCTGCTACTACTACTTACCATTTCTATAGCACTACCAGGCGTACGCGGTGCTTTACAGTCACAGATTTTCAGAGACCGGTCCCTGCCCGGTGGGTTTACAATCAAAGATGGACCAGGATGAGGGGAACACAGGCACATACATATTCCCAGTGCTTGTCACTTGCCGATCGCACTACCTGGTGAGCAGCGACAGGCGCCAATATGGAAGCCCCTGCTCGGAGAGATTAAACGTTTGTGCGGTGCAAGGACTGCCCAATGAAGAGAAAATTTTACAGACAGGGAACTGAGGCTGAGTGACTTGCCCCAAGGGCCACCCAGTGAGTCCATAGCTAGGGCAGGATTCAATACCTGGCTTCCCAGGTCCAAGACTGGCACCTTATCCACTCCACCACGCTGGCCCTGCATGGACCACTGATATGCCGGGAAATCAGCAGCTGTGAGAATGTATTGCTATTGGGCAAGACAAACCAAGAATGAAGAACAAGAAATGTGTTTGTAAGAGGGAAGAGCGTTGTCTGAATGAGCCCTTGGCATCGGGTAGTTGCAGAGAACAAGGAACCATCAAGGAGCACAGAGAGTATTAAGGATTTCACACGGCACTCAGATGTGAGTTTGTACCGCTAACCACTCGAATAGTGGGTTGTGTGAATGAGCCGGTACAACAGGGCTACCGTACCTTCCCTTTAAAAGGAGATGTTTATGAAAAATACATGTCGCCTGGCTGCACTGGAACCAGTGTAGCCCTATAACATGTATTTTTCATAAGCGTTCCCTTTTAAAGGGCAGGTATGGTAGCCCTACCATAGGTCTGATTTGCAGCTGGTGGATGAGACAGAGGGTGGCTAGGAAGCCCGAAGGGGAAAGCACTTAGCCTCACCAAGAAGGACGCTAAGAGGAATGTCAGTTCTGCAGCCAGGAATGTGAGGAGCGTCTTGTCTGTAAGGGAACTGGCCTTTTGCAGCCACTGGAGGGGCCGCTGTGAAAGAAGAGAAATAATGAATCACTCATGGCAAAAGGAAGTCGCCACCTAGTGGTGTGGTAGGGTTGTGGCAGGCCCAGGTCCCAATCAGGGTAAAGAGGCGGGATCTCCAGGGTAGGGGCAGGGCTTACCACTCCCCCCAACTCCCAGCAGTCCCCCCCCCCCAAGCATTGGCATCCCACCAGGAAGGACATTTTAAGCCTGGGTGGGGACAACACTCCATCTCCACCAAGGACCTCTGTTCACTGAGTTTTCCCCATGTCCACCAATGGGGAAAATGCAGTGAACATGGGTCCCTGACACCTATTCACTCTTACAACGTCTTGCTTAGTGGGGCACTTTGGAAGCCACTGGTGAGAGTGCCGCTAGGGAATTTCCGGAGTGGGTGGGAGCGGAATGCTGGCCCAGTCTAGGCCACTTGCAAAGGGTGCCATCAGAGTCCGTGGCTCAATTGAGCCCCCTTGTTCCATGTTAGGTACACCCCTGAATCCTCCATTATTCAACAAGGATATGGCCGCCTAGGACTGAAACGAGAATAAAAATGATTCTCGTGAGAATCTTTTGAGAATCCAGAACCGTCAACGAGATCTCAATAATGGTTAGAGAGCTTGCATAATCTCTAACATAAACAGTTTTGTGGCTAGGGGCGCGCCACCTAATAATGGAAACCTCCTGCCAAAGGTGCTTGTGACTTGCCGATCGCACTACCTGGTCAGCAGCGACAGGCACCGATACGGAAGCCCCTGCTCAGAGAGATTCAACGTTTGTGCGGTGCAAGGACTGCCCAATGGAGAGAAAATTAAAGCTCTAAAAGGAGAGGACTGCGGAGACGTAACATCCTGGTTTGGCACAGCTACAGGTTGAGAAGATTAAAGAAAAAAAAATTAGAAGTACTCTGCGCATGTGCGAAATGGCCGCTGGGGCTGATGTGCTCATGCGCAGTCCTTTTCCCAGACGGTGTGGGCCATATTGCACATGCAGAGGACTGGCTGCCCTTTTTCAAAATGGCATCGATGCAGCCTGCACCATCTTGGAAAAGGACCGCACATGTGCAAATCGGTTGCGGCGGCCATTTTGCGCACTTGCAGAGCAATTTTTTCAAGAATCTTGCAAGAATGATGTCGAGAAAGGTCAATCTTGAGCTCATTCTAAATCTCAAAAATCTCGTTGCGAGTCTGGGTTCAAGACAAGGGTTCATTTTCTTGCTCCACCACATGACCTGTGTTGGGTAAGCCAGGGCACAATCCGGCTCCATTAAAGTCAATCGGAGCCAAGCCATTGATTTTAATGGAAGAGTGCATCATTAGTCTTTGTGTGTCATGTGTCAATTCCCCATCTGTCAAATAGAGAGAATAATGACTCTTCCCTGCCTCTAAGGAACCCAGAATAATGAACATAAAAACATACGTAGTGCCATACTGGGTCAAACCAAAGGTCCATTGAGCCCAGCATCCTGTCTCCAACAGGGGCCAGCTACTGTAGCTTGAGAGAAGTACAAGTACAGGTCATGGAGTTGTGACCTATCTCCTGCTAACCACTCTCAATTTCCAGTAGCCAGTAGGGGTGTACAGCAGGGCCCCATGTCATTTTTCGTTATCGTTATCGTTTTTGTTATGAAAATGTGTCGTTTTATCATTATCGCTATTAACGAAATTTCATTTTTGTCGATATTGGTACGAATTTCAAACAAAGATTTTGTTTTTGGTATCGTTATTGGTATCACTATCGATACCAAATATGTACTGTATGTGATCTAATTATACAAAACCTAACCTATATGTATACAATATGCCTATCCTATAATCCTAATATATATAATAAAACAGACTAGCCTAAATACCTATATAATATATAATCTCTATATATACGTACACAGCTAATATCTATCTAAATCTAAGGGAGATGGGAAGGGAAAAGGAAAATTATTGTCTAATTATCTATATAACTATTATAATCTAATCTATATGTCTATAGTATATATCTATATCTAATCTATACTACCTATCTATATATAATGTACAGGGAAATGGAGAAGATAAAATGTAAGGTATAAGGAAGGAAAAGTATAGGACTAGGGAGGATTTTTTTGTGTACAAGCACCACAGTTCTGTAAAACGCAACCTGACAAGCAGAGCTCTCTCAGAACAGAGAGAAAAAGCCTGGCCCTCCCATTATAAAGGGTTGCAGTGCCCTCCCCCAGAGCCCCCTGATTGGTTGTGGGAGGCAGCAGGCATTGAGCAATCACAGACTGCTGGGGCCTGCTTGTACTGCTCATTGGCCAGCGATACATCCATCAGATACTGCTGAGCTGCTCGCCCCTCCCAACACAGGCACAGTTCAAGAGTTCAACCCTGTTTAGGGCTCCGAGATGTCTGCTTCCTCCTTCCCTCTCCGCATTTTCCCTCCAAAACCCAACTACCACAACACCAATAATAATGATAACGACATTGTCGTTTTCGTTATCATTATCCATTGTCATTTTTGTTATTGCAATAACAATAACAACAATTTTTGGTACCATTATCATAATCACGAAAATGACATGCACACCCCTAGCAGGGGTTTGAGCCCCAACTAGGAAGCATTTCTGGTTCTGTCCTCCAAGGATGATAGAGAAACATCTAGTTTCCATTTGAAGCTAGTTATGGTGCTGGCTTTCACGGCCTCCTCTGACAATGAGTTCCACAACTGTATTTTTTGCTGAGTGAAAAAGTACTTCCTTTTGTTTGTTTCAAATCTGCTGCCATTTAACTTCAGAGGGTGTCCCTTTGTTCTTTTATTGTGGGAAAGGGCAACCAACAATGGCCAACAGACCATCCCTGCATACTGCAAGATTGCAGACCGCTGGGTCAGACCAATGGTCCATCAAACCCAGTATCTTGTCTCTGACAATGACAGCTTTGGTTGCTTCAGCGAAGTACACAAGCTGCAGCATACAGTATTGCAAACCAAAAGTTCATTACATCAGGGAGTTAATTATAATAGGGTTTGTGAATATGCAATTGATGCAAATAGTTCTTGAAGTTGGGATTGTTCTAAACCAGGGCTCATTATAAGCTGGGTTTGTTTTAGTGAGGCCTGATTATATTTATCATGTTGCATTGTCCCTAACCTACAGCAGTGTTTGACCCCCCAATGATTTTATGAGCCTGAGTTAATTTACAGCCATTCATTAAAATTGCTTATATTAGCATTGGAGAAGTGTCTGCTGGCTTTACCCCCTACTGAGTCATGTTTGGCTGGGAAATTACCTCACCAGGTTGAAGTGTTAATGGAGATATGAGCAAGCAAAGAGCATGAGAGCATCTGATTATATCCACACCATAGGAGGCCATGTGAACTCTGTTGTGAAATCTGCAGAGAAATTCAGGAGAGCAAATAACCCCCCTCCTACCTCCAGACCCAGGCTAGGTTTCCTGGGAGACCCAAGGAATGTTCCAATTCAGAAGTCACGTCCCCATGTTACCCTCTGGCTGGGGTGTGTGGGTATGGTTACACAAATGGCGCTACCACACTGGCACCACCGCTATATTAAGTATGGGCAGTGCCATTTGTGCATGTCCAAATCGGCCCACTGGCCGTTTTGCACATTTGCAAATCAGCCAATTTCTTTTGTCCAGTCTGATTTCTGATCTGACTGGATGGAATGCTCGGTTCTGATGGAATCAGAACCAGACCAAAAATTTCACCTTCATTTCAAGTGGGTTCACTTCCTCTGAGAACTTTTGACTTTGATTTTGAGTTCCATTTTTTGTTGGTTCAACAGCTTGATCTTTGATTAGTTCGATTATGTTGGCTTTGGCTAAATGCCAGCCAATCCCCACTTGCACGTCTACAGCATTGAATTACACTGAATAATGAATTTGTGAATAATAAATTACCAAAGGGCAGTTCCACATATTGGATTATGCAATTATCCTGAGGCAAACTTCCACTGGGAGGACATTCAACAGTGATGGTGCGGCCACCGAGAATGCCGTTCTGTCAGTGCAGGAGGGTGCCCCCAGATGACCACAGGGGCCGCCCTGGGACCCAGGCACTGAGGCGATCCCTCAGGTAAGCAGGACCCAGGCTGTGTAGGGCTTTAAAGGTCAAAAACAGCACCTTGAATCAGGCCTTGAAGACAATAGGCAGCCAGTGCAGTGCTCGGAGCACCGGTTGAATGTGCTCCCTGCGGTCCGTCCCAGCGAGGAGGCGGGCCACCGCATTCTGCACCAGCTGCAGCTTCCGAGCTGTCACCATGGGCAGCCCCACGTAGAGCACATTGTGATAGTCTAGTCTTGAGGTGACGAATGCATGGATGACAGTGGCGAGATCAGAGTCTGAGACATATGGGCAGAGTCTTTGCACCAGATGTAAGTGGCGAAAAGTGCTCCTGGCCACAGTCAACACCTGAGATTCCAGGTGTAGCTGTGAATCCAGGAGCACCCCTAGGCTCCGCACAGATGGAACCAAGGGAGAGCGGACACCCCCAAAAACAGGAACATCCTCCACTCCCTGATCACGGACCCCACCCACTAACATTATCTCTGTCTTGCCGGCTGTCTTGCCGGCTTCAATTGGCTCGACCTCATCCAGTCCCCTACAGTGGCCAAGCAATGAGACAGCAGGGCCTGGGTCAGATGAAAAAGAAAGATACAGCTGGGTGTCCTCAGCATATGATTTGACGACAACCCCCCCAGCTGCGTATGTCCTCCCCCAGAGGCTGCACATGTACACGTTGAACAAGAGAGGGGAAAGAATGGAGCCCAGCAGTACCCCACACGGGAGGCCCCCAGGGGATGATGTAAAGTTCCCTCGTACCACCCACTGCGATCTATCTGTGAGGTAAGAACGGAACCATCGCAAGAGAGTTCCATCTACCCTGGCCAGGTGCTGCAGATGGGTTACCAACATCTCATGGTTCATCGTATCTCATTGTATGCTGATGACATATACTAGTATGTACATCATGTATAATGTATGTGGATGACACTCAGCTCTACCTCTCTTTTTCATCTGAACCAGGCCCTGCAGTCACAGTGCTTATCTGATGCCTGGGGACTGGATGAGGATGAGCTGATTGAAGCGGAGTCCAGACAACACTGAGGTGATGATGGTTGGCCACCCTTGTGATCTGGAGAGGATAGGGACTCCTGTTATTAATGGAGTCCGGTCCTCTCTGGTCAGTCAGGCCTGCAGCCTCGGAGTGCTTGCTGCACCTGGATTGTCAGGTTGTGGCGGTGGCCAGGAGCGCTTGTCACCAACTCCATCTGGTGAGAAGGCTGCAGACATTTCTTTCTGATTTGGATCTGGCCACTGTCATCCAGGCTTTCATCACCTCAAGGCTAGACTGTTGCAATGCGCTCTATGTGGGGCTGCCCTTGATGAACGTTTGGAAGCTGCAGCTGGTGCAGAATGTGGTGGCTTGCCTCCTTTTGGGGGTGGGGTGCTGGGAGCACATTATACAGGTACTCCGAAGTCTGCACTTGACTCCCTATAGCTTTCCGGGCACAATTCAAGGTGCTGGTTTTGACCTTTAAAGCTTAGACAGTCTGGGCCCCACATCTCTGAGAGACCGTCTGTCCTTCCATGCTCCGCTGCGGCCACTGCGATCAGCCAGGAGAGCCTCCCTGCGGATACCATCTGTTATTCTTGTTTGTATGGTATGGGCTCGCAGGGAGACATTCCTGGTTGCTGCTCCGATGCTATGGAACTCTCTTCTCCCGGAGGTTAGTTTGAGTCCAAGCCTGGGCATCTACTGGAGGCAGTGTAACACCTTTCTCTTTGTTAGGTCATTTGGAGGGCAGGGATAGGGAATGGGGAGTTTGGTGGGTGTTTGGGGTAGGGGTGTGAGCAGGTTGTTGACGAGGATCTTGTGACATTGTGGTGGGGTTGGGGAGGGGAAAGGTTGGGGGTCTGAGTGTTTTATACTGTTTTACGTGTGTTGTTTTTATTCATTTTGTAAGCTGCCCTAAGCCATTTGGGAAGGGCGGGGAAAACATTCAAATAAATAAATAAAAATTATAGGTATCATAATGCTCAGAATGAGCGGAGGCTTGTGAGAGATGCTAAAAACAACACCAAAACAAAGAGTTTTCCAGCTATGTCCGAAGCAAGAGAAAAAACAAGGAAGCGGTAGGTCCGCTGCTTGGTGACGGTGGTGAAATGTTAGCAGGTGACAGAGAGAAGGTGGAATTGCTCAACTCCAATTTTCCTCTGTCTTCTCCCACAATGGAAAACTATGTCCAACCCGTCAAGAGTAGCACTAATGATGAAGGGAAGGAATTGCAGCTCAGGATAGGTAAAGAGATGGTAAGAGAACAGCTAGCTACTTTAAACGAGTTCAAGTCTTCGGGGCCAGATGAATTACATCCTAGGGTACTGAAGGAACTTTCAGATGTAATCTCAGAACCTCTGTCTATAATCTTTGAGAATGCTTGGAGAGCAGGTGAGGTGTCGGAAGACTGGAGACAGGCAAATGTTGTCCCTATCTTCAAAAAGAGAGGAAAGGAGGATCCGGGAAACTGCAGCCTGACATCAATACCTGGAAAGATTCTAGAGCAGATTATAAAGCAGTCAGTCTGTAAGCATTTAGAAAACAATGCTGTGATCACTAGGAGCCAGCATAGGTTTTTCAAGAACAAGTCATGCCAAACTAATCTTATTTCCCTTTTTGATCGAATTAGTAGATCATGGGAATGCCATGGACATAGCACATCTAGATTTCAGCAAAGCATTTGACAAAGTCCCCCATGGTATCCTTCTTGACAACCTGGTTAAATACGGGCTAGATGATACTACTGTTAGGTGGATTTACAGCTGGTTGATGAACCGTCCCCAAAGAGTGCTCATCAACGGCTCCTCATCAGTCTGGAAGAGGTAATGAGTGGGGTGCTTCAGGGCTTGGTCCAGGGCTCTGTACTGTACAACATCTTTATTAATGACTTGGATGAAGGAGTAGCGGGGATACTTATCAAATTTGCAGATGACACAAAACTTGGAAGGGTAGCTAACACCATAAAAGACAGAAACAAGATTAAAAAATGATCTTGATAGAATGGAAAGCTGGGCCAAAACTAACAAAATGAAATTCAACGGAGATAAATATAAAGTTCTGCATTTCGGTAAGAAAATTTAAGGCACAAATATAGGATGGGTGATATCTTGCTTGGCAGCAGTCCATGTGAAAAGGATCCTTGGGGTTGTAGTTGATCACAAGCTGAACATGAGTCGGCGGTGCAGTGCAGCTGCTAAAAAGGCGAATACAATTTTACGCGGCATTAACAGAAGCATCGTGTGCAATCCAAGTGGTGCCGTATGCCATCTGCTGGCACAATGCCGGCCAGGTGGCGGGCAAACATGTGCGACCCGCACACAGCAAGCTACTTGGCACAACGGCATGACCCTGCCAATATGACACACACACCTCCGAGCCCACGCCCCCTGCAGCCTGGGGGATGGAGTAGGCATGGTTCAATCTCCATCCCCCAGACTGTGGGGTGTGTGAGCTCCGGGCTGGTCGTATCGGCAGGGTCGTGCTGTCGCGCCAAGCGGCTTGCGACACGCGGGGCACACGTTGCACGGGGGTGCTGGATTGCACCCATGGGGTTCAGTTACGAGAAGTAATCGTGTCACTTTATTCTGCGCTGGTCAGACCCCATCTGGAGCACTGCGTCCAGTTCTCGGCACCGCATTTTAAGAAGGACATTGACAGACTGGAATGGGTTCAGAGGAGAGCCACAAAGATGGTCAGGGGTCTGGAAACCAAGGGCGTTTATAGACGATCCCGCTTACAAGCGGGATCGTTAAATGCCGGCATTCCCCTCCCCCCCGCCTTCCTCTGTATGCCGTGTCTGATGTCCAGACACGGCGCAGAGTCTTTGTGTCCGCGCGCGCCCTTCCGCGCATGCGTACATGCCCAGGGAACCCGGAAGTGCGGCGTGAAGCCGGCACTTCGGGGATCTGCGTCTGAGGGGGCAGGATTGCCTGCCCAGTCAGACGCGGGGTAAGATCCTGGCTCAAGCTTTAGACGAGCGCAAAGAAAGGCGGCTGATCAAAGGATCAGTCTCCTTTCTTGTCTCATCTATAAACTCCCCAAGTCCTCTGAAGAAAGGCTGAAGAAGCTGGGTGTGTTTAGCCTAGAGAAGGGAAGACTAAGGGAAGACATGATAGCCATCTTCAAATAGCTGAAGGACTGTCACAGAGAAGATGGTGCAGAATTGTTCTCTGTTACTCCAAAGGGCAGAACTAGAACCAATGGGCTCAGATTACAAGAAAGCAGGTTTGGGCTAAACATAAGGAAGAACTTCCTAACGTAAGAGGTGTTTGACAGTGGGCTAGGGCGGTGGTGGGCTCTTGTTTGCTGTAGGTTTTCAAATACAGGCGAGATGGTCATCTGTCAGGGGTGCTGTAGCTGTGGATTTCCTGCATTGAGCAGGGGGCTGGACTAGATGACCTCCAAGGGACCTTCCAACTCTAAGGTTCTATGATTCCTTGAGTTTTGGACATTTAAACTTGCATGTTGCTATGGGCAATCCCTATATCAGCCACCCTGAAAACTGGTATAATTGTTCTGTGTTTCCTTTTATGTGTTGCCAGGCTGATGTGTAGACGCTAACTTCGTATTGTTCATTTCTATGGCACGTTCAGTGTTCTGGGGTGAGGGGGGTTAGAATCCTTCTCTAGTTCTCGCTGTAGAAGGTTCATTATTATTCCCATTTTACAGATGAGGAACTGAGGCTGGGAGAAGGTGGCTTTGGGCAAGTCACGCAGTGAGTTCATGGCTAAGATGGTTGCCCAGGACTAGGTTCAAAACCTTATGTTGAAGGATCAGGGGTGCGGACAGATGATCCACTCTGCAACAAACATGGGAACAGATGCATGTGTGTACAGAGCTATGTGACATCATGCATGTGTCTCATGATGACATGCTCTGTTGATAACGTAGCATTTGGAAGCACCCAGATTTATGCAAACTTTCACCAAATCCCTTCAAAAATTCAACTTTATGGTTTGCCAAATTTCAATATTGACATTCGTATTTGTTTCGGTTCTATTAAGTGTGTTGGGTCATGGGTTGGGTTCATATAGATCAATTCCTTCCTGGTGTGATACTGCATCGTTTGAGGTTAGTTCAGGCACTTGATTGAATTCTGGGTTCCCTCTGACCTAGATGAGAAGAGTGGGATTCTTGGCTCCTTTGTAGATCCACAAGACTGGGGATTTGGTGACCTTCCATTCATGCTTCATCTCACCTGCTCTCCCAAGCTTTTCTTTGAGATATAAAGGAAGGATGAGAATACAGGAGAGGATGGGAAAGAAGGTTTGTTTAGTCTGCTCATTCTGGGAGTTTGGGATCTTGGCCCAACTTCTTCATGTTGTCATTTATTTTCTAGGTAAAGTTTGTACATTTGCCCAGAGCCCAGGATGGGACATTTTAAATCAATTCAGACAAAATAAATTGAATTAAATGCTGAGTCACAGCAGACTCAGGTTGCTGCTGTTGGCCAGAGCACACAAGCAATTGTTACTGTGGCTCAACCGGTGGACGGAATATTGTCCCAAATACTTTGTATGGATGAGAGGCCATGAAAGAGGACTGTACAATAGAAAGTTTCCAGCCAAGGAGCTGTGCATATATGAAGTTTATAAACCAGGGAGTTCAGGGAGGGAATCTGGAACCACTTTTACACGCGTACGTGGTGCCGCGACGTAACATCATGCACCATGTCAAAAATCCTGTGGGTGGGGCTTAGATGTGACATCACGCGCATAATTAGCTGCTCACACGTGCTTTAGCACCGCGGACTAAATACCTCAATATTCCTTACAGATTCCTTCCCTGAACTCCCTGGTTGGTTTATAAACTCCATATATGCATGGCTTCTTGGCTGGAGACTTGGGGTGAAAACAGACATGACGCTAACCATCCTTTGTGGTTATTTATGCATGTTGCAGGGCTGTATTGGTGCCCTATGCAGCCCTGCAACATGCATAAATGACCACCAACAGTGGTTAAAGGGTGGTTAGTGTCATATCTGTTTTCACCCTTGGATGTCGATATCGAGGTATTTAATCTGAGGCATTAAAGCATGCGTGAGCTAATCATCACCCTTGTCATGGACGGATCATTATCTCCTACAGGCCAGCCTCTCAGCACACCACCTCCATAAGGGGAGTGGACCATTTAAGTTGGTCCCCCCTCGGAGGCTGATGGAACCACAACGGTTCCAGGAGGTTCGGAGGGAGTTAACCTTAGACCCGGACAGTCACTCTGTTGAGGAACTTGTCCGAGATTGGAACATCTTGCTCGGAGAGGCCATTGACACGGTGGCTCCGAGACTGCCTCCGCCTCGACACCGCAGGGCCCCTTGGTTTGCTGAGGGGCTGTGGTGTATGAAACAGGTGGGCAGGCGACTAGAGCGACGCTGGTGTCAGACTCACTCTGAACCCTACCGATTTCTCCATAGGGCCCATTTCCCTTTTTAGGGAAGATTATTGAATGGGCGGTGGCACTGCAGCTCCAGGCACATCTAGACAGCATCTGTTTCCTTGACCCTTTTCAGTCTGGGTTCCACCCCAGCTATGGTACAGAGACAGCGTTGGTGGCCTTGGTGAACGATCTCCGCCGGGAGATGGATGCAGGACATTCAACATTTCTGGTCCTGCTAGATCTCTCGGCTGCCTTTGACACAGTGGACCATGGACTGCTGTTGAGATGGCTGTGAGTCCTGGGGGGTCTGGATGGGACTGTCCTTGGGTGGTTCACTCATTTCTCTCGGGAAGAAGTCAGCAGGTTGTGCTGGGGGCTGAAACATCTAGCCCCGGGGCCCTGAATTGTGGCATTCCGCAAGGTTCCATCTTGTCTCCATTATTGTTTAATGTGTATATTGAGCCCTTGGGGGAGATCGTGAGGGGGTTCGGGATGCGTTCTCACCAATATGCTGATGATACTCAGCTGTAACTCTCATTTTCAACCGACCCAGGTCCTGCCGTCTCAGTACTTTCCCAGTGTTTGGAGGCCATGGTGGATTGGATGCGACAGAGCAGACTGAAGCTTAATTCCGATAAGACGGAGGTGATGATGGTGGGTAGGGCGACGCAGGTATTGGCTCCCCTCGTAGAGGGGGGTCCGTCCTCACGTAGCCCAGCAGGCTCGGAGTCTGGGGTTGTTATTGGATTCGGGCCTTTGCCTGGATCAACAGGTGGAGGCGGTGCCTAAAGCCGTTTTCCACCAGTTGTATCTGGTGCGGAGGCTGCTCCCATACATCTCCAGGTCCGACCTGGCCACCCTCATTCATGTCTTCATCACCTCGAGGCTAGATTACTGCAACGCGCTCTACGTGGGGCTTCAGCTAGTGCAGAGCGTGGTGGCTCATCTCCTTACGGGCATGGGATGACGGGAGCATATTACCCCCGTGCTCTGCACTGGCTGTTGATAGCGTACCGAGCCAGATTCAAGGTGTTGGTTTTGGCCTATAAAGCCCTCTATGGTCTGGGACCTTCATATCTCAGGGACCGCCTTGCCCTTCGCGTCTCAGAGCAACCCCTTTGGTCGGCCGGGGGTGCCTTTTTGGAGGTCCCCCGTGTAAAACGGGGGGCCACCATGGAGAGGGCGTTCTCAGGGGCCGTGCCGCGACTTTGGAACTCCCTCCCGGAGGAAGCCTGCCTGGCCCCAAGTCTGCTGGCTTTCCGCCGAGCTTGCAAAACCTGGCTGTTCACCCAGGCCTTCGGAGGGCAGGGTGGGGTAGTTAGGAGGAGATATTTTAAATTCTGTTTAAATTCTTTTTATGCTTTTTAGTGAATTTTAATATTGTATGTTTTTATTCTTTTTGTAAGCCACCCCGAGATGCCATAGGCATGAGGGGACGGCTAAGAAATGCAAATAAATAAATAAATAAATAAATAAACCCCAGCCACAGGATTTTTTACGTGGCACATGATTTTATGGCGCAGCGCTGCACACACGAGTAAAAGCTGCGTACATGGAATGAGTAAATAGGGGGGAGTTATTAAATCCTGCCGCTTCTCCCTCCACAATATTGCTAAGATCCGCCCTTTTCTGTCTGTCTCCGCTGCCAAAACTCTCATCCACGCCCTAGTCATCTCACGGCTCAACTATTGTAACCTCCTCCTTGCTGACCTTCCCCGCTCTCAACTTTCATCCCTCATCTCTGTTCAAAACTCTGCTGCCAGAATCATCCACCTAGTCCGTCGCTTTGACCATGTGCAGCCTCTCCTCTCCTCTCTCCACTGACTCCCCCTTCCCGAGCGTATTCTGCACAAGCTCCTTGTCTTCACCTACAAAGCCCTTCACAACCTCACTCCCCCCTACCTCTCTGCCCTGATCTCCCTCCAAACCCCTGTTCGAGCACTCCGCTCCTCTTCCATCCCCACCCTCACCCTCCCACGCCTCCCCTGCTCCCCCAACCGCCTTTGTCCCTTCTCCCTCGCTGCCCTGCACACCTGGAACTCCCTCCCTGCCCACATCCGCCTTGCCCCCTCCCTTCGTACCTCAAAACCCACCTCTTCCGCTCTGTCTTTCCTAACTCCTGCTAACCATCCCCACCCAGGATTATCCCCCACCTGTTATCTGCAAACTCCTAATGTACTGTAGCCAAGCGCCAAGAGAGTGTACCTGAGTTCTTGCATCCTCATGAATGGGGCATCCCTTGTCTGTCCCTCTGTTCCCCCTTCCCTGTTTCCCCTCCCCCTGTCTTCTCTAGATTGTGAGCTCTTGGGCAGGGACCATGTCTATCTTCTTCTCTGTAATTGCCAGCTACATCGCTTGCACTATATAAATGCTTCTAATAATAATAATAACTAGGGGATACTGCACAAAACTAACTGGTAGCAAATTTAAAACAAATCATGTGTTTTTCACTCAATGCACAACTGACTTGTGGAATTTGTTGCCAGAAGAGTTGGTCAAGGCCAGTAGTATAGTTGGGTTTTTAAAAAGGATTGGATAAGTTCTTGGAGGATAGGTTCATTAATGGCTATTAGACAAGTGGACTGGGGGACATAATCTCCACTGTTGGAAACTGGGAGTAAAGAAAAGGGAATGGATCCTGTTGGGTACTTTTCCAAAACGACCGAGACTGGCCACTGTCGGAGGCAGAATGCTGGACTCAATGGACCATTGGTCTGACCCAGTATGATACTTCTTACGTTCTTAATTCCAAGTGCAGGGAGCAGGAAGGGAGAATGGGCAAAGGTGGTTAAGGGAGTAGGGGAATCTGGGGCAGGTGAGGGTATGGCTAAGGAGGAGCCAGTGAAGTGTAGTGAATAGGGGGACTGGACTTGACTTGGCTTAGTCCTGGGAGTCTGGGGTTTGAATCCTGCCTTAGCCATGACCTCCCTGGGTGGCCTTGGGCAAGTCATAACCTCTCCGCCTCAGTTCTCCATCTGTAAACTGGGAATATATGTGTCTTTACCTGCGTTCCCCTCACCCTTGTCCATATTAAATTACCTAGACAAAAAACCTTCAGTTCAAGAAGCTTGTTAAGGCGGAATTACAAATTTTACTCAAACGTTAACATGACAGTAAATTGTATGTTAAGGCAACTTTATTAAATATCAGTCTAATCAATACATTTTTTCTTTTCTCATTCATTCATTTTTAAAAATGTTGACAACTGAAATTAAGCTGCATATGTGTGGTATGGTGACTGAACAATGCATGTACGTGATGAGGAATGTGTACAGTTTAATTTCGGTTGAGTCATCATTGTTTTTTATGAATGAATGAGAAGAGAAGAATGTATAGATCGGTCTGATATTACACACACATGCTCTCACCTCACACACTCGTTCAAATCGATCAGTCACGCACACTAGACCAGGGGCGTAGCTAGGGTGCAATGGGCCTCCAGCCAAGGCAAGAAGTCAAGATGGGCCCCCCTCTTTGGGTCCCGTTGGCGGGCCTAGAGATGTGCCTTGGCGGGCCTGGGGTCGCTGCTATCAAACACACAAGACACCCACGATGCAGCCAGTCTATTAAGCGCATTATGCCATGAAAAGAGACATATATATATAACCAGTTCTGTTATGCCCCCATAATCAATTCACACTGCCCCCCACCCATAACCAGTTCATTTGCACCCCCGGGACAGCGTGAATTGATTATATGGGGGCGCAAATGAACCGGTTATGGGGTGCAGGTTTAAAGACAGTATTCCTGTTAGCAATCATTTCATTAAGAAGAGTTAGTGAAATAGCAGCCATAATAATTTTAGAACCATATTTGCAGATTTCGCAAGACAGAATAGATATTGCTTTACATCCTAAATTCCTACCTAAGATAGTATAAGTAAGACAGTTGTGAGAATGTGGCCATTTTTACACGGGCCTCTCCCACCCATGAACACGCAGATTTCTGTGTGTTCATGGGTGGGGGAGCCCCGTGTGAATGATGCGGCGCATGCATCCATGGTGAATGGGGGTGCATGCACATGCCTGCCTAACACATCCCCACTCACCCCCCATTTGTCCCCACGCACAGAGCAACCTGGGGAAATGGTGGTTGCTTTGTGGGTGCGTATGAGTGGGGGGTGAGTGGGGATGCGTGTGCGGCCGTGTGCATGCCCCGCCCATGCACCGGCGCACCCACTGACCCACTACCCGGTGGAACCATGTAAAAACAGCCTGTGAGGAGCCACTCGAAGAAGAACAGAAGGTTGCTGCGTTGTAAACAAGGTTCTTTGAGATGTCTCTGAACATTCTCACAACACCCACCCTTCCAGCCCCGCGTGGAATTTTCTTATATTCCTATAAAGGGTTGGAAGGAACTATCATTCTGAGGGGGAGATTGCTTTTTATACTAGAGGATCTCGAGACCATCACATGGTCTATTATTTGAATATGGTGAGCATGCACAGCCCAGTTGTGACAATGTTAGGAGCCATCTCGAAGAACCTTTTTTTAGAAGGCAACAACTGTTACGGGGAATGGGGTGGAGGAGGGAAGGCAGGGAAGGAAAACGGTGTAGGGACAAATCCTTGGTGGACTCCTCTCCTGGTAGGTACAGCCTGGAAGCAGGTAATCCCCCCAGCGTCTTGTTTGGGCTTTCCCTTCAAAATTGGGGGCAACCCGACTCATCACAGGGAGGGAGAGGATGTCAAGGCTCAAGGAGGACGAGGGGGGAAAGGTACACAATAACAAACTTACTCACTGGCTCCGCGGGGTCCAGGGCACCGTGCTCCAACAGGTGAGGGGGGAACAGAGGTCGAAGGTTCCGAGGAGTGGGGAGGAAGGGGCGGGAAAGGAAGGTAGGTGAGGAGAGGAGGAGAGGGCTCGCTTTCCAGGAAGGTAGACAAGGAGGGGATGCGGCAGGGGACGAAGGCAAGGAAGTGGGGGGAGGGGCTCACACAGAAGCACACACACTGAGCAGGGGACTGGAGAAAGGGGAGCAGGGAACTGCACACACCAGGAAGGTACCAAACAGAGCACAGGCAATAGCACACTGAATCAAGGAGACACTCTCACGAGAAGGGGGCCAGCCTCTCAAACGATTACTGGCGGGGTCTTGCTGCCCCGCTGGTACCTTTATAGCCGTCTAAGCTGTGTATGCGGCCGGGGCGGGGGCGGGGTTCCACCCCCTACGTTGCACGTTGCCCCACCAACCACGCACTGCGTCGGGGCAGGGCATTCTCAGCTGTTCCTGCGGAGGGCGGCTGTGTGAGCAGAGCAGGTCCTGCCACTCACCTGCTGCCGCTGGCTGAGGCGGCATCCCACGAAGTTCCGTCGGGTTGCCCAGCAACCCAGGACGCATCCCGTCGTACCCGCGCTCTGTGATGCAGCGTGACAACAACCTTCTGATCACTCGCATGGGGAGGAGTTGTTTGTAAACAAACAGCTTTATCTCCCAGTCCGATCGAGATCGGTGTCCCCGCTGCTGCAGCACTACTAGCAGGCAGAGGCAGTTGAGGGATGGGGACCCCCCCACCTTCAGCCCCCACCCTGCTCCTGGACTCCCCGTCATCGTTTGTAATCACAGAACACATGTGTTGCTGGAGGAAAACTAGAATGGTCGCTAACTAGAAGTTTTTGCTCTACTGATTCCCATTGAACAGCATAGGTGCTGTTTAATGAGAGTTAGCTACTGCCTTAACTATAGGGCCACGAATGTGGCCCTATAATTACCTGTCTCTGAAAATCTCTGACTGTAAAGTGTTGCGTATGCCTAGTAGCACTGTACAAATGATTATTATTAGTAGAGGGGGGAATATATTAAAGGGGACTGCTGGGAGTTGACTGTTCCTCACACCTGGCAGCCCTTTATGGGCCTTCTGTGGTGCCTCTTCTGGTCGGTCCTCCCACTGCTGATGCTGTCAGGTAGGGCTAGACTGCTGAACTAGACCAGCGGCCGCGGCAGCAGTGCCAATGGGACTTCCCAGCAGGCCTTGGTAAAGCAGCAGGAGTTAGGCATCAGGGCTCTGAGGTGTTCCCAGCCCCTGATGCTTCCGACAGGTTCGCTGAGGCAGGGGCATAGCTATCCTAGGGACAGGAGGGAGATTTGTCCCGGGGCCCAAGCTGCGGAGGGGGCGGGGGACGACACAAATCCTGTCTTGTTGTGGCACAGCCGGACAGAGACTTCAGCATGCGGTGGCTGCAGCGTGCGGCACATGTGGGACACACTGAGTGGGTGGCACAGGACAGAGAAAGCACTGGCAGCAGCGGCACAAGGCAGGCAGCGCAGCCACAACCTCCAGGGCTCAGGTGTAGCAAGCGGAGGGAGAAGCGCTGGGGTGGGGTGCGGGGGGAGGAGAAGGAGGGCAGGCAGTGGGACAGGGTTGAGGATGGTGACGGGGGCCATTTCTTGCACCTGGGCCCATTCTAACCTAGCTACGCCCCTGCGCTGAGGGCCTAGGTATCTGAACGTTAGCTGTGAGCCTGAGAACGATGAGCTTCATTCTCAACTGGCCAATCAGCACAAGCTACTCCTTACACGATTGCCCCAAATTATGACGCCTCCACGATAGCCCTGCCTAGATTGATCACCCGGCAGTATTGCTATGGGAAAAGCAATCACTCATACAGTAAACTGCTTCATATTACCGCGCACCATTTAGCACAGCCCCGTTGCACAGGTATTGATTTTTAAGGAAAGAATGATGTTCCGGGCAAGTTTTTTTCTTCAATGAAAAGAAAATGATAGGCCGAGATGTTTACTAAGGGGAATGTTAGCCGATCAACTTTTCTCTTTCATCCATGCATGGGGATTCTTTAAATTAGTCAGTTGAAGAGCAATCCTTTCCTAAAGGATTGGTACACGGCATGATCCGCTTATGTAATGAAATGCCATTGGGGGCGGGGGGGGGGAGGGGGCGGCGGAAGGCTTGTAGTCATTCTTCAGTGTCATGGATTGCCTAGATGGAACCATAGTTCACATTATTATTATTATTCCTGAACGTATCCTGTTCAAGCTCCTGGTTTTCACATTCAAATCACTCCACGACCAAGCTCCCCCTTATCTCTCGGACCTAATCGCCCTACGCACTCCTGCGCACGCTCTCCGCTCTTCCTTTGTCCCCTCCCTCACTCTCCCTCGTTTCTCCTGCTCGCCCAACCGCCTCCGTCCCTTCTCCCTCGCTGCCCCACATGCCTGGAACTCCCTCCCTGCCCACATCCGCCTTGCCTCCTCCCTCCGCTCCTTCAAATCTATCCTCAAGACCCACCTTTTCCATGCTGCCTTTCCCAATGCCCTCTAGTCTTTCCCCTTACTCTTACTGTCAGCCCTCCCCTGCTGACTGCTGCTACCAACTTCATTGTAACCAAGCCAAGCACACGCACCTGAGACTTCGCATCCGCCTGAATGTTTGTTTGTCTTCTCCCCTGTCTCTCCCACTGTCCCCTCTCCCTGTCTCCCCCCCTTTGTTTTTGTCTCTTAGATTGTAAGCCACAGGCAGGGACCGCGTCTTATTCTATGTTCTGTACAGCACCAGGTCATGCGACTGGCGCTTTATAAATGTCTAATAATAATAATAATAATAATAATACTTATCTATTTTTTTCATCGTTGAAAGTGCTCTGCCATCCTTATCTAGTTTACCCTTGCAAAAACACTCTGAGGTAGGCCATGATTACTTCCATTTTACACACGGGGAACTGAGCCTGAGAAATAAGTGACTTGCCCAAGGCCAAGTGAGCTCTTGGCTAAGGTAGGATTTATTTATTTATTTATTTATTTATTAGCATCATTGATATCCTTGTATCCCGACCCTCCTGCCGAAGGAGCTCGGGGTGGCTAACAATAATTCAATTAAGTTAGATATAAATATAAAATTAAACAAAAAACAATCTAAATAAAACAAAATAAAAAAACAATCTAAATAAAACAAAACATAAAACAATCCATATGGGGGACATCAAAGAAAAAACAAAATCAAGTGTGGGGGGGGGGCAGGTCACGGAGACAGGTGAGCTGGCGGCCGTGGAAGGGATGACAGTACCACGGGGATAGCCGGTAGAGGTAGCAGGCATCAGGAAGCAGCCAAAGGGAACGCCCGGCACGGAGAGGAACACCACAGGCAGCGACTGTCAGGGGGTGCCTGTGGAAGGGGCACAGCGACACAGGAGAGCAAAACGGAGGCTACCGATGCAGCCAGAACAGCAGCGAGGCCGGAATGGGAAGGAGCGAATATCCACAGGCCGGAGCGGGCAGGGAGGTGCAGGGAGCACACGGTCGGGCTCTCATCCATGACACTGAAGACACAGGGGGCCTCACAGCCAGCTGCACGAGGTCACGAAGGGGGCTGGGAGGGGTTGGCCTACCAGATGCACGTAGTGAGGCCGCCGCAGCATGCCCCGACGGTAGCCCATCCCCGCCATGTGGTGGGCAATGAGATAGTAGGCCTTGAACAGATCCGAACCGGCGAGCCCGGCCTGAACATCAGCACGGGACCACACATCAGCCAGCACCGCAAGCTCCGGGCCAGTGGGATCGGACAGGGTATAGTCAGCAGCAGGGGGCCAAGCCAGGTGCCCAAGCTCCAACAGGTGGTAAAAAGCCGCCCCACATGACCACTGGTAGCCGTGGGCCCCGTGGATGCAGCTGAAGAAGGAAGCAGTCGGGGCAGGGCCCCCCTCTGCCAGACAGTTCACGAACCCAGACAGGGCACACACCGAGAGGGCCAAAATGGTCTCCGCCAAGGCACATGTGAGCACTGCACCTCCGGAACGCACCCATCAGGAAAGGGACAGAGGCCCAGCACCTTCACATGGAGCCAGCATTTGCTAGCGCTGGCCTCATAGCCAAAATGGTGAAGCCCGGAGCTCAGGCACGCATAGGCACCAGGGCTGCACAGGAGCAGTTGCATGGCCGGGGAATGCCACAGGTCAGCTAGGGCCATGGTCTTATGGTAGGTCCAGCTATGGGGGGTGCCAGATGATCCGGGGAGCAGGAGCCCTGGGGCAGCACTGCCGGCCATGGTCTAGCACGCAGAGGGTCTGAACAGCACGGATAGAGGGGCCCCACAATCCCATGTGGGCAGGGGAGGGAAGCTGGAGAGCTCCAAGGACACGCGATAAGGCTGCAGGCTGCAACAAGGGACAGCTAGCGAGCGATGTGTGGGGAGCGGACCCAGCACAGCTGCAGGAACCAAGCGCAGGGAATGTCCAGCAAGCACTGATAGCAGGGAGGCAATGACAACCTGCAACCAGCTGCAGAACTCACTGATGTGCGCATGCACCCATGGGGCACAGAACTCCATAGCGGGAGCGCACGGGCGCCCAGGGGATGGGTGGTGCCCACAGCCACACACCAGCCGGCAAGCGATTGGAACGGGCACAAAGAGCGGTGGGACAGGCCCCACCAGCATGAGTGAGCATCCCCCGGGCATCTGGCGGTGGGACGGGCAGCGGAGGGTGTCCAACAAGGGTGCTCCGGGGCCTTCCCCACCGTTGCAGGGGCAGGGCATGGGTCAGAGGGCAGGCCCAGGACACAGGTCCATGAGCCACACACCGCACCACCCCATGGGTGTGACCTGCCATGGACTTGGGCCAGAGGGGTGCATGTTGGCTGCTCCTGGAGCACATGGCGGAGTGGTACGGGCAGCACACCACCCCTGGGCAGGTCACCACGGAGCTTCTCCAACTGAGCTGTCGAGTTCGGGAGTGCCCATCACCGGCGCCGGCGCAGTCAGGTCAGGCGCATGGGCCTTCAGCTGTCTGGGGCATACCAACGAGCCCTGTACATCGCTCGCAGCCGGCCAGCTGCACTCAGAGAGGCAGTCGGTCGACACTACTGGTGCTGGGTGGCCCTGGGTATCGCTGTAATGCTCGCCATGCCCACGCAAAGGTGCCTCTGGACCGACAATGGGCACAGGAATGCTGGGCCAGAGCTCTGGCACAGTGGGATGATGCAGCGTGGAGAGCACACTTCCGAATGCACAGGCGGTCCCTCCTGTGCCTCGCAGAGCTGGTGGCGCCCTGGCTGGAGTGGCAGTACACCCCCATGCGCTCCCTCATACCCATTGTTCAGCGTGCAGTCATAGTTGTCTGGGCACTGGCTACACCGGATTCCTGCCGTTCCATGGCACAGTACTTTGGCGTGGGACTGACCACCATCACGGGCATCACCCGGGACTTCTGCGAGGCCATGGAGGTGGTCCTCCTGGACTGCGTGATCCAGCTCATGGACTAGGAGGTCATCATGGCTGGGTTCGGGGCTGGCGAATTCCCCAACTGTCTGGGCGCTGTTGATGGCACCCACATCGCGATCCTCTGGCACCCCAACGATGAGGCAGCCAAATACATCAACAGGCATGGGTACCATTCCTTGAAGCTCCGGGCAGTGGTGGACCACCGGGGCCGGTTCACTGACATATTCACCAGGCACTCAGGGCGCAGCCATGCTGCCCGGATCCTCGCCATCTCACCCCTCTATGCACGGATGTACAGGGGAGACTTCACCAACATGCGGATGCACAGGATCAAGGGGGTGGTGATGCCCCCTTGCATTCTGGGGTACCTGGCCTATCCACTCCTCCGCTGGCTCATGAAGGCATACCCGGTCCCCAGGACCCCTGCGGAGGCATTGTACAACTTCCGGCTGTGCACCTCGAGGACAGTCATCGAGAGAGCCTTCGGCACATTCAAGCAGAGATGGCGGTGCCTTGGCTGGTCAGCTGGACTTCGTGGTGGAGACCTCAGCCCTCGTGATTGGTGCCTGCAGATCCTCATTAAACCAAGGAGGCCTGCGGTGCCAATGGTGAGGGAGTGGATCTGAACCCTGGTCTCCCAAGCCTCCAATACCATATTCATTAGGGCTACAGGAAGGAATCTGAATGGAATCTGAATGGCTGGATAGCTTGTATAGTGTCACCAACAGTAGGTTTCATACAAGAGATCACCTGAGTTACTTTGTCTCCATCTCTTACAATTTGGATGTCCACTCTAAACTACAATGGATTTCTTAGGATAACTTTAGTTCAGAAGTTTTGGTAACTGCTGGACCTGCACTAGGACTGGAATTGTTATTTGTGATGGATTCCGTGTCTGTCAGAACCAGCCACTCCAATCCAGTTTCTGGTCTGATGGAGATCTGGATCAGCAGCTCCTCGTCCCCCTCCCACGGTGCCATTTTGTGCATATGGGGGTGGGGGGAGAGTATGTACGTGTAAAATGGTGCCATGTCAGGGGTAGAGGGAGCCATTGGGATGGATTGCTGAATTCCAGGGTGGCCGAAAATCCACGCTGGATCTCTGCAGCCTATTCCAATGCAGATTGAATCCACAAAGAGGAATGCAGTATTTTCATTCAGTCCCGGCTTGCAGAACTAACTATGCGATTTGGCAGTCAGCAGGCTAAAATCAGAATCAAAATGATTTTTGTAAGAATCCAGAACCATCAGCGAAATTTCGCGATTGGTTCAAGAACTCACGAGATTCTCAGAATTTTTTAAAAAACACTCTGCGCATGCTCAAAATGGCTGCTGGGGCTGTTCAGCGCATGTGTGGACCCTTTTCCAAGACGGTGTGGTCCACGTTGGTGCCATTTTGTAAAAGGGCAGCTGGTCTGCACATGCGCAGAACTGGCTGCCGTTTTCCAGAATGGCATCGATGCGGATCATACCATCTTGCAAAAAGGCCCATGTGTGTGTGGAACGGCCGCCGCGGCCATTTTGCACATGTGTAGAGTGTTTTTTAATTTTATCAAGAATCTTGCGAGAATGATGTTGAGAACGACTGATTTTTGCCTTGTACTCAGTCTTAAAAATCTCGATGAGATTTTTAAGATCTGTGAAATCGAGTTTCAGCCCTACAGCAGACCTAGGTTCAAATCCTGAATTACTCGCTGTGTGCTCCTGGACATATCACATGCTTTTTCTGGGTATCATTTTCCCCAGTTGTGCAATTTGTGGATGATACTTACTGTCGTCAGAGGGTATTGTGAAGCAAGGCTAAGAGTACTTAGCATAAAAGATTCCTAAGATGTCCAATAGTGGAGCTGGAAAGAGAAACCTGGAGAGACTGGCTTCCAACCCCAAGTTCCGTTCTAGAGCCGTTCTCATTCAGCCGTTGTAGCTGTTTCAGGATCTCTATGAGTGGTCTGCATTAATCAAAGACCTGACTGCAGAGATAAGGCTTGGCTGCGGACGGACTGTAGCTCCAAACACCAATCAGCCAATGAACAGTGCTAATTAGCTGATTGGTATTCTGCTGGGCTGTAACCTACCTCTGGATAGGTTTGGGGGCTTTCGTGAGTAGGGAGCCCCTACGTGTCATTACAGCCTCCTCTTGGATGGATGGGCATAGTTGTGAGACCAAAGAGCGGTTTGTGGTTTGGGAACTCAGGAATATTATTGTTCTAGATTAAATGACACCACCCGCGCAAAAAATATATGAAAAAGTGCCATGAGGATTTGTCACATTTGACTGTCCGTATTCTATCCCTGCCTGTCGGGCTTGCTGTATCTCATTCTCTTTAGGGCATCTTTCGAAATTTACAATCTGAAGGATTTCGTTTCTGAGATCCCATATCAGAATCTTATCAACTAGACATTTGCCACATCTTGGTGTCTTACCAAGCAGACATATCAACTACACATGTGCCTCATCTTGGTGGCGCCAATGAGAGGATGATTTTGATGAGAGAGTGAGAGAAGAGAAATGGAGAATGGTATACTCAACCCAACCCAGTGACATCTGGTACTAATCGGTACCAATTTACTGGTCTTTGTCCTGATGTTCCGACTTCCTGTGCTGATTCCTGTGCTGATTTACCATTATACCGATCTAATTTACTGAGTTGGGTGCTCAGTTACCCAAAAATACCATGTAGTGCCATTACCCAGCTACCGATTTTGACTGACTGGTCAAAATGATCGATTGGTAACTGGGTAACAGCAATACATGGTATTTTGGGGTAATCAGGTGTTTGACCTACTGGCCAAAATGGTTGATTGGTAACTAGGTAATGCAGTATACTGTATTTTCAGGTAATTGGGTGTTTGACCGACTGGTCAAAATGGTTGATTGGTAACTGGGTAATGCAATACACAGTATTTTGGGGTAACCAGGTGCCTGACTCGGTACTTGAGTACTGATCAGACACCCAGGAGACTATTCAAATATTCGGGTACAACCCACAAGTAGCAAACGTGCTACCCATTTCTGCTCTCCACGGGGGCCTTTTTCAGGTATGTAAAAAGTCAGAACTACAGACTGAGCATAATGCAGACTGTCGTTTAGAGAAGCTGTATATTTGATTTGGCTGGCGTGGTGCCGAGAGATGCAAGTGCCCCAAAAGAGGCCTTTTGCAGAAGTGAGAGCACACATCTGTCAGTAGAACGGCTTGCCCAAAGTGTGCCATAAAACATTTATTAACCCCTCTGAGGAGATCTCTGCTTTTATTATAGTCCACACGACGAGTGGTATCTCATTAGAAATGCTCAGTTTGCCTCGAAGCCCTGCTGCACGGTGGCATTGGAGGCAGTACACTTGACTCCCTCCATAAACTATTTCAAGGTGAAGCGTTTGGGCAGGGAGAGTACGGGGAGGAGGGGAGCATGTAATAAAGTTCAGCCAAAGTGTGCTTGGCCACGTGAGATGGCCACTTAATAAGCAGCCTTTGACTCTGGAATGTTATTGGCAATGAAATTTAAGTGGGTAAGTTCTTCCACCCCCTCTTAAGATGCATCCAGCCTGCCCTCTTTCCCACTTTGTCCTGGTGCCTGCTTGATGGTGCTAGGCACGGTGAGCATTTAATCATCTTCATGTCAACCAAATCCCAATTATGAAGCCAATTAATACTTTAGCCTAGAGGATTTGTGCTGCAGTTTAACTCTTAAAAGCCTGAAAATAAAATGGGATTTAGAAAGGGAAGATAATCTTCTCATTAAGGCACTAAGCTGGCAGAGTTCCTATTCCTTACATCACCCACATGGATTCTGGTCTCTGTACACACAAAGCTGGCAATGGATAAGACCAAATTGAAGGCTGCTCCTCCATGAAAAAGTAGAGCAGTAACCGTAGGCTTGTAGCAATACATACTGTCAGTGACCACAGGCCACGGCACAGAGAGTTGTGGCAGGATCGACGCAGGGTAAGTTGTTTCAGGATTGTGGTCCAGAAAGCTAGTGCAGGATTGGGGGTGTCGGGTCTAAAGGTCAGAGTGGGGATCGACACACAGGCCCCAGGGGCAGGTGCGGATGAGGCAGGACTGGACAGACGAGACAAAGATTACATGGGGGGTGGAGGGCAGGTGGACGGGAAGGGATGGGATGGGGCAGAAAGGACTCAGACAGGGTAGACTGGGCTCACGGGGCAGTCAGCTAGGGCCCACATCTAAGCAGACGCCAGGCCGTACTCTCAGGAACAACGGCAAATGGATGGAGGGGCAGCCAGACTCCCAGGCAGAATCCAAAGGATTGGATTCCAGGAGAGAGGGTCAGAAGGGCTGTGCTCAAGCCAGCCCAAAGCACACGCTAGATCCTGAAGCGGGGAGTGTAAAGCCGGTCCAGGTGCGTGAGAACAAGAAGGCAGACACAAACAAAAGACATCCGGGGGAACAGGATGCTGACTGATGATCTTCCCTGCTTCCTGTGGCTATTGGCTGACCTTATATACAGGCCAGCAACCAATCAGGAAGCTGGGGGCATGGAGTGAGGCTGAGGAGGGGTGGTGCTTGACCAGCACTGTGGGAGGCCTTATAGCCAATACTGGAGCCTGGCCGGTGAGAACTAGGGTAGGGCACAACTCAAGGTGCTGTTTTTGACCTTTAAAGCCCTAAACAGATAGGTCCCCACATATCTTAAAGACTGCCTTCTTCTCAATGCTTTATCATGATCCCCACAGTCAGCTGAGAGCATCCTCTTGCAGGTACCATCTGTCCATCAGATTCATACAGCGAGAGGCAAAGGAAGACTTTTCTTTTTGACCAAGCATTTGGCAGGTGGGGATAGGGGTTGGGGTGGGGCTAGCGTGCCAGAGCTCTGGCCCAGCATTCCTGTGTCCATTCTCGGCCCAGAGGCACCTTTGCGTGGGCATGGCGAGCATTACAGCGATACCCAGGGCCACCCAGCGCCAGTAGTGTCGACCGGCTGCCTCTCTGAGTGCAGCTGGCCGGCTGCGAGTGATGTGCAGGGACCGCTGGTATGCCCCAGACATCTGAAGGCCCATGCACCTGACCTGACTGCGCCAGCGCCGGTGATGGGCACTCCCGAACTCAACAGCTCAGTTGGAGAAGTTCCGTGGTGACCTGCTAGCGTGAGTTACATTGCGCTTCATGAGACTGTCAAAGGGCCCATTCCCACCTCACTCCGAGCCTCTGGGGAGCAATGTGCAGCAGCGGAAAAAGGAGGAAGCCACACGCCCGGGGTGGTGTGGGGAGGTGGGAAATGATCACATGACTGGCAGGAGACGATTATCAGGTGTTTGGTGCAACAAGAAGCTGCAATAATGTCTGTATAACCACCAGCTATTCAATCATCATGACGTCTCCAAATTCACCATGGAATGGCTTTGCAACATGTTTACCGTTACGTCTGGTAACACCTATACCGCAAGGGTGGCTGGTGGGTTTCGATGTTGGAGGGGCACTGGGGCAGTAAGGCAGGCGGGCCTAGGGTGGAGCCAGGGGGACAGTAGGCAGAGCCAGGAGGACAGTAGGCCAGTGACATGGCATAACGCAGGAGCAAGGAGTTCCCAGGGTTAACATTGGATGGAAGAAAACAGTCTACATGCACATCAAGCTTAAAATAAATAATTTGTAAACCCAAAACACAGAGAAACAACCATAACACTGGCATAACGCAGGAGCAAGGAGTTCCCAGGGTTAACATTGGATGGAAGAAAACACAGTCTACATGCACATCAAGTTTAAAATAAATAATTTATAAACCCAAAACATAGGGAAACACCCAAAACACTGGCATAACACTGGCAAAACCCAGCAGCAAGGAGTTCCCAGGGTTAATATCGGATGGAAGAAAACACAGTCTACACATGCACATCAAGCTTAAAATAAATAATTTATAAACCCCAAACACAGGGAAACACCCAAAACACTGGCAAAACACAGCAGCAAGGAGTTCCCAGGGTTAACATCAGATGGAAGAAAACACAGTCTACATGCACATCAAGCTTAAAATAA
>QEPC01004922.1:8048868-8059845 GCA_003113815.1 Sphenodon punctatus
CCCCCCCGCTCCCCCCTTGTGCCCGCACTGCCCCCCCACATCCTCACCCCGGGACACGTAATTTACTTACCAACCATGGTGGGGCTGGGTCCTGACCTCTCGTCCTCAGCGCCACCGCCTGCATCCAGGGGGGACTCCAGCCAGTGCAGGGGGCTGGGACCTGCTGATGCACACGCAGCTCTTAGTTCATACCGGGGGTGCCTCTATTGGGCCTCTATTGGGTGCCCCCATATGAACTTTCCCTCTGCCCAGTCCATGCCCAGTCCAGCCTCTGCCCAGCCCCTGCAATGCAAGAGTGCCCCCTGCGGCCCCCTTTTGACCCTGACAGCTTCCTTAGGAAGCTGTGAATTGTATTCCTTAGGAAGCCTTCAGGCGGGGCATTTCCCCTGCTGCCCTGGAGGGCCCACCGTAGTGAAAATCAGCATTGGATCAAAATCGGTATCGTATTTAGTATAATCATATTTGAATCGTATCGAATCGTATTTTTCCCCATTGTCTCAGTGTGGAAATTTCCTTTTGAAGTCACTGGAAAACCAAACCTATTTCAGTTCAATGGGCCCTTCATTAATAAAAGCCACAATCCTAGAATGATGAATGGGCCAAGGAAAAGCCTAGCAAATTTCAATAGCAGAAAGGGGGAAATGAGCGTAATCCGATCCAATGAAAATCAGATGGATCAGGAAAATCGAATGAATCGTATGAATCCGATTCCGATGAAAATCGAGTGAATTGTATTCATCCGATTCCGATATTCCCTCCCTGCTGTTACTTGTGTGGCGGATCCTCAGCTACAAGAGTCTGTGCTAAAAAGCTGCTGTTGAGCTGTTCAGCAGAAGCTGACTAAACCCACCTGCAGAGCTTCAGTGTGAGAGGGGCTGAGGAGCCGGCCTCCCCACACTTGGACACCAGGAGTTGGGGGACCAAGGGGGTGAGATTGCACTGCCCGGACCCCACCCTTTACGAAACCTTGGAAGAGGGGCACGAGGCCACACCAGAAAAGGAAAGCAGTTCTTCCATCCCCACACAACTTACCCAAAGTAAATTCTGCCTGCCCACCCCCCTATCTCACTTGTTGGTGGGGAGCAGACTAGGCCCTCCTGCCCTGTAGCCTTCCCCCCACTGCCTGTATCTCTAGGGCAGGAGATGAGAAAGAGAATGGCTGATGGATGTGGATGTGCTGGCCAGGCTGATAGGGGATCCTAAAACAAGTTACTTTCCAGCCACCGAGCTTGCCTCCCTTAAAGCCAGTCCTGTAAATCTGACTTCTCTACCCCTTCAAAATCCATTGGGGAATAAAAAAATAATAAAAAAACACTTTAATATGAAAATTTTATTATTCCGTCAAACCAGTGCTTTACACGACTAAATCAAAGAAGTCAGAATCTGTGCTTATGAGACTTCCAGAATCAATGCATTTAAATCACATGCTTAACAACAGGATAGCACGGTGGAGTCAGTTATCTGGAGCTGCTCCCCCTCACCCCCCGTGGGATGCTGTCAGACCTGACCAGGCCTGGTGACATGACCCTGACTTGTTTAGGAATGGGATTATTTCATGGTTCGTCATACTCTAGAGCTGAGCTGGTAGAATACGTTTCTCCAGATTATACAAGGAAGCCCAGCTGCTTGGTTAGAGATTCTCCTCAGTGCGAGAGGGTAAAACGGATTCTTGCGTGTAATACCTGTGTTTTTGAGGACTGTTTCAAGTACTCGACAGGTTACCTGCTTGCCAATCGGGTACCCGAATACCCACAAAATTGATCGTAGCTGGTACTGATTTACTGGATTTTTCTGGTTACTGGTTGAAAAATCACATAGGAAAAGTGAAAAACCAGGACCAGAATCGACATTCCGGGACCAGAAGTCGACATTCTGGGACATTCCGGAACCATGGGTGCCCGAATCAGGCTGAAATTGGGTACCAGTTCATACCCCCAATTTTGAGTAAATTCCATACCGGAAATTCGATGGGTATGCCCATTTTTACAGGTACTCGTTTCAGCTCTAGTGTATGGTTTTTTATGCAGTGAGTCTTGTCATGCAAAGATCAGTGAAGAATTATGAGTGTGTAATGGATGGGCAGGATGTGAACCCTGGGGAGTGGGGCCATGGTACAGTGGGCATTTGTCCCTTTAAGGGAGCCTGCTGCCTCCCGTAGCCCCACCCCATAGCCCCGCCCCTTCTGTAGGAACTGCCATAGCCTGAGATCATGAGAGTCTGCTGCCCGTACCAGGCTGAGATGAATGGAGCTCTGAGGCTGGGAGCTGGCCAGGGTGCTAACCCCAGGGTGGGAGGAAAGAGGAGGTTAGAGGCCAGGAGGCCACAAAGTGCCAACAATAGGGCGTTGAGATGAGTAGAGGGACTCATTGTGAAACTAAGGGAGATGGCGGGAGTTTAAACTGGAGGAAGCCATGACCTCTAGGAAGGGAGGTAGATGGATTTCTAAATTTAGAGATATTTGGAAGGACCATTTTGTTTAGGGCTGAACCAAATAGTAAAGTTTTTATTTGTGAGTATTTCCGAGTGTCCAAGGACCAGCTCCGAGTGTTCAGCCTCGGTACTCGGTAAAATAAAACCAAGTACCAAGTATTTTCTGAGTACTGAGTACCCTTATATGGGGCAGGAAAAGTCCCATATGTTGTTCGTTCAAGAACTGTCCGAGTACCAAGTACTGGGCCGATTCCTCAGTTACTCGGTACTTGGTAAAACTGAGTCGAATACTGAGATACTTGGTAAAAACAGAGTCATTTTGAATACCGAGTTTCAGCACTAATTTTGTTGTGGTTGGATTATTACACTGTAAATAAATAAATATTGATGACAGGAAAGTGGTAGAATGGAGGTTTGTTAGGCCCTGAACTGGAAGATACAGTGCCAAGGCATTCAGTTACAGGGATGTAACTTCAGTTACTAGATTCAGATTACTAGATTCAGTTACTAGATGTAAGGCTAAGCCCTTATTCATCATTCCATTGAAGTGATCCTGAGCCTGCATGTGCGCTGTTCACAACACACAATGCACATAGCACATACATTGCATGCATATTGCGGAAGTACTCTTGTGCGCAGCACACGCAAGGTGTAAGATCAGACTCCATGTCCTTATGATCACCTTTTGAATTAGGCTGGTGCACTTATCCAGACATAACAGTGGGTAAAACCAGACATGATGGTGGCCCACTTAGGCCTGCTATAGCCTGCTTTGGCCCATAAGCCATCAGCACGTCTGTTTTTGTGCCGCCAGATGTTGACTTGGGAAACCCACAAACTCACAGTCCGAGCTAAGACCCAACCGACCAGGCCAGAGAGCATATCACAGTGGGCTAGCATGTCTGTTGTGACTTGCCATGACCCGGCCTGGATTGGGAACCACCATGGCTGGCCATCATTGGCCACCATGGCTGCCAATCATGGCATGGGGTGGGGCACTAGGAGCAACATGGGAGCAGGGCTGGCTGCCTGCATGTATGTTGTGGCCCTTGGGACAGTGGCCCGGCTGCAGGCATGTATGGTTGGTATGGATGGGTAAAGGCGGTTCGACCGAACCAAACTTCCGAACCAAACCCAGTTTTTGAACCGAACTGAATTGAATTTCCAAACTTGGCTCTGTTCGCCCATCCCTAAATGATAATATTCCATTTAGTTCAATGGGATTTGAATTTCCGAACTTTGTTTGGAAGTTTGGAGTTCGGACCGAACTCGAATAGTTCGGTCGACCGAACCGAACTTCCAAACCGAATTTCCGAACGCGGTTCTGTTCACCCATCCCTAATGGTTGGTGTTCTGACTGGACTATGTCCCCTGTGGGTTGTCATGGTGACTTGCTGCTGTCATGTGTTTTTACTCAGTGTCAGTGAAAGACGCTTGATTATTCGTGTATCCAGATAACTTGCTCCAGATATGCCATTTTTTATTGCCAGTTAATTTGGTCTTTTGGGTTCAGTTATTTGACCAAATAGCGGTACTGAAAGGACCTGTAATAACTGAGGCGGGGGACAAAAATGTAAAATTGAACTGAACACTCTGGGACCTTTCTATGTGGGGAGGCATAAAGTCAGGATCCTAAGCATTCCTGGAACACGGATTGGACTTAAATAACGGCAATGCAGATTGTGATTTAATGTTAGGAAAAACTTCCTGTCAGAAGAGTTGGGCAATGAAATAAGTTGTCTGAGGAGGTTGTGGGATCGCCGTTCAAAACCTGGCTGGATAAGCATCTGTCTATGATGCTGTAGGCTGAGGATATCCTGCCATGGAGCAGGGGACTGGGCTAAATGACCCTTGATGTCCCTTCCAGCCAGGGGCGTAGCTAGATGGGAATGGACCCCATCTTGGGGGACTCCACTCCATGTACGTATGCTTTCTACCAGCATGTGGGGCCCTCGGGAACCTGGGTCCAGGTGTGGCTGCACCTGATGTACCTGTTATAGCTACGCCCCTGCTTGCAGCCTAGCGTTAAAGGGGTTAACTACTAGCTAGGTACTCTGTACAGCATCAGCCCCGGCCAGAGGGACGGGGTGGTGGCGTATCCATTATTTTCAGGGATACCTGGTCCATGAGGAGGTATCCAGTGCAAACTATTTCAGACATAGAGGTCGTCCATCTAGTGATTGATTTGGCCGGAGACAAATTAGGGCTGTTGCTGATATACCATGCACCTACCTGTACAGCAGCATCCCTACACGCTCTTGCAGAATTGGTGTCGGAGGTGGTCTTGTGGTCTCCGAGGAAACTAGTTCTGGGGGACTTCAACATCCATGCCAACGCCATGCTTGAAGGAGCAGAGCATGAATTCATGGCCGTCATGACAACCATGGGACTGTCTCAGAGAGTTGTTGGCCCAACACATGATGGGGGACATACCCTAGACCTGATATTTTGCACTTGCCTTGCGGCAGGGGATCCGGTGGTAGGGGAGGTGTCAGCTGTGCCCTTGTCATGGTCGGACCATTGCCTCCTCCAGGTCGGTCTCTTGTGCATGTCTACCCCCAGAGAGGTGCTGAACCAGCTCGGTTGCTTACCTCCTAGAGACTTATGGAACCAGAAAGGTTCCATAAAGGGGGGGGGAGCATAGCTCAAGTGGTGAGAGTGCATGCTTTGCATGTGTAAGGTCCCAGCTTCAATCCCCAGCATCTCCACTTCAGGACCTCTGGTAGCACGCCTCTGCTGGGGGCTTGGAGGAGTCTCAGGTAGCACACTGGGATGGCCTCTGCCAAAGACCCTGGAAGAGTTGGATTTGGACCCGAATTTGAAACTCCTGCTGCCGTGTCAGGTTGTGACAATACTGGGCTAAGATGGACCATTGGTCTGACTCAGGCAGTTTAGTTTAAAGGTTCTGGAATGCTCTTGGGGAAATACCCCCCAATCTTGATGACCGTTCACTCGATGATCTCGTAGCTTTTTGGAATTCCTTGCTGACTGAGGCCATCAACTGAATGGCTCCTAGGCGTCTGCTTCCTGAATACTGACAATGCAGGTCCCCTTGGTTTACAGAGGACCTGCGATGGATGAAGCAGGAAGGACGGTGGCTGGAGTGACGGTGGTGCCGTAGTCATGCTGAAGCTGATCGATTGCAGCATACAGTTAGTTTAAGAGCCTATGCTGTGACTGTGTGGGCAGCAAAGAAGGTGTTCTTTGCTATCATCATAGCATCTGCGAAGGTGCATCCAGCTGAGCTTTTCCGGGTGGTGCAGAGGATGGTCAGTCCAGCCTCTCTCTGCCTCGAACTGGAATCTTCCGGTGCTCACTGTGACATGTTTGTCAACTTTTTTGTGGCTAAAGTAACCCGGATTCACCACAACTTTGATGTCGCACTTGTAGCAGTGGGAGAACCTGAGAGACCCTGCCTTGTCTGGTTTCATGGGATCAGTTTCAGTGGGTATCACCCGTTGATGCAGTGGATGCCCTTGAGGCGATTAGAGCCATTTGTTGTGAATTAGATCCATGCCCATCCTGGCTGGTTAAGGCCTGCCGTGAGACATTAGGACCATTGCTGGCCGGGGTTGTCAATGCCTCCTTTAAGGAGGGCAGTGTGCCGGGCCACCTTAAAGAGGCAATGGTGTGGCCTCTGCTCAAGAAACCATCGCTTGACATTGACTCCCTTGCCAGCTACCGGCCAGTCTCTAACCTTCCCTTTTTAGGGAGGGTTATTGAATGCATTGTGGCTCTGCAGCTTCAGGGGCATCTGGATTGGATCAGTTTTCTTGATCCTTCGCAGTCCAGCTTTCTCCCTGGGTTTGGCACAGAGACTGCACTTGTGGCTTTGGTCGATGACATGCACCGTGAATTGGATCAAGGCAGATCGTCTCTTTTGATTTTATTAGATCTGTTGGCAGCGTTTGATACCGTTGACCCTGAGATGTTAATGGCCCATCTGCGGAACTGGGCTGGGGTGGGCGGAATTGTTCTTGAATGGTTCCACTCTTTTCTGGCCGGGAGAACTCAATGGGTGGTGCTTGAGGAGTGTTCATCATCTCCCCGGAACCTCACGTGTGGATTCCCGTAGGGTTCTATTCTGTCCCCTCTCCTGTTCAACGTGTATATGCAGCCTTTGGGCGAGGTTGTGAGAGCGTTCGGTGTACATTGCCATCAGTATGGTGATGATACACAGCTTTACCTCTCTTTTTCTGCAGACCCAGACCCGGCAGTCTCTGTACTTACCCAGTGTCTGGCAGTGGTGGGGGATTGGATGAGGGTGAGCAGTCTGAAACTGAATCCCGACACGACGGAAGTGATGTTGGTGGGTAGGGCTGAAGGGGTGGTGGCCCCCATCTTTGATGGGGTTTGCCCCCCTTTAGCTACTCAGGTCCGTAGTCTGGGGGTGCTTCTCATTTTGCAGCTCCGTCTGGATTCCCAGGTGGCAACAGTGGCGAGGAACGCCTTTTGCTAGTTACATTTGGTGCGATGCCTGCGGCTGTATGTTTTGGGCTCTGACCTGGCCACCATCATCCATGCCTTCATCACTTCTAGACTGGACTGCTGCAACGCACTCTACGTGGGGCTACCTTTGGTGACGGTCCGCAGGCTGCAGCTGTTGCAGAATGTAGCGGCCTGCCTCCTTACGGGGACGGGTCGTCGCGAGCACATTACACCGGTTCTCTATTCTCTGCAATGGCTGCCTATTGTCTTCCGGGCCCGATTCAAGGTGTTGGTGTTGACCTGTAAACCCCTAAACGGGGTTGACCTGTAAACCCCTAAACGGCCCGGGGCCCCACTTACCTCTGGGAACGCCTCATGCCCCGGGCCGTGGTGCATCCCCTGCGGTTGGCCGGGGACACCCAACTTGAAGTTCCCCGGGTTTCCCGGGTGGCGACGATGGGGAGGGCGTTCTCAGTGGCCGTTCCTAGGCTGTGGAATTCCCTTCCGACGGAGGCCCGCCTGGCCCCGGACCTCCCGCCTTTCCGGAGGCAGTGTAAGACCTGGCTGTTCCACCAGGCTTTTGGGGAGGGTGGGATGGGTGGGGGGAGGTTGGGGAGGGGTTTTCGTACCGCTGTTTTAGTCATTTTAATGTTTTACATTTTAAGCTGTGATTTTAATTGTTGATTTTATTATTTGGCTTGTTGTGAGCCGCCCCGAGCTGCTATCTGACCAGGAGGGTGCGGGATAAAAATACTCAGAAATAAATAAATTAATTAATTAAAAAGAGGACGCTTATAAATAATACATGGGGCAGGGCTGCACTGGAACACTAATGCAGCCCTGCACTATGTATTTTTCACAAGCGTCCTCTTTTAAAGAGGAAGCATGGTGAGCCTATTCCAGCCCGACCACTCTTGTGAGTCTACAAATATCTGAATGAAGTGGGCACAGAGAGTCTTTCGGAGCCACTTCAAAGCAAGTCTATTGGTCAGATAAGCTATTCCCCATGGATATTTGTATCCCTTATCCTTGAGTGCCCAGCCTCACCCTGTGTCCTTTTCCCCCAGCGCTCGCTCTTTCAGTACTTGGGGGTAGCGACTAGATCCATGGGCTGGACCCAGGAATTGGAAAGAGGCCAAATAAAAACGAGCCATGGGCCAGATTGACCCCATAGGCTGGAGGTCCCCCACCCCAGTCATATGGGTCTTGGCCTTTCTACAGCCCCACTCTCCTGCCAACAAATTGGTCTCCCCACAAAACCCCCACGCGAGGGCTTCCATGATGTTGTAGGATATATGGGGAGAAGGAGCATGTTGCAGGATTTTCTCCTCCTTTGCTCCTCCGATCTCCTCCAGTTTTCTCCTCCGATCTCCTCCAAGTTTCATCTCCTTTCGGCTCATCAGATGAGAGAGGCTAGTATCCATGCAGCCAGATCCTGAGCCCCAATGAAGTCAGTGGAAGGCTTTGAATCAGGCCTGGAGTTGCAAAGGTTTCTTTGTCCATCAGTGTTACAGGTTTGGAAAGTGTCGCTGAACCTTTTGTTCCAAAGTTCATTAAAAGGCAGACACAAGGGCACAGAACATTAAAGTTTTGTTTCATTTCATTTCTTGATCCTTAGGACGTGGCATGCTACCTGCATAAATGCATAATTCTATACCTTAGCCATTAAGATATTTAAAAAAAATAAAAAATAAAAATTAGGAGTTAGTTTAAAAGTTCTCTTTAATCTTACGTTGCTGTTTTTTTAAAAAAAAATAATCTTTTGCTTCTTCACACAGGAACTACCTCTTCAGACTCAGTCTGTACAACGTTTCTCTTATCCAGGTACGTTTTTTTCTTTTACCAAAGCTCAGACTACTCAGTGCAGAAGTCTACTGGTATATTGTTGATTGTATTTTCAATGAAGGGTGGGAAAATATCCATGGGTCCGGCATGGAAGAACAGAGGGTCGAGATTAGAAAAGTGTGTGTTTTCTCCTCACTGGAAGAGAAAGATGGAGAGAATGAATGGCATTCCGACACTTGTCTGTTTGGAGAATGTTTTTCAAATTCTTCATTCTCGAGTGTTTGGGTGCTGGTAGGATGGGTGGGCAGCAAAAAAAAAGATGGCATCTGTGTAGAAACAAAGCAGGTAGTGTGACTGATAAGCTGGTGCAGGCTAGAATATCAACATGCAAAGAAAAACCCTTGCCTTTCAGTAGTGCAGAGGTCAGCACCTTGCAGGAAAGGGTTTTACTATTCTCGTCCATCACTGCTCCAAAGCTTTTGTTGGTCCCTTGTGAGCATGGAATGCTGAGGAGCTGAATTTTTGCTGAATGCAAAACAAAAAAACAAGACAGGACTTGCAGCCATTCAGCTGGTCACAAATGTGTGTCCAGTTGCAGAGCAGGGGCATGATGGTCTGAGCTGAAGGGCCCTGCTCTAAAAAGGAGTTTGGAAAGAAAGAGCAAACCTAGTCGTATCCCTTCCCCTCTCTGCTTTGGGGACTGAGAAGTAAAGGAAGAAATTCAACATTTGTAAAAAGTCACTTTTGGCTGCAGTCCTGAAACTACCTTTGAGCTCGGAACTAGAGCAGTGCATTCGGGTTTGGATAAAATACAAACACAAAGGCCATTGTCTGCTTCAGTATTTGAAATACAAATCCTGCCCTGTAATTTTCAGGTATGCATTAGTGAGCTTTGTTGCCTCTCCATTTCCACTTCTAATTTGATATTTTGAATGGCTGGTCGAGCAGTTTGAGCATCTTTCAAATTTCATGGAATGTTGCGCTGGTCAGGAGGACATTTAGCTCACGCAGTGGAGCAGATTGTGTTTTGATTTAAGTTTACTTTCAACCTTGGCGTACTTTGTGGTTCTGGGGCTTGTCTACTTCTACAGGCAGCTGGAGGCCAACCTGCCCTCAGAGAACTCATTGAGTGAATGACACTGCCAAGTCTCCTGCCTGGGATGGGGCCAGGACGTAAAATCCCCCAGCCTGGCGTTTTGGAGCTCACTGATACCAGGATCCTTTGCTGTTTATTGTAGGGTCAGCACCTGTGAATGTGCTTGCATATACAAGCACATTGCTGCACCCGCCGACACAACACAGAGGCGACACATGCAGGCTGCAACCGTCTGCTTGCTATCTTCCCAACCACAACTGTAGTAGCTACCAGACTTCTCCTTAAAAAGCTCCCCAAAGTTTGAGCGACAAAACACAAAAAGTGCCACTGAAACCAGAAGAGAAATCACAAAAATCAATATTTGCCCCCCTTGTACATCCGTACAGCTAAGAAGTTTTGTGATAGTGTCCAGTGTATCAGTATTGTGTTTGTTCTTATTATTTTGTGTTATTAAGGCAGTATCAAAGATGTGCATGGCACTTATCATGGCACTGAATCAAATGCCAGAGTTCTAGGAGGATTGTAGGTGGCCTTGCCCACCTGGAGAATGCTTGGGATGCTTACGATCCCCACTGGCTTCTCATTTAAGCCCTGGTGACTCCTCCCACTTAGTGACCCCAGTCTGCCCACTGGCTAAGGCAGCAAAATGCTTAAGGCTTGTCCTGCCCAAGCATGGAATTTCAGCTGATGCACATATTGACAATGATGAAACAATTGTTCTAAGATCAAATGGCTTGTTTAAAGAGCTACTTGGTTTGCATCTGGGAAGTCCTTGTACTGCTTTGAAAACACCCCCTGGTGCATCATTTAAAAGAAAACAACAGCAAGAAGGAGCAACCAAAGAGTTATTTATTATTATTATTATTATTATTATTATTATTATTATTATTATTATATAGCGCCAGTAGTGTGACCTAGTGCTGTGCAGAACATAGAAATAGACGCGGTCCCTGCCTGTGGCTTACAATCTAAAAGACAAGGAGTAGGAGACAGGGAGAGGGAACAGTGGGAGAGACAGGGGAGAAGACAAACAAACAACAAACATTCAGGCGGATGCGAAATCTCAGGTTCGTGTGCTTGGCTTGGTTACAATCAGGTTGGTTGCAGCAGTCTGCAGAGGAGGGCAGACAGTAAGTATATGGGGAACGACTAGCAGGCATTGGGAAAGGCGGCGAGGAAAAAGTGGGTCTTGAGGAGGGATTTGAAGGAGCGGAGGGAGGGGGCAAGGCGGATGTGGG
>QEPC01004922.1:8060136-8079213 GCA_003113815.1 Sphenodon punctatus
AGAGATAACCATGGCATGAACAAGGGTTTTGGCCGAGGAGGTAGAGAGAAAGGGGCGGATCCGAGCAATGTTATGGAGGGCGAATCGGCAGGATTTGGCAACAGAGTCAATGTAAGGTTTAAAAGAGAGGTGCATGTCAAAGATGAAGCCCAAGCTACGGGCTTGGAGAACAGGATGGATGGTGACTCCATCGATGCAGATGGATAGGTTAGAGGGAGAGGAAGAGGAGGGAGGAAAAATGAGGAGTTCGGTCTTGTCCATGTTGAGCTTGAGTTGACGTCGGGACATCCAGGCGGAGATATCAGAGAGGCAGTCGACGAGGCGTGAGTGGACAGAAGAGGAGAGCGAGGAGGTAGAAAGTTAGAGTTGGGTGTCATCAGCGTAGAGATGGTATTGGAATCCGTGGGAGGCAATAAGTTTGTCAAGGGACAGGGTGTAAATAGAGAAGAGGAGAGGGCCGAGGACAGAGCCTTGGGGGACCCCAACTGAAAGGGGGAGGGAGGGGGAGCTCGACTTGGGGAGCGAGACTTTAAAGGAGCGGTCAGAGAGGTAGGAGGAGAACCAGTCAAGGACAGAGTCACGGAAGCCCAAAGAGTAAAGTGAGTCCAATAGGAGTTCTGCAGAACTCATGTGTATCAGCAAGCAGAGAGGAAGAAAGGACTTTAAGCAACAGCGTCTGGAACTATTTAGCATTGGAGTTAAGGCCTGTGTACAAACCACCTCCTTGTCGTCCTTGCAGATCGACATGTGTTGGGTAGATCTTGTTTCCAGACTGGTTGTCAGTGGCAGCAGGTCTGTCTGGAAGGTGGAGGACGCCCTTGTTGCCAGCACTTGTGAATCTCAAGCTATTTGGAGCTTTCTTTAAGTCCCCAGATTCTGGAGTGATGCGATCACATGAGAATCTCACCTGTCCTTTTAAAAACAGAGTCAGTTTCTAGCATTCCTGTTCACCGAGAAGGCTTAAATTCCAACAAAGAAATAAAGGATACCGATCATTTTAAAGATCTCATGAGTTTTAACACAATCTTTTGATTTTAAACTGCTCACTATTGAGCTGCTTTCAGCACTTTGAACAGACAGTTCTTAGACACAGTGATGTGAACCCTCTTCAGCGGGGACTGGCTATGTATCCGGCTGGAGACTTTCCTGCTGGTTCTGGCTCACAGGCTTACGATACAAGCAGGGCTCCATGTATTCTGCAACTCCCCCTTACCCCCTCCCCCCCCTCCAAATTCCATATCCAGGAAGCCTAAATTCTGCAAGCAGGAAATTTGGATTCTGCAGACAAAATACAATTAATCAAATTAAATCATCCAAGTTAGGCAAATTTGGAATGCATACGAATTTCCCAGCATCCCATCCCATCAGTTCTGAACAGTGCGTACTTTTTTTTTTTTTTTTGAAACCTGACAAAATACCACCTCGATCTATCGGGGGAGGGGCTCTTCTCTGCCATGGGGAAGGACTGGGCGAGGGGGAGGGTCTGTTCTCTTCAACAGCAGTTGCACAGGGCCTCATTGCCCAGAATATTATACCAGCAGCGAACAGTGCTGGCTTCCCATTGGCTGGCTAATAGCACTGGCTTCCCACTAGTTCGTAGTGGTCTCCCCTTAGGCTGTCATTTGGTGAGGGCAGAGGCAATTTCTGCAACAGTTTGCCTGTATGTGAAATTCTGCAAAAAAAATGTCTGCCATTGCAGCAGTGCACAATTTCCCTGTACATAAGCTAGAATCTTGTGTTTCCTGCATTTTTCCCATTGCCGGCAATGGGGAAAACACAGTCAACATAGGTCCCTTATATAAGCCCTGCCTGACCTGACTGTAGAGCAGCCAAAAGGATTAGCTTGGGGTCAGAAGCCCAGTTTGGACTTTGGGGGCTTGTGCTGCATTTTAATTCCTTTGTTGTGTCACATGCTAATTTGGTTATTAAACAGGCTGTGAATTAAGGGAACTCTGAAGGAGAAGTGACTCAAGCTGTCTGGTATGTTTGGGAGTCTAGTAAGCACAGCCCACCAGCCTACGTCTTACCTCTCAACCTTTGGACTCTGAGACGAGGGGCAGCAACTCTCAAAATGTGGGACAGTGAAGACATAATTTGTGTAAAATTTGCATACATATATGCAAACTCGAAGTAGTCTGTCACTTAACTACGGCCCTTTTCAAATGAGACGCGCCCACGCACATCCACCGTGGGGGCCTGCATGGGTGTCTCCCATTTGCACAGTGGCAGCTGGTGGGTTGGTGGGCGTTAGGGATGTGCGAACGCGGTTCGGAAGTTCGGAGTTCGGACCGAGCTCGAATAGTTCAGCCGACCGAACCGAACTTTCGAACCGAACTCGAATTCGACTGAACCGTTCGGTCGAATTCGAACCAGTTCGGAAGGCCAAAAAAACCACGGTTTTGAATGTACGAACTCGGTTTGGAAGTTCAGAATTTGACCGAACTTGAATAGTTCAGTCGACTGAAATGAACTTTCGAACCGAACTCGATTTTCGAACCGAACCGAATTTCCGAACTCGGTTCTGTTCGCACATCTCTAGTGGGCGTGCATGCGTACTCCCATGTACCATGCATCCCCACCCACCTCCACCCATCACCCCCGCATGGAGCAACCAGAGAAAACAGGTCGCGCCGTGCAGGAGTATACGTGGGGATGCGGGGAGGATGGATGTGTCCCCGCCGTCCAGCACCGTCCCTGCGGCGATGTGCCCAATGACCACCCCCACTCCCAGCCACAACCTGTTTTTAAAAGGCCTGTAAAGCTGGGCTGAAAAAAAAAATCTTTGCTCTTTACTTTGCTCCTGGGTCGGCCTCTGCAGTCGGGTGGGAGCGCCCTCCTCAGGGTTCCCCAAGTACCTTGGGTGATGACGATGAGGAGGGTGTTCTCGGTGACCACACCGAGGCTGTGGAACTTATTCCTGATGGAGGACCGCCTGGCCCTGAACCTTTCCTCTTTCCGCAGACACTTTAAGACCTGGCTGTTCCGTTGGGCTTTTGGCGAGCGAGACAGACGTTGGGAAGGGAGAAGGAAGGGTGGATTTGTTTGTTTTGTTTTTTTACTTTTGTTTCAAAGTCAAAGTAAGCTTTATTAGGCGTGACCAAAGGTCATAGCCAAAACAATACATTCAAAATCTCATACAATACGATACCCATCTTAATTACCAAAAAAAAAAGATTACATAAAATTTAAATGGAAATGTATGCATCCATTGGTAGCTTAAATTCAAGATATAGTTGACGGAGGGCAAAAGCCCATGATAGAAAGCACCTAACTTGAGCAGTAATCCCCTCCTCATTGTCAGCTAGCGCCATGGTCAACAAAGCATCGTGTGATCTACCGGGAAAAGCCAGGATAAATTCGTTAAGTAGTTCACACCTAAGTTTATCATAAAGCCGGCAGCTGAAAAGGATGTGAGATGTCGTCTCGGCTTCAAGTTGATCATAGGGGCAGACTCTCTGTGCATATGGCACCCCATTAAAATGCCCCTTGAGAATTTTGGAGGGAAGGGTGTTAAGGCGGGCTGCCAAAAAAAGCCTTTTAGCCCCACGGGATATAGAGGAAGAGAAGTATGAAGTCATAGTATCAGTGGCCGGGACGAAGATCAGATAGGAAACAAGATGACCAATCTGGTCAATCCTAGCCCTTTCTTCCTGTTGGTCAATGTCCTGCCATCTACATAATACCTCCCTTAAGGCCCCCTGCCCCTCTTTTCCCAGGAGATAGTCCCTAGAAAATCCCAGTGCCATTAAATGGACCTCCACTCTAGCCATCCAACTACTTCTAAAGGAGTCCTTTTTCAGAAATGGAAGCAGACCCGTGATTCCTGAATTACAAACCCTCAGCCATAGCTTGTGTGCCACCCTCCATGCCCTAAATACCCAGCGACGTTGGCCCAACTCCAGCCTGACTGCTGCATTCGGGGTGCCCCTGGGCACCCCAGTAATGGTACGTAGGAATTTAGATTGAACCTGGTCCAAAGACGCTGTGCCGTACGGGGCCCACAACTCGGCCCCAAAAAGAAACTGGGGAGTTGTTTTGGCATTAAAAACTTGAATTGCCATCTTAAGGGCCGTCCCACCTGTATGAGCCAGAAGTTTACGGACCACCAAGGAAGATCTAATGGCTCTTGAGGTAGCCCCCTTCATATGATGGTACTTTTGTTTTTAATATATTGTAAGCTACCCCAAGCTGCGGTAGCAGAAGGGGGCGGCCTATAAATTTAAATAAATTTTTTTTTAAATTTCAAGTTAAAGGTCTTGCATATCTATATAATAAATTCTCTCATGAGTCAGACAAACCCTTGTTTTGCCAGTCTTTGGATGTCTTTAGATGTAACAAAGATCGGGTGTCAAAACCCCTAAGCATGTGTTTGGCTGTTGTGTGTAAGCACCATAACAATCCCAACACCGGTTTGGCCGCCCGTCGAACATGCAGCGTGAACACCATTGCATCACAAGGACAATTTGGGTGTTCTGGCTGAACACGTGGCCAACATTGTGTCTAATGATATCGCGTGGTGTGTTAGCAGGTACAAGGGGAACAAGGTGGCAGCGCTTGAGTGCTGAGTTCGGGTGGCGAGCAAAACACTGATTTGCCCCAAGATGGGCTGTGTGTCTAAACAGCGCCACATAGTGAACACAGGGCCAAACCGGTGTTCGTATCGAGGTCAAAACACACATTCAGACACTCGTTGACATCCTGAGTGTCTTTAGACATAATGTTGACGAGTGTCTGAATGTGTGTTTTGACCTTGATACGAACACCGGTTTGGCCCTGTGTTCACCATGTGGCACTGTTTAGACACACAGCCCATCTTGGGGCAAATTGGTGTTTTGCTCGCCACCCGATCTCAGCACACAAGTGTTGCCACCTCGTTCCCCGTGTTGTACCTGCTAATATGCCACGCAGTATCATTAGACACAACATTGGCCACGTGTTCAGCCGTAACACGCAAGTTGTGAGTCGCCTCGACCCGCTTGTCGGGAGAGTGCCGGATATAAATTAAACATGATGATGATGATGAAATTGTCTTTGTGATGCAATAGTGTTCACATCGTGTGTTCAATGGGTGGCCAAATTGGTGTTGGGATTGTTATGGTGCTTACACACAACGGCCAAACACGTGCTTAGGGGTTTTGACACCCAAACTTTGTTATGTCTAAAGACACCCTATGTCTAAAGACATGTTCTATGTTCAAGCTCCACCTCAGCACTTTCCCCAATTCGTTGGCCTCCACACACCCCAGGCCAAGTGAGTTTTACAGTTTACCTAGCTCTCCCTCTGACAGTAAAGCTTCCCCCCCTCCCACTCCCACCATATCTTATGGATTTGCCAGCTTGAAGGAATTTTCTTATGGGCAAGTGCCCATTATCTAACAGAGAGGCTGAGTGGAAATTTTTTGTTGTTGTTTTAAAAAAAAGATTGGAACAACTGTAGGCACAGGGCTTCCATTTTTTCATCTTGGGGCTGGCCACAGAATCAAGCCAGGATCCATCCTGGATTAGCTAGAGAGCACCAATATGATTCTCTCGCTTCCTGCCAGGGCCCAGCTGGGAATCAAAACGTAAGAAGTACTGAAAGCTGTGGAACAGTAAGACCGCTTTTAGATGAGCGAGTCAGCGACTGGAGTTGCCAGCTTGAAGGAAGAGCTTCTCGAAAAGCCGCATGGGGTGCGTTTAGATGTACTGAAAGGAGTCGACCACCATAGCAATTGTGGCTCGCGCAGTCTCTTTGAAGCCATATTTGGAAACCCTCGATATCAGGGCTTTCCAAATACGGCTTCAAAGAGACCGCACGAGCCACGATTGCTAGGGTGGCCGGCTACTTCCAGTGCATCTAAATGCACCAGGCACGGCTTTTCAGGAAGTACTTCCTTCAAGCCGGTAAGTAGAGCCACTCATCTAAACATGGTCTAAATGCTCCTTGTGATAAGGCCCCGAACAGAGCTTCTTGTTTTGGTACATTGCGTTCAGTGGTAAGAAATGACTGTCTTTTAAAAGGAGGCATTTTATTAATATGTATAAATGATGAAACCGTTTTTTTTTTCTGACTAATCATCTCTAATCTTTATGGTTCTTTGCCTTTAAATCCTATATAAGAGGTCATCAGCTTGAGCCCCTTGGGCCTCTTTCCTGTCTGTACGCTTTGTGTAGGTCTCTTGGGTCTTAGCCATTTCGTGAGTGGCTGACCTCCCAACAGAATAAAGTTATCCTGCTTTAGCACCACGCCCCATGTGTTTTCCCCAGAGGATAAAGCTACTGGCTTTGGCTTTGGGATCCAACAACAACATCAGCCACTTACACTGGCCAGGTTTGAACCCTTGGCTAGCTGATTTTTCCCCAAGAAAAATGCTTAAAAATCATAGCTCCACTTTGATTCTCCCAAACAGAGATATTTTTTTTTTTCAATTAAGACTGATAATTTTCTCCCAGGTGTTGGGAAAACCTATTCTTCGCAGAGAATAGGAGGACAATAGAGAATACCTCATCTCTCCTGTGGGAGGGGCTGCTCTGAATCTGCCTGGGGCAACCTGTTTTGCTGGTTTGGCTCATTCAGGCTAAAAAGTGCAAATAATTGTCCCTATCGATGGTTTGCAAATTGCTCCCCCTCTCACCTCCCTTTCCAAAGCAGAACTTTACAGCAGTTGTCTATGCCTGCAGGACAGCGTCAGATTCAGCTTATTAAAAAGTCAAAATTCTCAAATGTGTGCATTGACTTTGGCTCTGAAGTTTTAGTTTTAAAGACGCTCAGAGGATCAGCGGTGGAAACAGTGACAGTCCCTTTGGCAGGCTAAAGAATCATCTCTCTCAAACGCACTCACACCTCTCCTAACCTTTTTAGCATTTTATCTCGATGCCAGGCACACAGCTCCCTCCTGCTTGGGTGTTACCTTCCTTCCTTCTTTGATAGCACTGCTTATCCCAGGTTTGTTAAAGTAAGAAAAGTACCCTGCCCCTAAACAATGAATAATCATAACAACAAGGAGTCAGCCAGCTCTTTCTCCAACTGCATTATTTATTTATTTATTTATTTATTTATGTAAAAGTTATATCCCACCCCTCCTGCCCAAAGGCAACTCGGGCCAGCGAATAACATACAATAAATCTACAAATTTTAAAACAAATAATAAAAACTCACCCTCCCTCCCAAACCCCACCTCCCCCCACCCTACCCCCCTCTCCCTTGCCAAAGGCCTGGTGGAACAGCCAGGTCTTACACAAACATCGAAACGACAGGAGGGTTGGGGCCAGCCGAGCCTCCTCCGGGAGTGAATTCCATAGCACGGAGGCAGCCACCGAACAGTGGCCACCCGTCTCGCCCGGGGAACCTCCAAAAAGGCTCCCCCGGACGATCTCAGGGGTCGCACGGGAACATGGGGAGTGAGGCGGTCCCGCAGATAAGCAGGGCCCAGGCCTTGAAGGGCTTTAAAGGTCAAAACCAGCACCTTGAACCTGGCCCGGTGCTTTATAGGAAGCCAGTGCAGAGCCCGGAGCACAGGTGTCATGTGCTTCCTGCGACCCGCCCCCGTAAGGAGACGGGCTGCGGCATTCTGCACCAGCTGCAGCCTCCGGACCAGCTTCTCGGGCAGCCCCATGTAGAGCGCGTTGCAGTAATCCAGCCTCGAGGTGATGAAGGCATGGATGAGAGTGACGAGGTCAGAGTCTGAGAGATACGGCCGAAGCCGCCGGACAAAATGTAACTGCTGAAACGCTCTCCCCGCCACGGCCATAACCTGAGATTCCAGGCTGAGCCGTGAATCGAGGAGCACACCCAGACTCCGTACCTGCGAGACCATGGGAGAGTGAACCCCCCCCCCCACATAAGAGGAGATTAATGCAGTGTTAATGACCCCCTTTGTCTACTGAACCACGTACAAACCTTGCACTGCTGGGAAGGAGGTGCAAGACAACAAAACCCATTACTGTACCAGCCAAAAAGGTACTATTGCGGGGGATGCAATCTGTAACAAATGGGGGATGCAATCTGTAACAAATTATTAACCATTTATTAAAGCATCCTAATTTATTAGCCTAATGTAAACAGAAGAACCTTAAAATAAAGTGTCTCCAGATTTTTTGGCAACATTTTTTCCCCACTGAAACAATGCCCCAGTGTCACAGTTTTCGGGTGCACAGGTACATTAACATTTCTCTGTGTCCGTAATGAACAGATTTGGAAGCTAAGGCTGGCTAATGCAAACACCCCCCCCCCCCAAATGCCCTTTTCTGTAATCAGAAAATGAACATTTCCTGCCATTAAACAGCTGAGAAAGTCATTCATCACATGTTTTGCGTTATTCATCACTCCTATTAGGAATAAATTCTTGTGCCCTTGAACTATAACCTCTCCCATACTCTGGTTAATGTTTCATAGGGTTATTGTTATCCTTCTCTCTGTGTGCAGAGAAACTCCACTGCCTTTGGTGGCTTTAGTTTTTTCTTTCCATTAGACTGTTGAGTTGTTTCTATCGTTCAAGTCTTGATCAAAGCCTATTGAATTCGGTGAAAGCCTTCCCATTGACTTTGCAAAGCACGCTTTCCTTGAGTAATTTATTTACAGAACTGACTCTCTCTCTGTCTCATCATATAGGTCCACCTGGCCAAACAAAACCCAGGAAGCTTCCACTCTTAGTTCCCTCCATTAATCAGGTCTACACAGCCAAAGGAACCAATCAAAGTTTCTTTTGACAGGATCTCCCAGGGTCCTTCATGGACCATCTAGACCAAGTATAACAATCAGTCCTTTTCCCAGCCCAGTGTAAGGGCATTTTTACATGATACACTACCATACAGGTCCACCCAATGACACATGTGGTCCCATGTAAAAGTGTGTGTGGGGGTGCATGCTCCCATGACCCACGCACCCCCACCTACCTTCACCCATCCTGGGTTGCACCGTGTGGGAACATGGGTGGGTGGATGGGTGTGCACATGGAGTGTGCACCCATCCATCACCATCTAAACCCTCCCCCACCCACCAGAAGTGCTCGTGCACTCCACCGAGTGCACACAGACCCGGCCTCTCCCTCCTGCCCATTTAAAAATGGCCTGCGTTGTTGGGTGTTAGACATGTGGACAGGGCACCAGGTGTTTGAGACTGCAGGGGTGTGCTGGAGTCAGAGACGTGTTAAGGTTTAGGGCTGGATGTCTGAAAGACCACCTTTTCAGGGAGCAGTAGAACTGAATTGGGGAGCACATTTACTACCTGGAGGTAATACCCACATTTTTAGTAGTCTATCAGGTGCCCAGCATTACCCAGGTGCTGAGTTGGACATCTGATTACTCAAAAGTACCAGGTATTGCCATTGCCGACAGTTACCACTTTACTTTACCGATCGGTACCAGAAGGGAACTGGTTTACCAATGGATACCAGAACTTGAAAAAACCCGGAAGTCAGCACAGGAGAACCAAAAGTCAAAAAGTTGATGCCAAAAGTTGAGATATTGGGATGAAAAATGGTCAGCCGGTACATCAGACAGCCCATCGATTACAAGTTGGGTACTGTAATTCTGAAAGGTATACCCATTTTTGTGAGTACTATTTGAGCTGGAGCAGCAGGTAGATGACAGTGTCAGGAGAGACGGCTAGGGTTCTAGAAGCTAGAAAGATCAGTCCAGAGAGAGCGGAGGCAGGAGTAGGCCGACAGTCACTGGGCTGCTTTGACCAAAGTGACAGAGCTGACCTAGGAAGCTTTCTATTTGGTGGAAACTGATTGGGGGAGGAGTCACACAGTGGGCTATAACAAAAGTTATAGCCCGCTGTTGCCCACTCTGGTCCCATCAGGCAGACGGTAACCTGGGCTGTTACCCTGGAGGTCTCTGGGATCACAGCCCGGGCTAGCCGGTATCACGCACGGGAAAAATCTGGACCAAGCATCTGAAAGGGCTCCAACAAATATGACAGTGGCTCGTGGGCCACAGTGGGCCTAGGCAAGCTGCCGTCACATTTGTTAACACTCTTTCAGTGGTTGAGAGTAGAGACTGGATCCACAGGCTCAGGAATTGGAAAGGGCGTAGGGCCAAATAAAAAACTGCTATCGACTGAGGCCGCTTTTAACACATTTATTTATTTATTTATTTATTTATTTATGTGTTTGTTTGTTTGTTTATTTACACTTAATACCCCACCCCTCTCGTCTGGAAAGTACAGATAAAATACAAAAACCCTACCCCTGACAAACACATGACAAAAAGAGTTCTTATAAGTGCTTGAGATAATACTGGGTGTTATAAATGCTGGAGTTTTGTCATGTATGAACGCACTATTCCCCTTTTCTGCAGCGAAATCTCGCAGCCTTGTAATACCCACCAGATGAGACTTTTACAAGGCTGCGAGATCTCACTGCAGGAAAGGAGAATAGTGCATTCACACATGACAAAACTCCAGCATTAATAACACCCGGTATTATCAGAACCCATTTTTGCCATGTGTAAAAGCGGTCTGCGATTGGCCATAGGTCGACATTCTCCACCTCTGGTCTAAATAAACTGAGTGTCAGGGTTGCTATGCTACCCAAAGCCCAGACGAAGCTTGTTGCAAAAATTTTGCAGAGTTTTATTTACTAGTGGAGTGACGGAAGAGGAGCTGCATTTTGAAAATGTCACTAACATTGGCACATTACCAGAAGAAAGTGTTTTTTAAGCCACAGTTGATAGCAACTATGTTAGATAGCACTTCCCTGATTCCAATGTTCAGACGCCACTGCAAATGATGGAATATAACTATTCAGAAAGACCATTTATTCTCTTTCTTTCTTTCTTTCTTTCTTTCTTTCTTTCTCAGGCAAAACTTGTTTTACTTTTAAAGTGTAATCAAGACCTTATAGGCTATAGCAGAACAAGCCCTAATACCTTGATCACACTTTAGTTATGAACATCACATATTTTATTAGAATGATGCATTTTTATTAACATATAAATTATTCGTAAATCACCTGCTCTGGTTTACACCTAAACCCCCTTGCTTGTAGCCCGCAGTTCTAATGCCATGCTAGAATACGTGGCTTATCCGATGAATGGACTGTGTGGTGAAAAATCTTCTGAGCACAATCAACGTTTTATTTTGTCTAAGCTCATGGTCCAAACTATACATTTCATCTGCATGCGAGGAGCTGAATCCAAACAATGAGCCTCAGTCCTGTAGACAGAGTTCAAAATTTTCATTCCGCTATCTCGCTGGAACCCTTCGACCTGCATAACCCAATGAGTATGTCAACATTTCGTGAGGCAGTGTAGCCCCAGTGGATAAAATGTTGGACTCAGAGCTGAGAGACTGTGGTCGTTTTTTCACGACGCCCCCCCCTCTCTCTCCCCCTCCCGTTGGGTTGTAGGCGGGTGTGTGGTGGCGGTGGCCAACCGTGCGCACAGTGCGGCGGAGGATAGGGGGATGGGCGTCCGCCTATGGAAATACCACAGGTGGTGGGTGGAGGTGGGTGTGTGCTCCCAGCACACACCCATCTCCGCCCATCACCCACCCATGGACTCATCCGGAAAAACAGAGGAGTCTCCGTGGGTGGAGGTGAGTGTGCGCCCGTGGAAAATGGAGCACACCCACCTCCACCTGCCGCTGGGGCACACCCATCCCCCCCCCCACCACATCTGTGAAAAAAGGGCCACAGTGGTTCAAATCTTGTCTTGGCCATCGACTTACTGTTGGGCCTTGGGTAAGTCTCTCTCAGCCTCAATTGTCCATCCATAAAATGGGTAGAATAATGACCTACCTCTCAGAGTGGTTATGAAGGTGAACTAAATGAGGATTGTAAAGCACTCTGAACCCCGAATGGCTATAGAAAAATGATTGTTTTTATTTTTAACAGTGATATAATATTACAGAGCTCGAATGCAGCTTTATCCACTAAAATAGGTTTGTCTTGGCTTAATGCTTTGTGCCTGATTGATTATGCTCTGCCCAGCAGAGTGCTGTCAAAACACTGGCTCTCAAAACACCGGCGTTTCACACGCTCACCCCCTTCTTTTAAAAACAAAATGACCTTGATTTTCATTTACAGCAGAGTGAATCCCTTTGCCTTGATTGTGCAAAGCACCAGGCTGCTCTTGTTTATATTATAACACGCTCTGCATTGGCAGAAGCCACGAGTAAAATGAGTTTGATTCAAATCAGCTATGAAAATTATCCAAGTTCTGTGCTGGACCAGGAACTAAGTTCTGTTGTATGGTCTGGTCTGGTCTGGTCTGGCAAATCCTTTCCTCTCAGGACCTCCTTTATTTGTAAGTTTTAGAGAAATGTTCTCGTATTTTCTTTAAGTGGCATTTCCAGGGAAATGAGGTAGACTATTAATACAAAGCTGAAGGGTGCAAGCAGGCATTTTGGAGTTCGCCATTCCGTTCTTAGGACGCATGATACTTTTGGCATTCCATTAAAGACCAGTAGGCTACTCCTAGTAGTAAGGTTTACGCACAGTAAGAAATAGTGCTGAAACTTGGTATTCAAAATTACTTGGCTTTTATTGAGTATCTCAGTATTCAACTCAGTTTTATGGCGTCCCAAGTAGCTGAGGAATCGACCTAGTATTTGGTACTCGTTCCAGTACTGGAACCAACATATGGGGCTTTTCCTGCCCCTATATAATGTGATTTGCTACTCGGTATTCGGAAAATACTCAGCACACAGTTTTATTTTACTAAGTATTTTACAGAATACAGAGTATTCGTCTGAGTTTCCGAGGACTGGCCGAACTCTTGGAGCCAGTTCACAGAAACTCAGAAATACTCGTGAATAATTTGGTTACTATTCGTTTCAGCACTAGTGTTTGCAGAGGTTGAAGTCCAAGTGAGGTTTGAACCCAGGGGTGAAGCAAGGGGGCTCAGTTGATCCCAGGCCTTGGGCTCTGGGTGTTTTTAAATGAGCAAGGTGGTTGGTGGGGGAGGGGGCATGGCCTCTGAGTGGCACTGTCGCAGGTGGAGGGCGTGAGGAGTCATTCAGACAGGCGGCTCCCAGGGTGGCCACCACTGTGGCCACAGGGGTAGGGATGGGCGAACAGAATGCGGTTCGGATGTTCGGTCGTTCGGTTTGAAACCCGAGTTCGGGTTCAATGGTTCGGTTCAGCCGAGTTCGGGTTGGCCGAACTTGGCTGAACAGTCAAAAATAGCACTATCGAAACCAAAATGAAACCGAAACTTACTAATTTATTTTGCCGTGAAAATACGTTTTCCCTGCCCCCGAACTCATCCAAACAAAGCCGAACTGTTCGGTCATTCGAGAGTTCCGTTCGGACGTTTGGTTCGGATGTCCGAACAGACCAAGTTTGGTCCAAAGATCGGAACCGTGTTCGCCCATCCCTACACAGGGGCAGCCGCCAGTGCCACACACTTCCCTGCAACACACCACAGGGGAGGGGGAAGCGCGCCAGCCTGGCATTTGCAAGTGACATGTCCACCATGTGAGCGCTGGGGACCCCGGCCTCCCCAGTGCTCCTGGCCAGTTTTTGAGATTTGCAAAGGCTGCTTCCTCTGACCACAGAGCTTCTGAGCAGCGGCCCTGTTGGCCGGCCTGGCTGATGGTCGCCATTCATACGGGCAGGGGTTCCGTGGCCGCCGGTTGCCACGGAGCTATTTGGCTTGTCCCATACGGAGCACTTTGGATTTCTTAGCAGTGAGCCAAGAGTGGGTGCTCCATGGCTCAGGAAGTACACGTATCCACCCCAACTCTGCCTTCAGACAGTCAGTCGGATTCGTGGTTCCTGGGCGGCCATGCGGGGTAGCATCTCTTTTTAAAAAACAAACAAACACTGTGAGGGGTCCCTTTGCTTTGCAAGCAACCTGAGTACTGCTAGGAAATTTTCAGAGGGAAAGGGAGTGGGACCCAGGGCATCACCCATTCTGAACATTTCCTAACGGCCCTAAGGTCACTTGCAAAAAGCCCCACCAAGAAGGACGTTTTCAGAGTGGGTGTGGCTGGAGTGCTGGCCCCACACACTCTGAAAATGGCTGTCCTGGTGGAGTTGCTGCTGCTCTAGAGGATGGGGGTTCTGGGAACTGCCTCATTTGCCCTTAGGGGTTCCCATCACTGGGGCATGAGCCTGGGCCAAACACAGCTTGGCTATGCCCCTCTTCAAACCAGATTCCCAGCTGGTCCTCCATTGCTCTATAGAAGTCAGGGAATTACAGTCAATTGCGCCTTTATGCTCACGTGGGAAAATGAAGCTTCTGAGGTATTTCTGGGATTCCGTCTTCCCCCAGAACTAGTCAATCCTCATCCTTCTCTTCCCGTCTTGGCATGGAAACTATGAATTACCTCCCAGCCCTTTGCACTGTGTCAGCAAACATTAAAAGCAGGAGTTCCCCCCCCCTCGCCCCCCCGGGATTTAATTAGCTGCCTACTGAAGTCACTTAGTGATAGCTGTGGCATATTGCCTTTTTTTGATTAGACAAAGCCCTGTCGGGCATTTTCTGTGTGAAGAATGAAGATGAATGGTCCTATTCCTTGCAAGTCACGGCCTAGGCCATTAAACCTGCTTTTCACAGACAGAAAGAAAATAAATAAAAACCCACCTCTCGTTTTTCATAATCAATAGTGCTGCTGATTGCTTGTGTGGCTAAAAGAGCATGGAGCACGTTTTGCTTTAGTTGAGGTTATTTCTTTCATCTCCTTCCCCCACCCCCCATGTTCTGATTTCAGGTTCCTCAAAAAGTATCAAGTCTGTGCAAAACCCTAGTCCGTGCTCAAGTCATCTCTCACCTTGATGACTGCAACTTTCTTCTGACCTTGCCCCTCTCATTTCCGTTCAAGTGTCATCAATCTTGCCCGTTGATTTGACCATGTTCAGCCTCCCCTCTCGTTTTTCATAATCAAGAAGTGTCGGCTACATTGCTTGCACTATATAAATAATAAATAATATGAATACATCATAATAACAACTTGTTTACACTCGTTTTAAATCAGCCTTGCCCTGGCGCATACCTCTCAACGGTCCCTATTTCGGAAGGGTAATCCCTCATTGGGTGCTGAATCCCACTGTCCCTCGTTCAGGTAATCGAAGTCCCTCTTTCAGGAGAGAGACAAAAGGACCAGGATCCAAGCCTCAGGCATTTCTTTCCTGGTGGCCTCCCAGGAAAAGCCCTGGAGAGGGCAATGGGGAGATGATGGAATAAAAAGAAACTAAGTGAAATGAGAAGCAGGAGAGTGTCTATCCCACTTTATTAACTTGGAATCTTGGGAGGGGTGTGTGTGTGCGCGCAGGCAGAGCTTGTCCCTCTTTCACTACTTGAGATTTTGGGAGGCATGCTAGTGATGCAGCGGTACATCTCTGGCAAAACTGACCGACTGGCAGTGGTTTACATAAAGGCTTTATGGACGTTTTCAGTGACTGGCCACTGTCGGGGACAGGATGCTGGGCTCGATGGACCGTTGGTCTGACCCAGTATGCCACTTCTTATATTCTTATGTTCTTAACTAGGAGATTTTTGAAAGCCAGAGCTGAAATGTTTATTCCCACAACCTGGCCAGAAATGAGCTTAAACCTCTTGACACAGCGCAGAACAAGTAGTTCATATTTGATACATCCTGTCAGTACGGCGGCGTGTTTCAGTGTGACCTTTAGTGTTGGGATTCAATGCTACCCAGGAGGGATGTGGTACATTAAGATATAAAAACAACAGCTACAGTATTCTGCCATCATTGCTGAAGGCCAGGAAATGTCACTGATTTCAGATCTACCTCTCATCGGAGCATTAACACACTGCTTTGGAAATAACACCAGAATATTTTCAGGCTAATTGCAGACTCATTTCTGAAGACTAACAATCTTGGTGTATACTAGGGCTGAGACGAGAGCAAGTGTTCCCCTTCTGAAGGGAAATACCGACCTTTCGGGAGTGCTTGCGAGTGTCCATTGGTACTTGGTCAGTTTCCAGTGATTCTGCGCTTTTGCCATTTTTCGTCACTTAAGTAACTTTCTGGGACCTTTTTTTGTCACTTTCAGGGGTTTACGGCGGTTTTACAGCACTTTTGGCAATTTCCAGCACTTCTCTGGTGCTTAGCTGGCAAGTTTTCATCTCCACAGCCCCCAGGGGTGCGTGTGAGGGACTTGGGACCGGTCCATGGCAGCCTCATTCAACAGGCGAAAAATATCTGAAAACAGCGGAAAAGCCAGTAAGCTTTCCGTGCTACGCCAACCTTGCTGCGCCTTGCTGCGCCAACCGTGCTGCGCCAACCTGCGCCAACCCTGCTTTCAAAGGAAGCAGCGCTCACCAATTTTTTTTCATTTCGGGTCTAGTGTGAAACCCACTCCTCTGCAGAAGACTCGCACCAGACGTATGTGATAGCATCTCCACACAGAAGAAAGTGCGCAAAAGAAACTGCTGGGGCAGTACGCTGCAACCTATATAGGTCCTACACAGGGGCGTAGCTAGAATAGGTGCAGTCAGACCGGGGCCCATGAACCTGGGGTCCCAAAGGCATATGCACACTGGAGTGGAGTTGCCCCAGCAGGTGACAAATTCCATCTTCTGCCCCAGGGCCCATTCCCACTTAGCTACGCCCCTGGTCCTACAAAACCAGTTAGCCTTGCTTCATCTTCCTGATCCCCATCTACTGGTACAATGCCTGCAAACTATCTGTCTGTACATAAGAAGTGCCATCTTAGGTAGGACCAATGGCCTATGTAAGCCCAGCATCCTGTCTCCAACACTAACTTCGGTTGCTTTAGAGATGTGCACAACAATTCCTAATAGTGATCCATTTCCGCTCCCAGGCCTTGATAGTCAGAGGTCTCATTCCCTGACCAATGTGAGTGCATGCCCTCTGGCAATGAGTCCCACAGGTTAACTGTATGCTGAATTGGGGCGGATACTTCTCTTTTATTTGTTTTTAATCTGCTGCCAGTTGATTTCATTGGGTGTTCCCTAGCTCTAGGGATGGAAATTCGGAATCAGATTAAAATTGGAATCAGATTCAATTGTTTCAGATTGGAATTGGTTTGTATCCCCCCCCCAAATTAACTCCAATGGGGGGTGGGGGAATTCCCATTGATGTCAATGGGAAACTGAACTTATTAATTTCAATGGGCAATGCAAGATGTATTGGTTCTTGCGTCAGAATCAGATTAATCCGAAACAATAAAAATCGGGTGAATTGGATTAATCCAATTCTGATTTTCCCATCCGTGCCGAGTTCTAGTATTTGAAAGGAGGTAAATAACAGCTCCCTATTTACTTGCTCTGCTCTACTCATGATATTGTAAACTTCTTTCATACCTTTTAGTTGTCTGTTTCTGAATCTACTAAACCTACGGAGATGTTAACCTACGGTCCGTACTAAACCTACGGACTTCTTAAGTTTCAGTTGTGTCTTTGGAACGAAGCTCAGGCTGCAATCACAAAACCATTTACTCTGGCGCAGTTCTGTTGTGGTCAATAGGATTACTCTGGAGTCAGTGGGTTTCAGTATTGCACCCTTAATTAGGAGTTAAATGGTCTATTGACCTTTACCGGTCATATGCACAAGAGGGAATTTCACCCCAAAATTGTGTCGTAGTTTCTCGCAGAACAGAAGTCATTGATCTGGTGCTAGTCATTGATCTGTGCTTCTAAAACAAGCCTAATAAGTAGGGCTGAAATGAGAGCTTGCAAAAGTGAGCATTCTCATCAAAACCTCGGTTCGTCCTGAGGCTAGTATTCAGTAGTGACGCTATTGCCGCCATTTTGGTAGAGTGGCAGCCATATTGTGCAGGCTAGCCATTCTGCACATATACAGTGATTTATTTATTTTTAAATGAATTGTTTGTTTCTTGGCGAGAACTCATAATGGGACTGAGACCTCGTTGAGATCGCAGTCCCAGTACTTGAGTTTGCGAGTTTTACTTGTGAGAAACAAATTGGACTGCCCATTCTGCCCTACTAATAAACTACCTGTTGGTTGTAGGGAAAAAAAAACCAAATCTGTTCTACAGTAAATACATTTCATTTCACCTTGTGTAAATTTTCCCTGAATAAAATCATCATGCTTTTTTTCTGTGGGTATCAGTTTAGCTGATGTGTCTCTTTACAGCCAGGCCGGATTTAGGGGCAAGCGACATAGGCACCTGCCTAGGGTGATTTGGTGGTGGTGGTGGAAGATTTAGCGGGGGGTAGAGGGGTTCTGGTCACAGCACCCCCTCCCCGCACCGCCTCAACCGAACTGGTTCACCCGCGCTGCCTGCAGCCTGGAGGAGATGCCCCCGTCCATCCCCACCTGGAGAAGCCCCAGTTCTCCTCCAGGCCACCCGCAAACATGCTCTGTGGTTGTGTCAAGCACAGAAGAAGAGGCTCTGCTTCTGTGTTGGGTGCGACCATTGTCTATTTCACTGCCTCAGATGGCAGCCTGCGCGTACACCAGAGCTCCGGGTGGTGGGGACAGTGGCGGTGGACCCTCTAGGGGGCAGGGACAATGCCCCTCCTGGCCCCCCAGGACTCCCCCAGCCGGTAGCTTTTGGGGGGGGGGCGGAAATTGGCCACGTCGGCATCGTGGTGAATGTGTGGAGCCATCTCGAAGAACCTTGTTTAGAGAGGCAGCAACCTTCTGAAGGTTTCTACCTCTCTAAACAAAGTTCTTCGAGATGGCTCCACACATTCTCACCGGTTGTGTGTGCGCACTCGCACACACAACCAGTGACTCACACACACCCACCCCTGAAGGCTTCCTAAGGAAGCCTTCAGGGTCAAAAGGAAAGCGTTCTCCCTTTATACGGAGTGGGTGGCTAGAAGCGCCGTCCACTCCACATAAAGGGACCCTGCAATGCAAGAGTGCCGCAGGGGGCGGTCTTTCGTTGCAGGGGCCGGGAAGGGGAAAAGTTCATACGGGGGCGCCCAATAGAAGCGCCCCCAGTATGAACTAAAAGCTTCACGTGTGTCAGCAGCTCCCAGCCCCCTGCACAGGCTGGGTTCTAGCCTGTGCAGGGGGCTGGGAGCTGCTGACACGTGCGCAGCTCTGAGCCTTCACAAGTCCCTTTCTCCCTGGATGGAGAAGCGGTGGCGCTGAGGAGAGGAGCCGGCCCCACCATGGTGAGTAAATTGCGGGGCCTGGGGTGGGAGTGGGGGGAGTGGGGGGGCACATGGTGGGAGGGGAGAGTGGGGGGCACA